>CM059585.1:46585000-47185000 GCA_030407085.1 Trichopria drosophilae
CCTGTCGACTATGCTCCGAGTATAAACCATCGCAACAAGCAACTCCCGGACTCATGCACCCGACACCAGTAACCGTGATCTTGTGGGCCCCTTACCTAGGTCGAGCAACGGTCATACTTGGCTACTCACCTTACAAGACCGTTTCACGAAGTGGCTCGAAATCTGTGCCTTACGTAAGGCAACCGGCGTTACAGTAGCGGATGTAATATACCGGGTATTCTTAAGACATGGTGTCCCGAAAGAGCTTACGAGTTATAACGGACCCCAGTATAAATCACGCGTATTTAAAAAAATGCTAAAAACTGACGGCATCGAACATCGTAGGACTCCACCATACATGCCTCAGTGTAACCAGCTACAACGAACCAATCGGGTGGTGAAAACCATGTTGGCTCAATATTCGGGGAAAAAGCAACGTACCTGAGACCAATTGCTTCCTGAGATACAGATGGCGTACAATACTTCGGTACATGATAGTACTGGCTATACACCTGCGTTTCTAACCACCGGAAGGGAATTCCGCGTGCCCGGAGTATATGCACAAGGATCAGACAACCAGAATGCCACTGATCGTTTAGACCAGTTACGTGAGTGTCGTGGCCAGTACTACATCGAAACAAGTACCCGAGGCCGCGTCTTATGTCGGTAAACCGAACCAACGCATACGGGCGCCACTCGCTACAGAGCCTAGTAAATCCCAGATACCTTTGACGAATCAGAAGAGACGTCCAGGTCGGCTTGCAAAGACACGTAAACAGTCAACAACGGGATCCCATTTCTTCCCGCGAAACGACACGCCTACCACCGCGCTGAGCGTGCCGCAGTCGTCAGCTATTGCCGCGCCATCATCAGTTCTCGTCAATCCGTCGTCGAGTGAACGTGGATCAGCCGACACCAAGTATCGACACCGTTTGCGCCCGTGTCCGAATCCTACCGCGACGGCCACCAACCACAGCGTCCGCAACAAACCTGTGTACAGAAACTGCCCGAGAAAGAGAAAATACGGTTCCTCATAAAGAGCGGTATAACGACGCTACCGCGACTATTCCCGCGGTTCTGGACTCCGATTGGTCCGAAACGGAAAATCGTGACGATCATTACGCCCCATACCGAGACGAAAGGGCGATGCCCGAGGACAAAATGCGAGGACGTAAAGCAAGTGCGCGAACCAACGCGCAGGTCATAATCAAAGAACACGACTTGTGATGTCGCAACCGGCTCCGATGGGTTTGCAACCGATTGAAGAAATACTTCCCAGCAGTGGAAAACGTGTGAGGCCAGAGAGGAAATCCAAAATAGCAGGAGGAAACACCAACAAGACCATCCCGATCGAGAGGATGATAGACCACCCGATGGACCTGACAACTCGACCGAAACCGTTGTGTACACTGGGGCATAAGTAGGGCCCAATCCAGGAGGCGCTACTAACGCTGATCACCGCGAAACCGATCGACTTGGCCTTGCCGAAGGTTTGTATCGCCCCGCCGGGTACCCGAGCCACTCCTAATCCGGGACAGCCATCGTTCCTGTTGAAGATGGGCGTCCAAGTCGTTCAAATCCCGACACGTCGCTAACGTGTGTACATAAGATTGTGTCAACTACTGAATAAGATGTTCAAATTGATGTCCTTCAGCAACTTGACAATATCCCAATCGTGCATAGAAGTTATCATTTACTTTTTGCAGCTTTTCTTGAGATATCGAATTATTCTTTCCTTTAAGGGGGAAGACCAGTTTGACGAGGGTAAAAGCAGGTCAATTTTCAGGAATTTTTTTCTGACGAAATATACATTGTACATAGAATATGTTTGGACCATCATTTTTATTAGGTACTGAAGTATTTTTTTAAAATAATTTTTTCATTGAAAAAACTGTTGCCAAAATTTTAAACGCGTTTTCTCGAAACTATATTTTTAAATGCGGTGTGCACGATTTCTCGAGTTCCAATCGATCAATCGACTTGAAACTGGAACCACATATTCATTTTTTTACGATTGTTATAAACAATAATAGCATCACGTTTTGGCCGAAAAAAAAAAACAAAAAATTTTCAAGAATTTTTTTCTCGGCGAACAAATTTTTTTTCGACAAACGCCCCCATTACACGATAGCCAATACTATGTAGATGACCTTATTTTTTATTTTTTTTTCAGATCACACAAACTTTCGATTTCATACACACCGTTTGGACATCTCAAAAAACACAGGCCGCGCGTGAAGCAGCGCCCCGGTGGCAATTTTGAACATTTTTTAACGACGATTTTTTAAAAAAAATACTTCAATACCTAATCAAAATAATGGTCCAAACAGATTTTATGTACAATGCATATTTCGTCAGAAAAAATTCCTGAAAATTGACCTGCTTTTACCCTCGTCAAACCGGTCTTCCCCCTTAACTCATCAATTTCTATACGTACACCTTGTTCTTCAAAAAAAAAACCCAGTCAAAATAATTCAGAGGAGTTAGATCCGGTGACCTTGGTGGCCACTCAATCGAACCTCTCCGGCCGATCCAACGCCCGGGAAAATGTTGTTCAATCGATTGCGCACAATCAAACCAAAACGACACCCTCGTAGAATAAGGATTTTGATTCTTTCTTTTTGTGTCAGCCATTTTATATCAAAACCAAGGAGACACAATACATAATTTAAAAAATGGAAGACATTTTGAGTAAACAGTGATAAAACGAAAAAAAGGAAAAAATAAGAAGAAATTATAATGGTAGAAAGTTAGAAGTAAAATTGTCGTACGAATAAGCGCAGTATTATCGTATCACTCGAGTCACACTCGATATACATTTTGCTCGATCTTCCAGTTAGAATATTCTGAACAAAACGCACTTCCTTGACGAGAAAGCCGTAATCAAGAAGTACACGAATGTTGCCATCTGTCAACGAGATACTGTACGAAATAGTTGTGAAAAACTTGCAAGTTCTATCACAAGCAAAGAGAAATTTCGAATGTTTATTCTGTGGGTCACCTTTAACGAAAACGACGTTCTTGCGTACGTGAATCTTTTTCAGCAGGATCGCATACTTTATTTATTGAGACTCACAAGATTTCGCGATTCGACTGCACTTATTGTAAGAAACTCGTACTAAATTTTTAATGTTTGAACCAGTTTAACACTTTAGCATTTTAATTTCGATGATTACAGCGCCATGTATCCACTAAAACGATCATAATAATAAGTAAAATTTAAGTAACTTTTCCTGAACAAACGAAATCTGCAATAAAAATTATTATTTTTTTATTCGACCTGTATTTCTCGCGATATCCGACAGTTTACACAATTTTCACGAAACGGTCCTGTAGAAAGAAAAAAATTTTCTAAAATGGTTGAAACACGTAAAACAATGGAAAGGACAAAAGTAAAAAAAAAGTATCAGAAATCTGCCATTGATAGTCCCAAACCCGTGTTAAAGAGGAGGGTGCTAAGAATGTTGTGTTCTATATTGGATCCGAATATTGGTTTCTGAGAATAAAAATTTCAAACGACGAATACTTCCGCGACAAGTGGACGCTACGGCATCTATGCCTAGTGTTTTGTATTCGTATTGAGCTCCCACTCGATCCATGTTGCCATTTAAGATATTCATCCCCCCTCGTGGCCCACGCCCCCACCCAAGGGGAGTTGGAACCCCCCAGAAAAAATAGATTTTTTAAAAATCGTTTCACGTGTTTCAGAGATTTTCGAAATATCATTTCTTTCAAAAGTTAGTACAAATACTTTTGCAGTGTCGAGGGCGTCGATGGTGATGGACAAGGAAGAGGCACGACTCCTGGCACCGTCTCGGATCCAGGAATCGGAATCCAGCATCCACTCACACATTCACACGCGAAAATCAGAAAGATTCAGAAAGAGCACAAAAAATAGGGATTGCCATTTAAAAAAACAAACTTGACCTTGAAATAACCGTCAAGGTCTTGTTCAAGTTCAAATTGAATATCGCCATTAAATAGCCAGGGGAAATCCTGAAACTTTTGTTAACTCCCGCTTAGTTAATTCGCAGTTTTGCAAAATAATCGGGTGGTTTTTTGAAAATGGTGTACATACACACACATATGCATGAACGCGCGTGCGATTGTGTATGTGGGGCACTCTCCGTGTGTCGAAGTCTCCTGCCCATATCACTTTTTAACAGAATTCAATCAACCACGTTTTATAATTTTCGTTGGAGTCTCTCATTTTTAATCTCCTTTATTTCTTATGAAACTCGATACTGGGGAGTTTCGAGGTCTCTGGTTCCGAATCTGAAGTAAAAATTGAGAATTTAAAAATGGCCAACGGGATATGGCCGACCGTAATGTCGAAATCTCACTTATTTCTTAAATGAAACTCGACCCGAGGAAGTTTTCGAGTTATCTGGTTCCGAATCTGAAGCCGAATTTTAAATCTTTAAAATGGACGATCCAATATGATTGCCTGAGCAGCAAAAATGTCACTTGTTTCGCATGAAACACAACACCTGGGGGTTTCGAAGTCACCTATTCTGAAATTGAAATCGAAATTTGTGATTTCAAATGTATAATTTTTCATTTTAATGAATCATTACATAAGAATTCATGAATACTGACAATGTCGTTAAAAATTATAATGTTGAACTTGAAATACAGAATCGTCGAGTTGAAACCCCAAATTGAAATAATCGATAATATGGAGATATTATCTCTACTTACGATTGATTCCGTGCTCAGCATTACTCAGGAGCGACGACGTGGGGGTACTGGAAATCCGTTCCGTTGGGGGTGCTTGATTTCAGTGAGTCCTCTTGCCTCTCACTATCTAAATCTTTAGCTGTAAAAATCGCATTTTTATGCTTGAATTACAGGTTGTTTCATTTTAAAAATGTACATCTTCCTTCAGTGGCATTTGAATATTTTTTCATGAAAATTTCATTAACTAATATTACTGGAAATACCTGGGTTTTAATTATTTCTCGTACCGCTAATGAGGATTGAAACCGCTTGTTTAATTTTCTTTTCATTTTTTCACAAAACAAATAAAGTCTGAATCTTTTTCAAGTAACTTTTTTCCCATTTAAATAATGCTTTTGGCATTAGAAAAGCATGTTTACCCAAGTTTTACCCTAAGGCTTGCTCTATAAACTGAGCTCTTAAAATTGGCTCCTACATCATCACATCCACTTTTTCTATGGCAAATTGTACTATAGTGCCACTACCCTGCGGCACCAAAATCTTCCACGTGGTGCAATAGATTTGAGATATGGAGTATGTTTTTAAAGTACTGTTTAAATCTGTTAGTTATGTGAATAATTTTCTTGAGATTCCATACAGATCTCCCAATTTCAGGAATAAGTTTCACTTGAATCAAGTATACCGCTTCTGTATTGAGTGTTTAAAACTTCGATAAGAACTCGCAAGTTTTTATTGCTGAATTTTGTAAGTATTTGACGCTTGTGCAGAGACATTTATTTACCTAACTTAACATAAACGAAAATGGGGTTCGGGCAAACTTCTTTAAAATCCCGCCAATTCTACACTACTTGCATCGTCGTTCTTGCAGGATTTTGCAACCGTCACAGAGCTACTGACACATCAGTTCTAATGACCAAATCTGACGAAGAAGGTGCGGGTATTTCTTAACGATGGTCGTTTTTGCAACCTCCACATCCTGGACATGCCTCTGAGGCACTCCCAGGTATGTGTAAGCATGCTCGGCACTAAGGTGGCGGATGCCATTTCCATTGACGAGCTCCACATCCTTGTTAATGGAGCCTGACCTTCCTCTGCGCAAATGAACGACTGCATATTTGTACAGTCCGAATTCCAGACCTATATCTCACGGGTATGTGAGGGTGACGTTCTGTGATCGATGTAATTGATCCTCGTCTGATGCGTATAATTTAAGATCATCCATATAGAAAAGATGAGTGATCGTTCAAGATGTTGGTGAACAATTTGTATAACGTATTGACACACGTGATCGGTCTATCGTTTCTCAGATCAGACAAGTCTCCCAGTGCGGAATGGGTTGGTCTCCATTTATGTAAGAGGTGAATATTCGGGCTAGGTGTTGATGGACAGAAATGAACTTCTTCCACCAATAGTTGTTAATTCCATCCCAGCCCGACGAGGAGATATTCCTGGCTCTTTTTATGGCATTATTCACCTCTAATGCACTGACGGGTGGGCAATCTTCGCTTTGTTGTGTGAGTTCGTCACACAACTCGATAAAGATTTCGATACCCAGAGTGTCTGCATTAAGCCTGGATGTTTACCCGTAGATACTCCCCCAGAATTCCTCCTCAACTGAGGCCATCGACGGAAACTCGTTGGAGTCTGCGATACGATGTTTGAAGAGGTTGGACGGATTCGACCAAAATATTGCATTTTGTCGAATTCCATCCTCCCGTCTTTGCAGCCTCTTTTTGACATCCGCCAAAACCCGAATTTTATCCGCCAAACGTTGCTTGATGTTGAGCAACTTCAGCTTGTTCAGTGTGTGATAGTACGTCCGCAGTTGTTGTGCGAACTTCTTGACTTTTGCCGTAAATGAACGGCCAGATGTTAAATAGTCGATCACACACTGAACTCGGGAACACACTGAAGCGAGCTTCCGTGTCAGTCGAATCTTGCCGTTCAATTGAGACATGCGTTTTGTAATCTGCCGACTCCCCGATATCTGTGTCAGATTTCGCGGAGTCACCAGATCACTTGCAGCCTCGTAAACGGCACAATTGACTTGCCACAGGTCGCAGTCATCTGGAAGAGCATACAGAAGTAGGCTATTTGCTCTGTCTAATTCTCGTTGTTTAGGCAACATTTTTGTTGTCAAATTTTGCCTAAACACGAGTGTCGTGCTTTCATAATGTGGAGCATCTCTCTCAGCACCGCGTACGGGCTCAGTTGTTATTGCCCGCACATCCGGTACCGGTTGACAGCTGGGAATAACGAAACCCGTCCGCCTCAGATAGGCCACATAATCTCTCAGTTGTTGTTGAGAAAAGCGATCTGCCAGTTCGGGATGCATTACTGCAAACCGACTGTGCATTCGCGCCATGTAGCCTCTCTGTTGCGGACAGCTCTCCTCGTAGCAGCGCATTAGATCTTGCCTGAGATCCTCCGTCCACTGAAATCGTCCATGGGCATTCGTACGTTGTTGTCCCGGGACACCTGTTTCGGCTCCTCCACCTTGGGACTGGGCTGCATCCGTAGCAGCCCGATGGTCAGGAGCCCTGCGCGTTGTATTTCTTCTGACCGCAAATTCAGGGAGTAGGGTGGTTGGCCCTACCCCCCGTTGTTATGCCTCTCTCGTTTGTCTCTTACCTCGCCATCCACTGAGGTTGGTCACCCAATCTCTGGCAAGGTTGCTAAGAGTCCAGGGCCCACCGGCTTTAATAAGCACACGTGGAGGTGAGAGTAGGCCATTTGGGAAGATAGGCTAAGATGCGGCTTTTTGCATAGCCGCATTGTGTTACGCATCATTCCCTTTGGGCCCCTTATTATTATTATTATTATTATTATTATTATTATTATTATTATTATCATTATCGTTATTATATTTATTATTGTTGATGTTGTTGATATTACTACTGTCGTATATAATCTCTAAATTTATATTACATATGTTTACAGTTGAAGCAGCTGGGTCACAATGCGAACAAAATTGAATTTATTATAATGGGTGGAACATTTATGTCACTCCCACAGGAGTATAGAGATGATTTTATAAAGAATTTGCATGATGCATTGTCTGGTCATTGTAGCAATAATATATCAGAAGCTATACAATACTCAGAACGAAGTCGTACGAAGTGTATTGGTATTACTATTGAGACACGCCCGGATTTTTGTTTAAAGAAACATCTTTCGGATATGTTGAACTATGGGTACGTGCTACGCATTATTGAATATTCTTATTATTCCTAACTAAAAAAACCTAACGCTGCGGCGAATCTGCATATACTACCGTCGAAACACTTCCACATAGTGCATAAAACTAATATTTTGATTTAATAATTTTGTCCTAATGTTGAGTATTCTCATCAATAACATTCTATTTATTAATATTTATATATGACTCAGACCTTTATATTGCTTCGCCTCGCAACGCTCGAGTTCTCTTTTTTCATCTGGAACAAGACAACTCATTTCAAATATTTTCATCATTTGGAATGTTTATACATTTAATTTTTACAAGACGAATGTTTTTTTTTCAATGAATGCAAGTAAGCATACGATTATTTTCATGTTAGAAAACAAAATTAGTAGAAATAAGATTTATTATTCTCATATAAGGGATACATTACCCTATAGTGGGAAGGGGGGGGGGGGAATTCCGCGAGCAATTGGAGTTACAAGTTTACACTATGGTGGATCGAGAAACCGTTTTGTTCTCTGATCAAATTCTCATAGCGCGGAAAAGTTGCTCCTTCATACCAAGAATACGTACGAGAAAGCTGGATTTGATCGGACAATATCTTCTGTCTCAAACCTGGGCTTAAATATTCGAAATTTTATTAGAAAATAAGATTTATTTACCATCACGACCATAAGCATAGTTTTATGCATTTTTGTGTATTATTATTACTGCAACATTCATTACATTATTCTAAAGTCTGATTTTGTCTCCTACAATAATACCACAGCCCAAAAGAAAACCTGCACACGATTCTGTAAAGAAAAATTGACTGACACTAACCGATTTTTTTTTCAAAACAATCGTCATCGGCAATGCTTATTAGTTTTAGTAGAAAATGCGTAGCTCTTCGCTCGCTTATTGAATAAAAAGCTCCTCAGAACCTACCGCGTGGAGGTAGCTACACTTCAGGTTCCACCCAAGCCCTACCGAACCACCCAACCATATTGAGCTCTTTTTTTCTCAATTACAAATTTTATTGTTATTATGTGTTTTTTTAAATTGCATATTCCTTTAAGAGGTAAAGTAAAATTATTATAGAAGAGTTACTTCGCATTACTATAACTTATATTTTGGACATAATCGGCTTTCGTTTCAAAAGTAGCAACGGAAGTCATCGGTGCAAACACCAGATGAAACTGCTCGGGATATAGATATGAAACCGCAGCGAGGTACACCCTACATGACGCAGCGTATCAATGAACTTCGCGATGTGCGCTGTTAAAAAAATCATAACTTTGGAACGGAAAGAGTCTCCATAAATTTTTTTTCTTTTTCAAATGAATGGTGAGGCATTTTTCTACAAGATAACATATCATTTGAGGAAAAAACAACCCTGGACGGCACTTGAAATTAAGGTTAAAAAATATTTTTTGCAAATTTTTAGGCAAGACAGAATCACAATTTTTGTTTCTATTTTCGTATGAAAGTGCTCATTTTTCGGAAGAAAATGATCCTAGTAAAATTAAAATGTGCAAAGTGGAAAGATAGATATCGTAATTTTAAGAAATTCAATGAAGGTGACATCGCGGCTGCCAGTTTGAAATTTAAAAAAAAATATTCTACCATAATGTTTTTCAAGTTTATACCCTCAGTTTTGATATTAATGACGTGGAATGACTCACTCACCTTTTAGTGCCGACCTTACAACCGGCGACGACCTCCGCCTCCGAAGAAGCCTGTTAGGGGTCGGGAGGGGGGGGGGGGCAAGTGTCGACCTAGAAGGGTCCACTCCGGAGACGTTTTTCGGCAATTCCTAACCTTCCTTGGACTCACCTATCGCCTTGTCGGAAATTAGAAATGTCATTAGGAAGTTAAAGGTGGGGAAGGCAATTGGCCCGGACGAAATCCCAGCTGAGCATTTTAAACTACTTGATGATGCGTGGCTCTCCCATCTTCTGCTTCTCTTTAATAAAATTCACTCCGCAGAGATCTTCCCCATGGGCGGCGTCGCGCTTCGTTATTTTTGCTATTTAAAAAAGACGCACGGGATGACCCAACAAATTATCGACAAATCGCGATAACGAATGCTATTGCTAAAGTCTTTCACACATTCTATGTAAACGCCTGACCGATTGGGCTTTGCTAAGGGATCTGTTGCCCGGGGAACAGGCCGGTTTTCGCAGCGGGAGAAGCACGGAAGACAACATTTTCGCGCTTCTCGCCACCAGTCAAATCTTGCTCAGACGTCAAAAAGCCAAAGTATTCGGCCTTTTTGTTAATTTTAAAAAAACCTTCGATACGATCCCGCACAAGCTCCTCTGGCGAAAGCTGCGGGTTTCATTCACTCGGGTAATCCTGCAACCTCTGAATTCAATGCAACGCGAGGGGTCCTCCAGGCGCAGATTTTAAGCCCGCTGCTGTTTATATTGCACATTTCTGATATTGTGGCATTTTTATGACGCTGAAGCATGCCTCATAATCTAGCCTCCAAATCTCCGCGTGCCAGGGGCGAATAGCGAGGGGCGCGCGCGGGGGCACGGGCGCAGCGAGCACTTCTTTTCACTAAATTTAAACAACATACACCTCAAAGGAACCCACAAACTTGCAAAACTGCATAATAGAAGGGACACGAGCTACCGTTGGCGAGGAAAATTTGTATAAACAATAAAATTTGTTTATTCCAACCTGAAAATAAAAATCGCTCAAATCACATGCCGTAAACTCCGAAACGACTCCTAGAGGGAGCAACAATTTCTTTAAACAATATAAATTGTTTAAAATTCAGTAATCGTTGAAAATTATAAAAACGAACAAATTTTCTTCTCGGCCGCTTTAATTTTAAATTAATTAATAATTAATACTTCTCGGTGTTACAGGTCAATTGACTAAAGATATAATATAAAATTTTTTAATTAACTTATAATCGTAGAAACTAGTGCCTATTGTAAATAATATACATTTCGTCCCAGGATCCCGTGTAGACTCTTCAGTAGGGCAATCACGGGAATCCCTGCTCTAGATATATATATGGTTTCTTCATTTAATGTACATTTTTTAAATAAAACTATCAGAGGAGGAAGTGCTGGAATTATTGTATAGATATATTTACAATAGGCACGAGTTTCTACGATAGTCGCTAGAGGGAAACAAAACCCATTTATGATTAAATCACGGGAAATCGTATCCAAATTAGTTCTTATTTGTTTATTTTCGATAAAGTATAATAATAAAATATGGCATACGCTAACTAATTGTTCAAAAACACAAGTTTTTGTTACAAACAGTGGATTACGTTTACAACATCGCTGCACGCGACTGCGGATTAATTAGCCGCTTAAAATTCTTGAAATACCCATACAATGTCCCCCTTTAAGTTGCATACATTTATCTATCATTCACATTTTTTGGTCACTAGCTCCTAGTCTGTAAGGTTTTTGTCGTTCACAATCATATTTTGATTACCTTCAATTCGACGATTTCAACAGATTTATGTGTGCACATTTCACTTTATTAATTTCTATTTTCGGGAGTTTTGTTCTTTTTCCAGTAGTATAAATCATATATAATAGTATTATAAATCATTATTGGTAATTTATCTTCCTCTCCACAATGTCAGTCTGGAAGTTTTCTTCGCGACAGGCAGTCACTTGTCCAGTCTGCGGTGCTCCAACAGATTTTCTAGAAACCGAACTGCCTACATCCGAAGATGTGATACGATGTTGTTCTGACGTGCGGCGATCTATGGGATTGGAATGTGGTGTAAAAAAAGAACCAACATTTGCTGCCATTGCAGATGTTGTGACTAGAAAAATTGAAGCCTTATACGAAAAGACGTCGATTCCAATAGTATCACATACTCGTGTAATCCAAATGTTAAATTCGTATCACACAAAATATACGAAGTTAAAGAATGAACGTAGACAGCTTGACAGATCTACAGGATTGCAAAGAAAGGCTGACGAGTTCAAGACTACATCCCGCAAGCTTTTCGATCTTGCGTCTTGCAAATGTTCGGATTTTAACGTTTGCGAATGTCCTAAGGATAAAAAGATCCCTGTTCTTCAACGTACGTTTCTTCTTGACCAATGAGGTCCTAGAAAATTGCAAATCGGCCGTGTAGATGTACAGGCATCGAAAAAGCTGATAGAGAAGTTAGAGCGTAAATCACAAATACAAAGAAGTGAGAAATCGCAAATGCAGGAAGAAATTCCCTGTGCCTCTTCCTCATCCTCACCCAATTTGCCTATAAGATGCAGTTCTTCAGAAAATGATAGCGATAATGACAATAGCTCAGAGTTATATAAACCACCGAAACGCTACAAGCTCAGCGAACATACGCAAATGAGAATTGCTTTAAAAGAAACTGTTCTCACAGCTCAACGTTTTGGCGTCACTGATAGAGTAGCAGCAGCAGTCGCTACATCTGCATATAAACATGCAAGACTGATAGATGCTGACAAACCGACAATGGTCACTGACAGAAACAAAATCAGACGCGACAAATTCAAAGCAGGTAAGGATTTATATTTTAAATAAAAAATGACGTCCATATAATAGGTTTATTCTTTGACGGTTGCAAAGACAACACCGCAGTTAAAATCAAGCAAGGTGGAACGTATTACCGATGTACAATAAAAGAGGAGCATATCTCTCTTGTAGCAGAGCCAAATTCTTCGTATGTAGGTCATGTAACTCCTCAATCAAGAAGCGTTTTAGATGAGTGCAATGCCATTTATAAATATGGTTGCAAAGAATTTAGTGGTGGTCTGACAAAGCTTTTGGTTGTAGGCTGCGATGGAACTAATGTAAACACTGGTTGGACAGGGGGGGGGGGGTAATAAGGATGTTAGAAGAAAATCTAGAGCGACCATTGCAATGCTTAATTCATTTCAACGAACTACCATTTGTTTGTAGCCATCGATGGTCTTAGTCCTTCCCCGAATACTTACTCAGGGCCAATTGGTTCTAAATTGACAGATTATAAAAAACTGCCGATCGTTAATATAAAGCAATGAAATGTGACCTTCCTGATTTTGATTATAAAGGTCTAAGTAAAGATCAAAGGTATTTACTTGACATATCCCGAGCAGTTTCATCTGGTGTTTGCACCGATGACTTCCGTTGCCCTGGTAAGATGAACAAGGCTCGTTGGCGTACCACAGCAAACCGTGTTTTAAGATTGTATGTTTCGACAAGCAAGCCTTCTTCGAAATTTTAACACATTGTTAAATATATATTGACAGTTTACATTCCCATGTGGTTAAAGATCAGGAAGAATGACTCGATCAAGGACGGCTCCAGGCATCTTTTTGAGACCATATAGTGATGATATCTGCTATCCACGTATCGCCTCGTTATAGATCGATCAATTCAGCAGAATGCATTCTTTGGACTGCCCCAAAATATCTTATCAGCATGGTAACAGACATCGACTCATATATACGTCAAGTTCCTCTTGAACGAATATTGGAGTCACGACAAAATGTTCGCATTAACTCATCTAGAACAATTCGCCATAATGTTATACCGTCCATAAATTTTAAGGCTACACGTTATTCTCAAATGATTGACTGGAAAGCTTCATCCTTGACAATAACACAGCCTCCAATTTTGAATCATGCATCTGACGAGGAACCCGTGCAAAAGTTATCAGGTGACGAATACGTAGATTGGGAATTCCGCAAGTTCCCGTGCCACACAGTAGCTGTTGAACGGACGGTAAAACAGGTAACGTAGGCAGTAAGCAAAGTATGCGGGCAAGAAGCTCGAGATCGACACATAAGGTCGACTTTACAGTCTCGCAAATATCTGCCTACTTCTGAAACGAAAGCCGATTATGTCCAAAATATAAGTTATAGTAATGCGAAGTAACTCTTCTATAATAATTTTACTTTACCTCTTAAAGCAATATGCAATTAAAAAAAACACATAATAACAATAAAATTTGTAATTGAGAAAAAAAGAGCTCAATATGGTTGGGTGGTTCGGTAGGGCTTGGGTGGAACCTGAAGTGTAGCTACCTCCACGCGGTAGGTTCTGAGGAGCTTTTTATTCAATAAGCGAGCGAAGAGCTACGCATTTTCTACTAAAACTAATAAGCATTGCAGATGACGATTGTTTTGAAAAAAAATCGGTTAGTGTCAGTCAATTTTTCTATACAGAATCGTGTGCAGGTTTTCTTTTGGGCTGTGGTATTATTGTAGGAGACAAATTCAGACTTTAGAATAATATAATGAATGTTGCAGTAATAATAATACACAAAAATGCATAAAACTATGCTTATGGTCGTGATGGTAAGTAAATCTTATTTTCTAATAAAATTTCGAATATTTAAGCCCAGGTTTGAGACAGAAGATGTTGTCCGATCAAATCCAGCTTTCTCAAATCTAATATTAAATCAAATATTAAATTCGTAATCAATATATATATGGGACGTTCCGCGTCAACTGAAACAACGCTCCGAACAAAATTGTTCTTAACCGATTTTGATGTATGAGGACTCAAAATGTTCGTGTTGAAAAGTTCTTTCGAATGGTGTCTGGCATATATGTGACATTCAAAATGGCGTTCAGCTATGGCGGTCTAAAGAGCCAAAATAGAGAATGCGTTTCAAATATGAGCGAACAAAAATGTTAAAGGTCACTCGATTTTAGTAAAAATCAAAATGCGGGTGTTTTTGGATTCGCTGATTACGAATATGAACTCAGAATTGTGAAATTCAAAATGGCGGAACTAATATGGCAGACACAAAAACTAAAGATCGTTGAATTTGTCTGAAAATGGATATTCGAGGGTTTTTGGAGTCGCTGATAACGAATATGAACTCAGAATTGTGAAATTCAAAATGGCGGAACTAATATGGCAGACACAAAAACTAAAGATCGTTGAATTTGTCTAAAAATGGATATTCGAGGGTTTTTGGAGTCGCTGATAACGAATATAAACTAAGAATTGTGAAATTCAATACGGCGGACGGTTTTTTGAAAATAAAACGAAATCTATTAGAAACGTGTTACTCGGGGGTTTTTGAGGTCGCTGATTACTCTGAAAGTAATCGTTTACGAATTTTCTAAATTTGAAGTCAGCTTTTAAAAATCAAATACATTTCGTTTCATTTTCAAAAAACCGTCCGCCATATTGGATCCACCATTTTGAATTTTGATAATCTGACTTCAGATTCGTAATCAGCGCCCTCAAAAACCCTCTGAGTAACACGTTTTAAACAGATTTCGTTTCATTTTCAAAAAACCGTCCGCCATATTAGTTCCGCCATTTTTAATTTCACAATTCTGAGTTCATATTCGTAATCAGCGAAACCAAAAACACCCGCATTTTGATTTTCACTAAAATCGAGCGACCTTTAACACTTTTGTTCGCTCATATTTGAAACGCATTCTCTATTTTGGCTCTTTCGACCGCCATAGCTGAACGCCATTTTGAATGTCACATATATGCCAGACGGCATTCGAAAGAACTTTTCAACACGGACATTTTGAGCCCTCATACTTCAAAATCGGTTAAGAACTATTTTGTTCGGAGCGTTGTTTCAGTTGACGCGGAACGTCCTATATATATATATATATATATATATATATATATATATATATATATATACAGGGTGGCCGATTTATCTGAAGACATAGAAATTTCTCGAGAACTATGCACAGAATCAGAAAAGGTGTGGGATGAAAGTTGTTCGACACGAAGGGGGGCATCCAGTGATAATGAAATTGACCCCCAGGGGGTGGGGGAAAACAATAAAACTTAAATAGGAACCTCCATTTTTTATTGCAGATTTGGATTCTCCGGAAAAAGTACACCAACTTGACCTAGGAGCTATTACATTGTGGTTCACAGGTGACGCTGTAGTCGACAAACAGCGAAAGTAAAAATCCCTAACATTCGACGACTCCAGAATTCACATGACATCTGATAAATAATAGTAGACGTATTTTATTTTAAAAATAATATTTAATGCCACCACTACGAAATGATCGTTTTTCGTTGACTTTATATTATTCTTGTAATGTGTTTTCTAGCCGCTACAATGGAAATTATCTGAAAAATAATCATGGATTTGGTTGTGTGTAAAAAATAGTATATTATGCTTTAAGGGAGGAAAGAGCGTGATCTCCGAGTGGAAGGTTTGCTGCGCGAGCGAAGCGAGGGCAGCTCTCTCACGAGGTGCGCGCGCATTCCTCTCGTGAAGCATACGCTAGTTTTCCCTGGCCGCATCCATTACTCCCGCGGGCAGCACTTTTCGTCCCACGGCAGTAATGAGAACGAAGTGCGTATGCAATTTACGGAATTTACAACTTTCCCCCCGCATAGCGGATATGGAACACGGTCATTCTAACAAAGCCGGGAAAAAATACATTTAGCGTTAGCCAGGAACAACGACGTGGACGTAGTATTTATGACGCTGAAGCTAGCAGCAGATTCGGTGGAGCAGTGGTTCTCATTGATCTACAGTATATCGTAATTATATGAGAATCGGTGATAATTATCGGTCCACAATTTTTACCATATCATCTATACAACACTAACAATCGAATAATAATACAAAAGTTAGGAAACATTTATATAAACCAGGGAATTGTTTAAACAATTTTTAAACAAGATGTGCTGCTGGCAAAACGGGGACAAATCCACCTCTGTAAATCTATTTACATGATCCCTACAACATTAGTAGTCGACACAAAGTGAAAAAAATTAACAAAAATGCGTACGGCCTGTAGAATTGTTTAAATAATCTATAAACGATATCTGCTGCTGAGAAAACGGAGATATGTCCTCGTCTGTAATTCTTTTTATACGTCCTATACAACATTAGAAACCGATTACACAAAGTGAAAAAAAGTAACAAAAATGCCTACGGCCTGTAGAATTGTTTAAATAATCTATAAACAATATCTGCTGCTAGGAAAACGGAGATATGTCCACGTCTGTAATTCTTTTTATACGTCTTATACGACATTAGAAACCGATTACACAAAGTGAAAAAAATTAACAAAAATGCGTACGGACTGTAGAATTGTTTAAATAATCTATAAACAATATCTGCTGCTGGGAAAACGGAGATATGCCCACGTCTGTAATTCTTTTTATACAAGCCACCTGTGAACCAAAATGCAATAGCTCCTAGGTCAAATTTGTGTACTTTTTTCTGGAGAATCCAAATCTGCAATAAAAAATGGGGGTTCCTATTTAAGTTTCATTGTTTTTAAAGGAGGTCAATTTCATTATTACTGGATGCCCCCGTTCGTGTCGAACAACTTTCATCTCACACCTTTTTTGATTCTGTGCATAGTTCTGGAGTTATTTCTATGTCTTCAGATTAATCGGCCCCCTGTATATATATATTTTTTTTTTTTTTTCTTTTCGAGGACATGTCCCCAAACTAAGAATGCCTTCCGACGGGCTCCGTCTCTTAGACCCCCCTCCTCCCCTCCGTTAAACTATCCTAACCAAACCTCTACATAATCGTGTCTAGACCTAGGTTTCGCCTCAACTAGGTTCTGTATTACATTCATATATTCATCTATATATTTAAATGTCCCCGAAGTAACATGGTCTCAAAGTATACACTTTTTATATATAACTGTCTTCATAACAATCCTTCCATATACAATTAATAAATGTAAATTTGATGGGCTTTTCCTACAACGCAATTGGTCGTGATTGCATCAATCAAACATTTCAACATGGTTGAAATATTATCCAAGCGCCATCTGTCGGAATCATTCCGATTCCCGAGCAGGCGACTTTTTTGAAGAAACATTTTCAAAGAAAAATGTTAAAAATGCTGATTGGAGGTGTTAATTATATGAAAAATATGAAGAATCCGAAAATATGTGAAAAATTCAGAAAAAATAACGGGGAACTTGGAAGAAAATTCAGCAGATACCAGGGTACGATCCTGTGACCTTACGATTTCCGGTCGAATGCTCTAATCTAAATTAAAAATTACCAGAGCGGAGGGATGTAGGGAGATATAGCTCAGTTGGCTGGGTAGTCACCAGCGCAACGCCCATTTAAAAGTACAACATTTTTTGATTGCATAAATTCGGACAGTAGGGATCCCCGGATATTTCTTATGTCGTCATGTGACTTACTCATCATATGACCTGACGAGTTTTCGAAAATATTATAAAAATCGCTATAAGAATCTGAGAGGCCAATTGTACTGTTGAAGTCACCACTGAGAACAAAAATGCACTCTGGGCACTGGGCCGTAAGGGAATCGATTACTATTTGAAGGACCGAAGGTTGTGTGGGCAGATCAGAATTAGGCGGAAAGTAAAAAGTGCCTACTATGAGGTTAATAGGTGCCGTATTTACACGAAAAAAAAACAAGGGAGCTATATCGAGTTGTTTATAAAGAAATTTCGAATTGATCAGCGACAGTAAACCACCGTTGCAGCCACCATAGTTACTGTAACGGACAGCATGGGAAACGATTCCGGAGTGACTAGTGCCCAAAGTTTCTACATAAAATTCGCGATCGGACCACGTTTCCAAAAAGCTTAAAATCTTATACGACGGACAGAACACGTTGTTTTTTATATTATAATGACCCCGAGTATTGCAGAAGACAAGCTTAAAAATATCTACCGATTTCTTAATATTACGGGTGACACAAGAGACAGACGCACAAGAGGTATTAGTGGACGGCAAGACGAGAGTATGATGAGGCTTACGGGAAGGGTTCATATATGCTAGGTCAAAAAGTCGGAATCCATCGGAGAAGGCGAGTTTGCAGCACGCGATTTAACTGAGTGGGCGCCTCCTTGTATATTGGTATTGCCAGATGCTGAAGTGGCTTATCTGTCCATAACTGGAGCATTACAGCGGGCAGTGTAATACTGATCCACCTCAGACCACTTGAACCAGACGTTGATGACTGCAATCATATTGCCTTTTCAGCCTAAAGGTCTCGCCACTGGTAGCGGCCGTACCGTGCGTCTGCCTAGCTTTGAAGGCCAAATATCTCTCCTTGTCCGTATAATCCGAGTTTATGTACTTGGTTCCTTTTAGGACTGATTTTTTAGATGACAAAATTTTAAATTTGTCCTCCTCAGAAAAAAGTTTCATCAAAATTGACCTTACATACAAGGTATGGTTTGAAAAATTAGCGTTCGGGGTATTATTGGACATTTATTTTCGGGGAATTATTGGACACTTGATTTTTGATATTTCACAGCCTAACCTCGTGTACTTAATGCGTATAAGTGATTTTTCGTGCATAATTTCAACAATGCATTCGTTTTTTGGCCATTTGTAATCGTTTTTTGGTCCGTTTAAATTTGTTTGACAGAATGCCACGTTATTATGTAAAAAAGAAAAAACCAGTTGACTATGAAAATATTTGGAACGCGATTAAGTCGGTGAAAATTCATAACAACTTAATACGAACGGCTGCAACGGCGCACAACCTACCCAAATGCACGTTAGCTTGGCATATTGGGAATTTCAAGAAAGAAAATATTGACGTTGCTGCAACGCAAATGTTGATGTAATGGAGAATTTGCTGTTAAATCATTCGACGACTGGCAAAACGGTGAGTTGATTTAACCTAATTTTTTTGAACCACCAATAAATTTATTTTGAATTTTAAAAAAAAGGGTATAGATGGGTAAGCGTGCAAAAATTTCCCCCGCACGAATCCAGCCCATATTAGCAATTTTAATTGCTAACCACGTGAATATAACATCCTGTAAATATTAGCCCTCAATTCGTATTATTTTGGCAGTTATGGAGGGGGAAAGAAAAATCGAAAAACGCGTTTTTCTCGAAAACCACCGGACGGATTTTAATAAGCTTGAAATATGTTATAAATATCAATAAGAGAAGTTGAAAAAAAAATTTCGAAATTTTTTTTTTCATAACACATTTGAAAAAATTGGTTTTTAAATTTTCAAAACCTTTTTTCTTCGTTGTGTTCGAAAACGACACCCGCCATTTTTTTATTACTTACTCCCTGAAGTATAAATCTTGAAGAAAAATTGTGGCAGATTTTTTTTTTGGTGCGTGATAGTGAAAAAAAATAAAAACCGTAAATAGGCACAATATGGCGTCTAAATTAAACAGAATCGATCGAACTCGTTCGAATTTTGTTATTCGATGTATTTTTAGATTCTTGATTGTATATCTGAAGTAGAATTTCAAAAATTGAAAATGTCCTATCCAACATGGCGAAAAATGTTGCTAAAAATCATTCGGGTCAACTTAAAACTTTTTACTTATGGTTTTTTTCAAGTTTTCTTATTACGAATTTGAGATTTACCTACTACGTTTAAAAATATCTATAATTACTCGTCTGCAGTTAGCCTATAAAAAGTATAGTTTCAGGAGTTTACCACGTGGAGGTTGCAGTACGTTTTCAAACTCCTTTTTTTTGTAATTTTTAATTTATTATTTTTTTTTGCTTTTACTTTTTTATTTTTTTATCAATTTTTTTTTAAATACTTTTTTGTTTTCAATTTAAATAAAAATTCATCTTTGTTTCGATTAATTTTTACTTTAATTAATCTAATTAAAAACATACAACTGGTATTGCCAAACAATTATTCAATGTTGAAGACAAGTTGTTTTTGATTTGTGATGGTACGTATGCGCGACATCAAAAAAGTACCAACAATGAATATCACAGGAAATCATATTCTGGACAAAAAAAAAGTTCTCCTTTGCAAGCCTTTTACTATCTGCACAACTGATAGGTTTGTCGTAGATATGCTTGGTCCCTATCTAGCTACTCAAAATGATACGGAGATAATGAAAATTATTATTGATGATCCAAATGGACTGTGTACGTTTTTAAAACCAGGTGATATTTTCATACTTGATCGTGGATTTCGAGATGTATAGAACCATTTGGAAGAGAAGGATTTTGAAGTAATGATGCCCGCTTTAAAAGGCAAGAGACGACAGAAGAATCGAACCAATCTCGTTTTGTGACAAAAAATCGGCACCACGTTGGCACCACGCCAACACTAATTTTTACTTTAATTTTCACGTTAATCTCTTAACCCTCCTGTGCCCCAGTTTTTCTTTTCCCTTTAAGGGAACAATTTAGTTTGTACGAGTATACTCGTCTTGGCGCACAGGGGTGTTAATCCTCGTCACTGTCTTCATTGATGACTGCTGTGATTTGGGTTTTTTAAAAAATATCACTCAGAATTTTAGCTGGTTAATATACAATTGCTGCAATATGCGAACAGCAACCAACAGTCCTGCTATTAGCACACTCACATGCATGGTCTTTTATACCAGAAACTCCAATAGTGCCAGGTACGTATCTTATAAAACATCTGTAAGACGTGCGAGAAATGTGTCGTGATTGTTCCTTGACTTTAAGAACATTTGGTTCTTCTCTTGCGTACTCCATGTTTAATTTTCCATCATCATCGACCATTTCCGCTGAATAAGATTCTGCCTGCGAAAGCTGGTACGATCCAGTAAAAAAAGTAACACTTACTTCATGCACTTGTATTGTAATAGACTATTCGATGCATATTACATGTTTACTGTGTATTACTAATTACTGTCTGTATCATTATGATCTTATATATAAAAAAATAAAAAGGACAAAGGACAGGACATTTTCCCCCGCGTTAATGACGAATATGTCTATTTGCGGGTCGGCTCTCGGGTGGAATGGTACAAGAGAAAGACATACAGTACATGACAGAACTAGGCACACACACAACACCCACTCAGAGCCAGTCCCCCCTACCCCAATATCGGTACCACCAGCAGATTCGGAGGTCTGTGCCATAGCGAGTACGACGCGAGGCTTATCTCATCTTTATCCGAGATAAGACCCACGACGTACCGGCCGCGGATAAGACGCTGACGATACCGATAACTGCCGACGGGGGTCGGCAGCGGTCCCAAATTCGGACCTTCGCCCAGCAAGGTTCCCCGGTTATTCCACACTGGACATAAGCAGAGAAAATTGCACGGACGGAGATTCGAACTCGAGACCTTCGCGACGTTCAGTTCGGGCGGACTAAGACTGACGCCTTAGCCGGCACGACCATCACGCCGACTTATGATCTTATATATACAATATACATACATATAATTCGTCAAAGATATCTTGAAAGTGTCGAAAAGATCTCTGACGGATATCTTTTAGATATCTATAAGACTTCTTTTAGATATATCGAAATAGTTATTTTCGTACCAAGGGCGTAAAGGAACTTGTGCGCGCGTAGGTGATCACCGCGCCCGAGGGGCTGGCAAAGACTACCCGGGGGTGGGGGGGGGGGGGATCGAAATTTGATAAAAAAATATAGGGTAATTTTTTTGCCCAGGTGACCAAATTCAATACTTTTTCAGGCAATAGTCATAAGCATTTTAAACCAGTTTTTATGGCATTATCGATGACTTTAGGAAGAAAATGCATATAACCTTTTTGTAGAGAATTTGATGCTCTATCTTTTTTATTTGAAACATTTTTTAATAAAATTTCTATTTTTCAAAATAAATGCAAAAAACTACGAAAAAACTTAATTGGGGCTAATGTTTTTTACTAATGGAAGAATGGATCTTCGCCAAAATATAATCAGATCTAAGTTATGACAAGACACGTATTTTCAAAATGTCATTACGCTTATCCGTACGCGAGTTATCGCGTGACAAAAAAAACGAGACGTACGGACCTATGGACCTACGGACGTACGTACGTGCAAGATCACGGACGCACATTTTTTTATTGTTGAATGGGGGTCCCTAGGATCTGAAAGGTCGACATTTGATGTAAAACTGTAGGGTAATTGTCATGCCCGAAGTGACCAAATTCAATACTTCGTCCAGGCCTAAGGTCTGGGTCGAAGTAATTAATCGAAACAAAGATGAATTTTTCTTTAAATTATAAACAAATGAACACAAAAAAGTATTTAACAAACATTGAAAAAAAAATTAAAAAACTAAAAGCAAAAAAATTAAAAATTACAAAAAAAAGGAGTTTGAATACGTACTACAACCTCCACGTGGTAAACTCCGGAAACTATACTTTTTATAGGCTAACTGCAGACGAGTAATTATAGATATTTTTAAACGTAGTAGGTAAATCTCAAATTCGTAATAAGAAAACTTAAAAAAATCATAAGTAAAAAGTTTTAAGTTGACCCGAATGATTCTTAGCAACATTTATCGTCATGATGGATAGGACATTTTCAATTTTTGAAATTCTACTTCAGATGTACAATCAAGAATCTAAAAATGCATCGAATAACAAAATTCGAATGAATTCGACCGATTCTGTTTAATTTAGACGCCATATTGTGCCTATTTACGGTTTTTATTTTTTTTCACTATCACGCGCCAAACAAAAAAATCGGCAACAATTTTTCCTCAAAATTTACACTTCAGGAAGTAAGCAATAAAAAAATGGAGAGTCTCGCTTATGAACACAACTAAGAAAAAAGGTTTTGGACATTTCAAAACCAATTTTTTCGAATGTGTTATGATATTTATGACATATTTCAAGCTTATTAAAATCCGTCCGGTGGTTTTCGAAAAAAACGCGTTTTTCGATTTTTCTTTCCCCCTCCATAACTGCCAAAATAAGACGCATTGAGGGCTAATATTTACAGGATTTTTTATTCAGATGGTTAGCAATTAAAATTGCTAATATGGGCTTGATTCGTGCGGGGGCAATTTTTGCATACTTACCCGGCTATACCCCTTATTTTTGTTTATTTATTTATATTTATTTATTTATTTGTTTATTTATTTCATTTTTTTCAGATTTTTAATGCAGTGCAAGAGCATTTTTTTGTGTGATTTTTCAAAATCTCAAAAACCTACTTTTTGCGCCCAATACTACACAGGGTACAACGTTGAACAATTAGGTTCAATTTCTGGTAAAAAAGGTAAGGTTACTTATGGTACAACACAATTAAGCTCTAAAATTTTCAAAAAATAAACAATTTTTTTAAGAGTTTTTGGTGAAAATAAAAACGTGTCCAAGAATACCCCGATTTCCCCTACTAATATTTCGAAAATCGGTGAAGTGTTGAATGTGACTAAAATAAATTAAACTCCGTGAAATCATTTACATTTTCAAAAACATATCATAAGCTACCTCGTCTAACATTTCTGAGCAAAAATATTCAAAGTCGATTGTACAATACCCGTTTAAATACATCGGGTCTATCAACAGTTTAATTGTTTGTGTGGCGACTGCCGTCGAACTCCTTTCTCGCAAGTGACTGCAGTAGCACAGCTTTCGTATATAAGCCCGCAATTTCCACTCTTCCTCCGGATCGTATAAGGCAGGGCCCCACTATGTCGCCTTACTGATGAGTCCAGTAGTGGGGACCGGGACGAAACGATCGACACAGTGGTCTGCATTATCCGCCACTGTCGGTATGGTAGATTTCCGCCATACCGGAAGGAGGTAATGCTACCTTACCTCTTCATAGTTATTGTTATGAAATTCTCGTTAATATTTGAACATAAAGAGTCTGATTAGAAAGGTTCTCGTCGCTTTGTTATGATGGTTACGGGATAAACAAAGGCATCTGTTGTTTTGATAGAGATATCGAGACAATGGAGGTTTAGCGCTTACCGCTTCTGGAAGTCCCTAGAAGATTCCAGAAGGCGTGAGGGGAATCGATGGAAAAGAGACGCCGCGGGGAAAGCACCGGTAGTCACGCGGTACCGCGGGAGCTAATCAGCGCGCTCCGTCTCTGGCGCCGGCGGGCGGCGACGAGCCTCGGGCCATTCTCGTTCTGGCAGCGGCAGCGGCAGGACAACCTGGACTTTGGAAGGTGGGCCTCGCTTGGTGACAAGGTAACACGTGTTCCGGAAGGCAAATCGATCTTTCTGGGTTTTAATTATTGTCGTTTTGCTATCGCCTTCCGGGATTCGTTCGTGAATTCCTCGTTCGCGTTCCTGAGTGAAGTGCCGCGAATCCCTCGTGTTTTCGTTTCGTTTTTTTTTTTGGCTTTAACATCTTCCGGTTCCGGTCGTTTCGGTTAAATTTAAAATGTCGGGTCTCGTAACTAACAAAAGTTCCGGGTCTCGTTATCTTGGAAACAATGAGGCTAAAATGTAATTTTGGACGTAGTGCGGGTTTCGTCCTTTGTTCTGCTAACGCGTTTCAGCAACCAAGTTCGTGCGCGGTAGGCTGGCACCACGCGGTAAAATCAAAATAATAATTTCTTTGTTCCGCGTTGCACGGGTTGAAAAGGTTCCAAGGAAAGTGAAAATTTTGTAATACTTAAATAATTCTTAAAATGGATATCGCCCTTGAAACTTATTCAAAGGGTTTAATTAACTCTAAAGAAAACCTTGTTTGTAGCTATCGTCCTTGCCATTGGTCAAGGATACACTAAACTTTTCTTAATGTTTAAATCATTATTAAACTGGATATCTTATTCAAAGGGTTTAATTGATTTTAAAGACAAACCTTTACGGCTATCGCCCTTGACAGGGATCAAGGAGACAATTAAAATGTTGTAAAACATAAATAACTCGTCCCACGGATACCGCCTTCGAAGAGATTTCGAAGGGTTTAACCTAAGATTCAAAAGAGACTACTTCACGGCTATCGTCCTTGAAAATATTCAAGGAGAGCACTCTTAATCATGCAATCTTCCACGCGTTTATTAAAATACGATACGAATTACCTTGAATGATACGTTATCCGGTGAGCAGAGCAGTCACATTTTTCCTAGCTCTATATATTTTCGGAAAATGTAGTTGCTAAATCCATCTTGCGGGAGTTAAAATTTCAGCGACAATAAGCCGGAACGACTCGGACTATAATCATCCAGTGCTTTTGGTGTTTCCGAGTCTTTACTCCGGAGAAATATTAAAATTCATCTCTACATATATTTTAAAACCGTTGGAGCGGCCGATCGTCAACACACGGGTACGTACCTCGTGACCACTGATGTCATTATACGTCATCGACACGGCGAACCAATCAACATTATATGTCAGTGGACGTTCGTCTCGCAAACTTCGGTCTCTAGCTGTCAACGTGCCTCAACAACCGTTCCTCGCCGTGCTTAAATTATTTCTTACATTATTTTTTGATAGCAGCTACATAATTAAGCAGTAAGCGTGTTAATTTTTTGTACTTACCGACTAAGCGCTGAAACATTTATTTAGGCATTTTTATTAATAATTACGTACGAACACGGTTTTACGGGATAGTACATAATAGTATTGGACTAGTCGTGTGCGTCGGTATTGCGCTTTGCTAGCGGGGGGTATTAGAAACCCCACTACTCAAAGGCTGCGCGACGCGGGAGTCGCGTACGGTTCACGTACCCCTCCATTGTGTCACTACTACACGCTTGAATCGTGTGCTCGCGTAACATCTAGAATCTCAAGTCACCTACACTTATCAAGCCCGCATATTTGAAAAATGGATCCCTGCACCTCTTGCAAATTACCCATCGAGGACGCTACTGCCTGCGAATGTGCAGTTTGCGAAACGAAATGTCACTCCGCCTGCATACCCTCGGCTTCTTCGCGTACAAAATCGGGAAAGCTGGTTTGTTGCATTAATACCGAAGCGAATAAATCTAAAAAAACTTGGTGCATCCAGTTAACAAGTGCAAATCTCAGGCTGGCTCACCTGTGAAAACATAATTCTGGGATTATACATTTGAACATACAAACCAAGAAAGGAAATAAAGATTTTGGTCAAGTACATACCTACAGTTTACTCATCTTTGTGGTTCTCAATAAGATTTCACAGTTCAATCAAAGATGGCCCGCGCCATCTCTTTGCTGCACTCCAAAGGTCGAGTTACTTACCTGCTAAACTGCGCAAGGTTGTCGATTCATCCATTCAACAGAATGCTTTCTTTGCTCTTCCAGAAAACATTCACCTTAGTATGACGACTGAAGAACGGGTAGAAATCAGAAAGTTGGCCCTTAACCGTCTTCTGGCAGCCAGAGAAGATGGTATCATCATTTAGGTCGTAAGAAAACCATTGATCGAATCAGTATTTGTTAGCAATGCAAAATTCCACGCCAGTTGGTGGTCGATGAATATCGATGAGTAGGAAATTCGCGATAATTATAACGCTCAAACACGACGGCCGCGCGTTCAACCGAAAAAGACTACTCCTTCCCCTGATTTGGTACAAATCTCAGTACCCACTACAACGTCTTCTCCGCGTCAGACGCGGGCACAGAAAGTACGACGGATAGATTCGGAATGTGTCACGGGAATAATCACACTTTGGTTTGTTTCGCTTTTGTTGTAGTTTTTCCAAAATTTAGAGAAGGATGGCAGGCAAGGTTGAAAAAATCGAGCTCCTAATACAGAAGATGTTGTAGAAGCGTGGACTACTGGATGACTAGTAATTCTGGGCCCCTGATTAGCTGATTATTCATCCAAAGGATGGATAGGAACTAGGCCAACATGAATTAAAGGGCCTGAATCCGAAGAACCCAGGGGCTGTATCGTTCTCGGAAAAATGGAAGAAACTGCACAACCATTTAAAGTTGTGTCAGGGCAAGAGGTGACAAAATTGTGACGAGGAGAAGGAGCGAGTCTCCGCTTGGCTGAAACTGGTCATAAAAGAGAGAAGATTAGAGATACCTATAGCACGACAAACATTGAATAATGTGGTTCCTCGTGGTAAAAGTGACCCGAATATTTCAGGAATAGTATTTTGTTTTAATAATTTGACTGTCGGCTGGCTGCGAAGTGTACTTTTCGGGTTTAGAGGTTGACAATTATACAAAATTGCATAAGGCAAAGTTGACTGAGTGAAATTGTGAAATGATTTACTTCCGAAAAAGGTAGATGAAAGTGACTAGATGGCCACAAACGAAATTTAGTCAGGAATATTAGGAGAGACTTGGATATGTAGAATGCAGAGGCAACACTGGTATTCACTTTACATGTCTAATAAAAATATACATAAGTCCAAAAGTTATACGGAAATTAAAGTAACATCGAAATGCACTAATAAAATAAAATATATAAAACGAAATATATAATATGAAATATATTCTTCTGGTAAATAGTTAGGATCATCATCTTGTTTACTAACCTCATCTAGCGGTGTAACTATATTAGCATTTTGATTCGTAAACAGTGAATTACAGTTATTTGAAACGTCATCGTCTGATTCATAAGTTGGATCTGAGTCGTTTTCACAACTTTCTGTAATAATTAAGATAACATGATATCACATTTGACATGTACCGGTTGTTGGTAAATCTTTAAAGGAATATTTTTATCATGTCCCATACAATTAGGCAAGTCCTTGATTTCTCCATCGGTTAAATTTAAAGAAATATACGAAGTTGCAACATGCTTCTTAAGTAATGTTGCGCGTAAAGTTTCCGGATTTGCCGTCCCACATTCCGTGGAAAAATTGCGCATTAAATTGTACGCAATAGGATATTTAGGCTCTCTGGAGAGTCCCTCCGGAAGCCCAAAGAGATATTAATTGGTCTTTACTGATGCAATCTGGCGGTATTTTAACATCAATCTTTTGTTATTTTCCATCTCAGTTGTGAGATGAATTGGGTCAGTCCGACCTATTTTCCCGTGCAGAACCAATCTTGAATATTTCGTTGCCATACGTTTGTCTGTTTCGTTGTGTTTATTGTAAAGATCAGGGTAAGTAATATTGTTTATTTTTTGAATTGTATCAAAATGATACACTTTCAATCGTTGTCATCCTCCTAGTCTTCTTCGATTTGGTAACAATATACTAATTAGGGTGTATTCGACCAGAAGTTTTCATGATGTATAATCATATCTTTCTTTAATTTATTATAAAGTAAGGTTGATTGTCTTGTGATGTAGATATAAACTACTTTTACCTCACTTAATGTAGATAAATTCGTCTCTTTCATTCCTGCCATATCAGCTTGCGATTCTGCCACAGTTCTATTCACCACTCTACCAAATTTCACTTTGTATAAGTGCAACTTCTCAGCTAGATTACTTCCCTCATCGTCTTTGCTCTCTATGCGTTCCACTTCCCAAATGTCGCAGCATTCTTTTGCGAAAGTTCCGACTGCTGCAGATGTGGCGAGATTTTTGTAAAATGTCGTCACTTCGTCATAATTACCCAAAACGTTAACGGCTTTTAAATAAGTAAAGAAATAGGAAAGGTATATTATAAAACTCAAATCTGTTATCGAGATTCATTCAATCGAAATACATTCATCGAGATGCCTACACTTGAACGTCTTCAAATTTCCGTATAAGATAATAAGAAGGAAGAAATCCTTTATTTCTGCACTAACTTCGTCACTTCGTAAATCTGAGAACACTTTTATCGTGGCGTGATCAGCTCGCTCATGGTTGAATCCGAAATGTTACGTTGGTGTAATCCACCAGCAGTCCAGAGTGACTGCATCAAAACTTGTTCAATGGTCTGATCCGACATGATGCCGGACCAAAACTTTTGTGTTCTTCGAATTGTAAAATATCCTTTATTAGTGAATTTCTCTAATTCGTCGGCAGGTACTTTTTCACCCAAGGTCCTCATTTGCTGCAAATATAAATGGGCAGACTTTGCATATAAAAAATGACCGTTTGCGTGAAAAAAGGGCAGCATTTTTTGGATGGTATCAAGATGAAGAGCGCAATTACCACTTCGCTCAGCTTCTATGAAGTTTTTGACTAAAGTCACCATTTCATAGTACTGGATCCATAGTCTTGCAGTAGGGCTCTTGTCCTTCGTTGTTTGGAGTTCGTTGTAAAATTTATTCACAATTTCGTGGACATTTTCATTCTTGGAAGCTTCCAGCACAGCAGGACGATCGAGAGCATCGGTGTAATCGTCTAATACATCGAATTCATCATTACAAACGTCGATATTATTCATAATGATTTTAGATATAGCTAAATGCGTTAGGAAGTGTGCGCGAATTGCTCTCGAGTACGCATGTCCAATAAGGATTTTTTTCACACAATTTTCTGCGTAAATCAATTTAAAAATGTCCTCAATTCCGCTACCAGCCATGATATAGCCTATTGTTCCAAGAAAGGACATCAATAGGTGAAAGCCCCCGAGTCTCACAACGACATTCTGCAAATCGGACGATGGCTCAGAAGCTGCAACTATGTCGGAAGCTTTCCAGTACAGCGGCTGGTCGAAAGTTACAAAACAGGCCGTCTGATTTGAATCCTTACATATTTTGACTGCTTCAAGAAGTGACGTGTAAATAGTATTATAATCTGAAGGGGGCGCGTTGATGAAAGGTAGGCATATGACTTTTGACATCTCATAACATAAATCCGAGGTAATTAACTCCATGAAGCCGTTCCATCCAGGTATATCGACAACGCATTTCCATTTCCCGTATTGCCAGATAAAGTCTGATACTGTAGGCAAAATTTTCTTAGATATTTTATACAGTTCATTAACATCAGAGACACGGACATCGTGTAATCCTGCTAACGCATGTTTTTCATAGTTCAGTACTTCTATCTTCCCTAACGCATCAATTTGTATGGCCGACTTCTCTCCAATGATACGATTTACGGGCTCATCTTTTTCAAAACCAGTGGATGGTGTAATGCACTGAATGCCACCCATCGCTTGGAAAGTGCCTCGTCCGTCCAAGGTGTCCGTATTAAAATCGGCATTGTCAAAGACGAACTGGACTAATGCGTTGTCCAACGTCCTACGTTCCTTTGCGTGAATGGCCGAATTTTCAAACGTTTGGACTTCTTTGTATGAGGCGCTAAATCCCATACTTGATAAAATGCTGATGAGTGTTTTCGAAGCAAATTTTTTGTATAAAAATGCTCCTACGCCAATCAGAAGTGGGGAAAGGAACGAACGTGGTCGTACAGCCGCTATGATTGCATGCGCAATCAATGTACATTTCCTATTCCAATGCTCGAGCCAACCGCGTTTATCTTTTTGTATTACCTCAGATAACAAGACTTGCAATGTTTCAGGCACATAAGATTTCACGTCTTCCACAAAGTTGTCGGATGCTGGGTATTCACTTGTTTCATAAACCATCGAGCGAATATCACTGCGAATTATACCTGCAGCCTCACGTATGACTCGCAGTTTTTCTGCCTGAGGGTCTGCGTCTCTTCGTTCGTAAAACATGTCAGAGAGGAGTTTGTGACCAACATTTCTGAAACAAACTAAAGTACCTCGACTTTGTCTTTCCACGATGAGGATATCGCCACCATACTTTTCAAGTAATCGTCTTGTAACTGTTTTAACATGAGGAACGGTACATGTTGTAATTTGATCAATTAATGTCTGAAGTGGAAATTGACACTCACTAGAATTTTCTTGCAAATATGTAAAAATTTGTTCCATGCCTTCAGTTATGTCATCATCTTTCGGTCTTCCACTTTACACACGTTTCGACGCATCAGTAACAAGTACATAACATTTTTTGTGGTACCGAGCCCCAGCTGCTACCAGATCAAGGACACTATTCAAGCGAAACTTGATTGCACGAGCAATGTCATCATCGCGATCGCCCAGTTTGTTCAAAATATATTCTTTCGAATTTGCATGTTTTACTCTGGAAATTTGCGTTCGGTATTTCATCGCCAATTTTGTAGCCGATTCTTGGCATTCTGTTCCGCAAAATATGCAATTTTTCTCGAAATCAAAAACTGGATTTTTCTTTTCTCCTGTTGTTGAGTTGCTTCGCCGAGAAGCCGAAAGCGCTGTTTTTTTATTCGAGTACGTTTTGTAACAGGAACCGTGCACACTAACTTCGTCTAAGTTCTCTAACATTTGACGGTTTTCTTCATCTCCTCGTAAAACGGACACAGATAAAAGAGTTTTAATACCCATCGATTTCACTATATGCACGTCTGTAATCAAAGGTTGCTTGCATATAAAGCAATTTGAGGCACTCATTGTTATTCGCGAAAAACTAAACTACAACAATTTCCAAAACGGCAATGACAAAGTGTCCACAAACGGCACTTACAAAGAGTTCAAAAATAAAAACTGCATTAAAAAGGTGCTCGAAAGTGGCACAAACAAAAAAGTGCAATAACTGCACTAACAATCTGCTAAAAATGGCAGAAACTGTCACAAAAACTCACTACCGAAATATTCACTACGTTCTTCTTACTAAATGCATGCGCTCCCCATGAAATTCAGAAAGAAACTGTGAGAAGACGCGAGGAAAACAAGAACAAGCACGCACAGAGGGACAGATGTTTTCTTATGTTATCCTCGCATTCCATTATATTACGTCACCCGGCCAGCCGCTCGACCCTTCGCAGGTATAAACCTGCCACGTTCGTCAACGATATTCAAACGTTGATACGAAAAAGCATTTTAATATATATAACGATAATACTTCATATTCACAGCAATCACATATTATTTTTTATAAATATTAAAATAACGAAATACATTTTGTTTGCAAAAAAATAATTAAACATACGAAAGAACAAAAATGATCATATTTTATAATTACGCGTTCGATTCGTCGAACATTATTTACAATTTTCGAGGTGCCATAAAAAATAACTTGTACAGCATCATAAAGCCTGTGAAAAATATATATTATATTAATTTTTTATAATATTAAAGTCGGAAATCCCAGGCGCAGCGATTTCATGCCGCGTAGAGACACATCCGATTCACCGCTGAGCCGCTGACGCGGAACTCGCACTTTGAGAGCGCTCTACAAGGAGTATTTTTCAACAAAAGTGAACGTATAATATATGAAAATTGTTCATTTTTGTATGCTCTACAACTTTTATTTGAAAAGTTTTTCATTTCCGATCGAAACTTTCGAGTAAAACGCAAAAAACTAAAAATTTATCTCTTTTATTTTACTTAATTCTTCGATATCTCGAAAACAATCGATTAATCAAAAAAAAGTTATAGAACATAATTTGTAGAGCGGGAAAAACCCGTTAAAATGAGCTATTATAAAAGTATTTTGCCTTATTAGAACCCAAGTTATCGCCAAAAAACGATTTTTTAGTCTAGCAAAAGAAGCACGCGCTCTCAGGTGCTGAAAAATGAGAGTTAAGCTTTTCTCGATGTCCCCTACAACCTAGAAAAAAAAAATTGCTACTAGGAATTTTGTCTTTTTCAAGCCTTTTTTGTGTACATAGTGACTGGACTATTCATGTATATTATTCTCTGTCTTGCCGGAGTTACGCATTTTTGCATGGTGCTTATGCAGACTTTCTTTTCTGTAGTAATGTCCACACATTGGACAAGGCGTGTAATCTTTGATAGAATTGTCTTTCGATAGATGTCTTCGAGTAACAAATAGGTGTACTTTGGACCAATCCACAGAAAGGTTCTTATTAAGGGCACCTCGTCCGCGGATAGCATCGATCATTTCTAGTCTAATAATTGTTTCGCTAGGCAGCGATTTCCCTTTTTTTATTAGCAATTTGTGATAATTTTAGCAACTTCTGTACCGTAGGCTCTTCATTGTGCTTACTTTCTAAATGCCTCTGTAACGTGGCAACATATTGACCGCAATGATCATAAGGGCACTTTTGAACCTGGATGTTTCAATGCATCTCCTCGTTCTACGTTTGTCCTTTTCCAAATTTGTTGTTTCTTTTCAATTGTATCTCACGTTAAAAATAGGAAATTACACTGGGAAGTTGTTGCGGTGAACGCTCGGTGGTTGTTAGTCTTTAACTTAATTATTTATAGATATTTTAATCGAAATGTTCATATCATACTTATAAACCACATTAATGGTTATTTTGTGAATTGTATATTTATATTTCTTTGAATTAATAAATTAAATTTATAGTTGTAATCACTAATAAGATTAGTAACTAATATAACATTTAAGATATGATCACTGCTTGAAATATTTTTGGATTTTTATTTTTACTGAATACAATAAAGTTACGAAACTGAAAATGCTTTACATATTTTAGTTTTATTTAAAAAAATTAAACCACTATTTTCGTTCTTTTTTTATCATATTTTATAATAATTACACATTTTTTATTGTAGCATACCTTCCAAACACCTAATTACCTAGACGTTATTGTTACACTTATCATTTGAATTCATGTCGGAAATGTGATACACTTCTTGCGACTGTAATGTCACATGTGATATGAACATTTATCAGAAGCAGGTGATTTCGTGCTCTCTATGTTACAATCTAAAAAAAATAAATATTTGGTGTATGGCTATCATGCGGTTTCTTACAGGAGTGTAAGAAATAATAATAATAATAATAGGGGGCGAGATCGTTACGATGACTAAGGCGTCCGCCTTGTTTTGTAACTTGAAAGTCACCGCAGGTTCTGGGTTCGAGTCCCCGTGTAGACAATTTTCCGCGCGTCTTATGGAAAAAATGGTTGCACGAATACCTCCCCACGCTGTTACCTCGCAAAAAATGGCATCAAACTGACAAAAATCCCTTAAAGGCAAATGATTTGGTATTGATTGTAGATTACCAGTCGCCAAGAAGTGTTTGGAAACGAGAAACGGTTTTGGAGACGTATCCGGGCAATGATGGGGAAATTCGCGTAGTAAAGGTGCGTACGACGGCAGGGTTACTTATGCGGCTAACGCGTAAACTCATTCGATTGATTTCTAGTTAATAAGGAAGTAGGTCTACCAAAGAGAAGTATTGTTTCTTATCTCACATGGTTATTAATTCCTAAATATTACTATATGGTTTCGAATGCCAGTAATTCATGTAATAGATTGCAAGCGATTAGCGTTAGAGGGCTAGATGTTGTACGCGTACGAGAGTGCTACAAGTTGCGAAACTATAGGTCGTCAATATTTCGGCGTAGTATAGCTACAATGGCACGCTAGCAGGGTGGATGGTTAGCTCCGATAGTTATTATTTGCTTTCTCCAAATTTTTAATATTATAATTCATAACATTTATATTAGAGCCTTTTCGACCCACAGAAAATTCAAATATACAGGGTGTTTCATTTTAATCCGACCACGCAGATACCTCTGTAACGATGAATGTTACCAAAAAATGACCTGTACAAAAGTTGAAGGGGGCAGAGGGGGCCATCCAATGGTGCCAACAAGCTTGACCTTGAACTCGATTTTCAAGTTCATTTGAAGGTTGAAGTGGAATTTTCAAATGAGAACCCCCTTTTTAACACCGCAATCGTGTAGAGCGGGAAAATTTACCTCTAAAATGATATTTCAAGTTTTCCTGTAGTGACCGTGGTTCAAGGTCAAGCGCTTAAAAAATTACATAAGAGCTGTTTTTTCAGATTTTTGATAGAATAAAGGTTGTGAAGATAATATCATAAGAAGGATAGAGTTTCACTGTAAAAACAGCTGTGGTCTCATTTCAAGGTCATTTAAGGTCAGTGTGGTTATTCGGCACATAACTTTTAGTTAAGGATGCGAAAGTGGAAAAAATTACGATTAGAATCTAACAACGTTCTTTACCTTATCATCAGTGCCCTAGGTTTTGTGAAGGTCACGTTTTTTTTATCCTATCTTTAGCATGATCCAGGGACAACGACGTGGACGTAACAGGATTATGTCCCCTTCGGGGTGCTTGATTAGAGTGAGTCCCCTTGCCTCTCACTTTTCGGGGTGCTTGATTAGAGTGAGTCCCCTTGCCTCTCACTCATGTCCGTTATTTAACGTAGGTGCTCAAAGACACCACCATTTTGCTCTGTGCATAATTCGATTCGGTGATGGAATTCCTCTACTGTTCTTAGTAATACATCCCTTGGGATGTTCGCACAAGCAGTTCGTATTCTGAGCATCATGTCTTCTCTAGTTGTTGGTGGGTGTTCATAAACAACATTTTTTAAATACCCCCACAAATAAAAGTCAGGCGATATCATACCTGGTGATCTTGGTGGCCATCGAACACCAAAATCTTCACGTGTGGTGCGTCCAATCCACCTGTTACGGTAATTTTGATTAAGAAATGCTCGAACTATTCGAGCAAAGTGTGGAGGTGTTCCATCTAATTGAATCCACATCCTCAATCTTGTTTGTAAATCTACTTCTTCAAGAAGTACTGGCAGTTGGTTCCTCAAAAACTCTAAAAAATTATGCCCATTATTATCTTCACAACCTTTATTCTATCAAAAATCTGAAAAAACAGCTCTTATGTAATTTTTTAAGCGCTTGACCTTGAACCACGGTCACTACAGGAAAACTTGAAATATCATTTTAGAGGTAAATTTTCCCGCTCTACACGATTGCGGTGTTAAAAAGGGGGGTTCTCATTTGAAAATTCCACTTCAACCTTCAAATGAACTTGAAAATCGAGTTCAAGCTCAAGCTTGTTGGTACCATTGGATGGCCCCCTCTGCCCCCTTCAACTTTTGTACAGGTCATTTTTTGATAACATTCATCGTTACAGAGGTATTTGCGTGGTCGGATTAAAATGAAACACCCTGTACTTATAAATTGCACAATTTTAAGCATATTTAAACGGCAGGACGTAAGTGACCCAGGTAAATGGGAGAAAAATGCCTAAGATAGCCGTCGGGACTAATGGTTAAAACGCGAATAAAATTCTAAGAAATTGGTGGGGCCTTCCCCGTCGCAGTTATTGGGGCGATCCTTCCCTAAAATTATGGCAACACCCCTTCCTCTATCATGGATCGCGATGCATAGGCTGGCACGTTATGGTGCAATCGGACGCAAGTCTACGAGGGGCGCGGGTGCAGTGAAAGTCTGCCCGTAGGCCGATACAGCCACATGAAAGGAAGCGTCAGGACCCACAGGCTCGTACGGTATGGTGCAAACGGACGCAAGTCTACGAGGGGCGCGGGACAGGGCAAAGACCTGTTCCGTTATCCAAAGAGCCCATACTTGAACGTAAGGCGCTAGGTTAGACCTCCCCATTTCTGGACATTCGTCCGCGGCTGATCACGCGCCTAATAAGTCGCCAAAAGAGGCGATCCGACACTTTAACTTTACGAAATATCGTTGAATTCTCGTATACATGGACATCATTGGGCGGGAAAGTTTTTTAATTAAGTCCATCCATCCTAGCTGGTGCCAGTTATTGTAACAAAGACTAGCTTGTGCCAATTATTGTAACAAAGACTAGCTGGTGCAAATTATTGTAACGAAGACTAGCTAGTGCCACTTATTGTAACAAAGACTAGCTGGTGCCAATTATTGCGATAAAGAGTATGTCAGGAACATAATCGAATGGGGGTACCTCATAAGATAAATGTGATCTGTTAGGTAATTAGCTATAAGGGCCCTTCCAATAATTGATGACGATATCAGATAGGTAAAATAGGACTCATATTTGGTTGCATATTGATTGTACACGTCGGTTTTTGAATTATGTGAAAGGTGAAGAACAGTGTAAAGGCGATTTGAGTGACGATAATCGATCGAAAAAAAATGTATATATACATGGTGGCCGATTTATCTGAAGACATCGAAATATCTCGAGAACTAGGCACAGAATCAAAAAAGTTGTCGGATGAAAGTTGTTCGACACGAAGGGGGGGCATCCAGTAATAATGAAATTTACTCCCTCCCCCATCCCCTGGGGGTGGAGTGGGGGCAAAAACAATATAACTTAAATAGGAACCCCCAGTTTTTATTGCAGATTTGGATTCTCCAATATTGACAATTTTCGCCCGCGTAGCGGATATGGAATACGGTCATTCTAACAAAGCCGGGAAAAAATACATTTAGCGTTACCCAGGAACAACGGCGTGGACGTAGTATTTTTCTGTTCCCTTTGGGGTGGTTGTTTTACGTGAGTCCCCTTGCCTCTCACTATCTCACTGTTTACTTACTTGAGTAAGTGTTCGAAATGTTGACCTTCCACTTCAATGCATTTATTTATTCTTTCTTCAAATGACTTTATACATGATAGAATCATATCTGCAGAAATTTCTGCGCAAGCAGTTCTTATGCGTTCCACCATGTTTTCACGAGTCGTTGGTACTTGTTCATAAACCTTACCTTTTAGGTAACCCCATAGGAAGAAATCCAGAGATGTTAGATCAGGTGACCTCGCAGGCCAATTAATGGGGCCACCTCTACCAATCCACCAACCATTGTAATCACGGTCTAGTATTTCCCTTGCTACTCTTGAAAAATGTGCTGGGCAACCATCATGCTGAAACCACAATGTCCGTCGGACGTCCATAGCAACATCCTCAAGTAGTAATGGTACTTCTTGTTCTAGGAAATCTCGATATTTTGTTCCATTCAAATTACCTTCAATGAAATAAGGACCAATGAGTTTATTTCCTATGATTCCACACCAAACGTTCACCGACCAAGGACGTTGATGATTAACTTGTCGTAACCAATGGGGATTTTCTACGCTCCAATAATGCATATTATGCCTATTGACGCCACCATGGTTCGTGAATGTAGATTCATCTGAAAATAATACATTAGCAAAGAAATTGTGGTTCGTTTGCATTTTTTGAAATGCCCATTCACAAAACACCACGCGGTTATGAAAATCATCGCCATCTAGTTCCTGGTGCAGTGAAATGTGATATGGGTGAAACTTATGACGATGCAATATTCTTTGAATACTGTCTCTGGAAATGCCGGAATCGCGATGTAATTGTCGTGTGCTTACATGTGGATTTTGATGAATAGCTGCTAGTACAGCTACTTGGTTAGCTTCTCCTGTAACTGTTAATCTTCGCTTCCTTTTTTTCATTTGTACGCTGCCATCAGAGTGAAAGGCATTCACAACTTTGTAAAAAAAAGAACGCGAGCGAGCATTATCTGGAAAACGCTCAGCATACAACGCAACAGCATCGTCAATATTCCTCTTACATTCACCATAAATAAGAATCATTTCGATTTTTTCGGGAACTGTAGCAGGATTTATTTTTAACTTGCAATTCGATTTAAGCAATGAAGGGTAGACAAAAAAAAGTCACGTAAACGGAAAGTTGTTATTGTAAAAGCAAAGTGACCTCCGACCGAATTACTACCAATACACTGGACTTCAAAAACAGTCTTACACTGAGAGACCGTGAATACTAAATTTTAATATGGGGATTAGAAAGTCGCGATATCCATTTACTTCCCTTCAGGAAAGTAGAGAAAAATGTAGGCGAACTGGTTACGTGTGACTCAACTTATGTATAAAATGATATGCTACTTTATTTTCGAGTTATGTCGCCCTCTAGCGTTATGTAACAGAACCGGCGCCGGTGATGGCCGAAATGCAAGCGATGTACATGTATGAAACCACGTGAGTTCTCTCGGGGTCCGGTAGATGGCGACGAAATCCCCAAATGAAGTAAGAGTTTCGTTTTGTTTAATAGAAGCTGGTTTGACCGTCAATGCTCAGCTTATTTATTCTCATTTCGGAAAAAACATACAAAGAGAGAATGAATGAGCTGAGTGAATGACGCGTTTTTTAATGGATTGCGTGATGTCCTCTTTTTGTTTATTAAATAATAAATTTAAAACCTAAAATGTAATTTTATTGCAGGTAGAAAACTTATTTATAAAATTGCTTCCATATTGTATGCACAATTTTTATGTAATCAGTTTTGATTTTTAATATGAAGAATATCAATTATTCATAATCTTAATTTTTCGAATGGACATTATTAAAATTTCATATTCAGAATAACAATTTTCGCAATTGATATTACTAAATTCTAATATTAAAAATTCTAATATTAGAATTTTTAATATTAAATTTTCATAAAGGGATCAAATTGTCCCTATTTGCCCCCTGGATGCCCCCCTTCGCGTCGAACAACTTTCATCCGACAACTTTTTTGATTCTGTGCATAGTTCTCGAGGTATTTCAATGTCTTCAGATAAATTTGGATTTTTATCGATTACAGCGCCACCTGTGAACCAAAATGCAATAGCTCCTAGGTCAAATTGGTGTACTTTTTTCCGGAGAATCCAAATCTGCAATAAAAACTGGGGGTTCCTATTTAAGTTTTATTGTTTTTGCCCCCACTCCACCTCCAGGGATGGGGGAGGGGGTAAATTTCATTATCACTGGATGCCCCCCTTCGTGTCGAACAACTTTCATCCGACAACTTTATTGATTCTGTGCATAGTTCTCGAGGTATTTCAATGTCTTCGGATAAATTTGGATTTTTATCGATTACAGCGCCACCTGTGAACCAAAATGCAATAGCTCCTAGGTCAAATTGGTGTACTTTTTTCCGGAGAATCCAAATCTACAATAAAAACTGGGGGTTCCTATTTAAGTTTTATTGTTTTTGCCCCCACTCCACCCCCAGGGGATGGGGGAGGGGGTAAATTTAATTATCACTGGATGCCCCCCTTCGTGTCGAACAACTTTCATCCGACAACTTTTTTTATTCTGTGCATAGTTCTCGAGATATTTCGATGTATTCAGATAAATCGGCCACCCTGTATGTATAGATACAGGGTCATCGAAAAGTATCGGACCCCCCTAATATCTTCAGTTAGAATGCACTTAGGAGAAAATGTCCAATAGCAAAGTTGTATGGTTTCAAGCGGGGAGTAAGATGATGACCTTTACTTTGACCTTGACCATGTCCTTCAAGGTCATTTCAAGGTCAATCTTATTTTTTTAAATAGAACCCCCTACATTTTATTGCATATTCTTATAGCTTATCTCGAGAGCTTTCCAAAACACTATAATAAAATATTTTTTTATTAAGTACTTTTTGATTTATAAAGGTTTGAAGTTAACAATTTGTTAAGTGGTGTGCGAGTCCGACCAGTTAAGGCAAGAGTGGTGTGCGAGTCCGACCAATTAATTGGTCTCATTATTCCGCGCACAAAAGTATTAAGGTTATGATTACTGAAAACTAAATAATATTTTACAAGATATTCTACATTTTGTGTCAAAAAATTGTTAACTTCAAACCTTTATAACTCAAAAAGTACTTAATAAAAAAATATTTTATTATAGTGTTTTAGAAAGCTCTCGAGATAAGCTATAAGAATATGCAATAAAATGTAGGGGGTTCTATTTAAAAAAATAAGATTGACCTTGAAATGGCCTTGAAGGACATGGTCAAGGTCAAAGTCAAGGTCATCATCTTACTCCCCGCTTGAAACCATACAACTTTGCTATTGGACATTTTCTCCTAAGTGCATTCTAACTGAAGATATTAGGGGGGTCCGATACTTTTCGATGACCCTGTATATATATATACAGGGTGATCGGCCAACCATTACCCAGTGGCTAACTGTAGATTGCACAGATAATTCTGAGCAACTTTTTCCTCTAAAAAAATTTCCGGGAAGGTAGAGTTTTTAAGTTATTCAACACTAAAATTTAGGTGAAAAAAATCACATTTGTTGAAATATCTCGACCTCGGTTTGAAGGTATCTTAACGAACTGAAGCTCATTTTAAAGATATTTTCAAGCTATACAAGTTGTATCTGTTGATTTTTGACCTGCAATGAATATTTCTCTTGTTATAGCCATAAAAACGGGGGTAAATACCGATTTTTCAGGTTTTTAGCGTCTAACTCGTTTGGACACATAGCTATCGAAATATCACACTGGAAAAAGTTGTAGGCCTTGAAAACACAAACATTTTTTGTCCTCTAATACGATGCGATTAAATTAAAACTGAACCCTAATTGTACTCGTTTTCATAACATTTTGTTATTAATATCGATTTATTTGTCGAACTGTATTTTGTCAACTTTACGAGGCTCTTGTAGGGTTCAGTTTTAATTTAATCGCATCGTACTAGAGGACAAAAAAATTTTGTTTTTTCAAGGCCTACAACTTTTTTCTGTGTGATATTTCGGTAACTATGTGTCGAAACGAGTTAAACGCGTAAATCCTGAAAAATCGGCATTTATCCCGTTTTTATGGCTATAACAAGAGAGATATTCATTGTAGATCAAAAACCAATAGAGACAATTTATAGAGCTTTAAAATATCTTTAAAATGAGCTTCGGTTCGTTAAGGTACCTTCAAACCGAGGTCGAGATATTTCAACAAATGTGATTTTTTTCACCTAAATTTTAGTGTTGAATAACTTAAAAACTCTACCTTCCCGAACATTTTTTTAGAGGAAAAAGTTGCTCAGAATTATCTGTAGAATCTAGAGTTAGCCGCTGGGTAATGGTTGGCCGATCACCCTGATATATATATCGGGCATTCCACGTCAACCGGATCACTTGGCTGGCCAAAATTCATTATCGCCAAAAAAATTGTTTCAGGGCTTAAAATTTAGCTCAGTATATCTACTATTAATTTCCGTGTGGTATTTTTGAAAATTCAAAATGGCGGCTCCAATACGGTGCTTAAAAAGACCACACTTTTGAAAACAAGAGTAAAAACCTTTCATACAGTTTTTTGTGCCAAAGAAAAATACCATTTTAGAATTTAGTTCTTTGTTATTGGATGCTCCAATTAAGAATCTCGTATCAGAATTTTGAAATTCAAAATGGCGGATCCAATATGGCGGAAGAATTTGTAAAAAGTGATCGGATGTTGCTGAAACTTGTTTCTCGGGGGTTTTCGGGGTCGCAGAATACGATTCTGATGTTAGATTTTAAAAATTCAAAATGGCGGATCCAATATGGCCAATGAATTTTTAAAAAGTGATCGGATGTTGCTGAAACTTGTTTCTCTGGGGGTTTTTGGCGTCGCAGAATACGATTCTGAACTTAAATTTTAAAGATTCAAAATGGCGGATCCAATGTGGCGGATGAATTTTTAAAAAGTGATTGGTCGTGGTTGAAACTTGTTCCTCGGGGAGTTTTGGGGTCGTACAATACGACTCTGGTGGATGACAAAGCTAAATTAAAAATTGTATAGTACCAAAATAATGTCGAAAATCGGTTAAACATAGAATAGCTTACCTCTAGTGGGGGTATAGTGTTATAATATGAGTATGAACACAAGTCGTTTAATGAATTATTGCAACCTTCGGATTTAAGAAGTTACGACCTCTGAACCGTATATGTAACAGCTGTTGCCATCGCCAGGAGGCACGATTACCCGTAAAGTTAGATTGTCGTGTTTCTCTTCCGACATTTCCCGCAGCTCTTGAAGTGATGTTGATTTTGTATCGTCAATTCGGAGCGAGTTTCGTTTTCGATGCAGATGCATCTAAAAATCATGCCCTTCTTAGCATTACCCAGGATGAACGACGCGGACGTGATAGGGTTCTCATCCCATTGGGGTGCTTTTTGAAAGTGAGTCCCCTTGCCTCTCACGAATTGGGGTGCATTTTGGAAGTGAATCCCCTTGCCTCTCACGAAAGGAAGAATCATATTAATCATATAATTTAAAAAAGGAAAAAGTAATCGAACATTGTCATAAGCTCTGAAAAACCCGTCTGCTAAAGGTTTACAATAAAAATCATTTCTGGATTTCTTAAATATTTAATAGCAGTCAATAATGGTAGAAATAATAGCAATATTAAGAATATAACGTCATTTTAAATTTAAAAATTGTCAATAACTTCAGTACTGGACTTTACTAGTGGGATTAATAGCACTTGAGTATGTCATAACATTCAATATCTTACTTGAATCTGGTACGAATGCATGTGACATTCGAATATTTGGCACGGCTGGGGCAACTGTAAATCTCTTATTTAGAAATCTCTGAGCTTTCTCGTGTGTTTGTTTAGTATAGTAGAAAAATTGAATATTTTTGAACTTATTTTTTGCCCAGATATATAGAGCTTCTGCGTTCAAAATTGCTGAATTTCCTTCGGCCTGAAGACTAGCACGAGTGGCTTCCCTTTTTAAAGTCGCGCCGATACCATCGCATGCTCCTTTTCCATACGCTGTCGCATGAAAATGCCATTCAGCTTCAATGCCGAAATCGATTTTGTGCCCACGCGTACAACATGTAATTTATGTTACCGCACCATCGGTAACATAAATTACATGTTGTACGCGTGGGCACACATTTTTTATTTCAGGAATAATAGTTTGTTGCATTACATACAGATGTATCATGAGTCAAGCTGTTTGATAATAATATATTACTAAAATGGATTATTGTACCTTCTGATTTGTAGTAGAAAACAACAGGATGAACCGTACATTGGTCGTTTTGTAATGAAACCCTTGTGCTGCATTTTGTACAACGAATGCGATGTTTTTCGAGAAATCACTGTGAACTAAGTCGATTCGCAAATGGGGCTGTCAACAGCAGCGCAAATTAAGTTCCAAAATTATCGGGATTCTGCTTAGTCCTCGAATTAAAAAAAAAAAAATGTACATTTCGCACTCACAACTGTAAAAAAGTAATATGCAATGCACATTACGCTCATGTGGAACACCTGTATCTAGATATATTACATCGATATTAGTACTGGATATCAGGCTTCCTTTTGACCTAATGAAAATCCATTTCTACTATGGGAGCTGCGTTTACAGACGCGCAGAGCCGCGAATATTGCAACGGCACCTAGCAGCAATAAGCCTTCCACCCGTTTGAGCCTTAATGGGTTAAGCTGACGCTAGGTGACATTGCGATTTCTGCGGTTCGATTTTGCTCCCGTTATAGAAACGTAACTTCATTTGGTATAATAGAAGACTTGAAGAATATTTCGATACTTTTATCTTATATGTTACATGTGTTTCTTTTGCAGTATAAAACGCATATAAATATTTTTAAATAAAATATTGCAGTATATTGGTGACGCTTGCTATTTGCTACAAGTATTGATTCAAATATTACCTATTAGTGTATAACTTGTATTATCGTTGTGTTCATGACTTACCATGGCGGGGGTTTCCGATCATAGTGGTAGATCAAATACAGTAATTCGCACAGACAGATGCATAAATCCATTGCTGGAACGTGGTCATATAGGTAAAGTGTTACGAGAAGTTTCGGAAAATATTTTATTAATGTTTCCGCTCTTACCGCAGAAAGATAGAATTTGCAAAGATTGTAGAAATAAAATTGCCAAAAATGCCGAAATCGATTTTGTGCCCACGCGTACAACATGTAATTTATGTTACCGCACCATCGGTAACATAAATTACATGTTGTACGCGTGGGCACACTTTTTTTATTTCAGGAATAATAGTTTGTTGCATTACATACACGGCAGATGTATCATGAGTCAAGCTGTTAGATAATAATATATTACTACAATGGATTATTGTACCTTCTGATTTGTAATAGAAAACGACAGGATGAACCGTACATTGGTCGTTGTTGTAATGAAACCCTTGTGCTGCATTTTGTACAACGAATGCGAAGTTTTCCGAGAAATCACTGTGAACTAATACTTCACCGTATTGAAGGTTCGCTTTACGTTCTTCTACATATTGCGACTGACTCTTAGAAATAAAGTGGTGCAATACGAATTCAGGCAATCTAGAGCACAGTCTGTCAACATAAGTATCTATTGAAAAACATTCTTTTATCAATGCATATCTGTCAGTGGATTGCCATGTGCTGCAAAGAATTTGGGAAATTTCATTCTCTTCCAAAACACGCGATACTTAATCTGAAAATTTATCCAAGTGAGGACAAGACTCACACTCCCGTAAGTAGCAATTAGGTTTTGGGCTAGAAGAAAGTACAAAATTGATGCAATCATTGTAATGTTTTATGGAATATTCCAAATCTTTAGTCAATTCGTTCAAATGTGCGGCATCAAGTAAACTTTTAAAATTTTGATGTATGACGCAGACGCAGATGTTGTGCGTGCCTGCCGCTCCGGCAGGCACACACCATTTTGGCCTAAGTTCATAAAACTTACTTAAGCCAATTGGAAATTCAGGATTCTCTATTTTAAATAGTTCATGCAGTTTATTCACGTCACTGAGTAATAACCGTTTTTGAACTGTTTGCTTGTGTCCATTAACTCTCACTGATATGCAGTCATTTTTGTGCGGCAGAATTCGGCTGTTACTATCGTTTTCGTAAAATTCAATTACTTTTTTAATTGTCTGTGTAGGTATGGTCTTTCCTTGTTTTGGACGACGTACTGCCAACATGCCCAGTTCGTTTCTCAAATCACGACCATTCTTTGCAGTTCGAAAGGATGTTCCAAATTCTAAAGCTATGTCACGTATACTCCAGCATTGTGGAGGTATTGTTAAAATAGTCAAGCGTAAGGGATCATTTTCAGGCAAACTCGAAAATTTATCTTTCATACCCTGTAAAAGTGCTTCTAACTGAGCCTCTCTAGATAAACGGGTTCTTTTATTTGAAGGTGTGTCTATGTCTATTTCTGAATCGGGAACATCTTCAGGTTTATTAGCGGTTGTACAAAGTGTTTTTCTTTTTTGGCAATTTTTTTCTACAATCTTTGCAAATTCTAGCTTTCTGCGGTAAGAGCGGAAACATTAATAAAATATTTTCCGAAACTTCTCGTAACACTTTACCTATATGACCACGTTCCAGCAATGGATTTATGCATCTGTCTGTGCGAATTACTGTATTTGATCTACCACTATGATCGGAAACCCCCGCCATGGTAAGTAATGAACACAACGATAATACAAGTTATACACTAATAGGTAATATTTGAATCAATACTTGTAGCAAATAGCAAGCGTCACCAATATACTGCAATATTTTATTTAAAAATATTTATATGCGTTTTATACTGCAAAAGAAACACATGTAACATATAAGATAAAAGTATCGACATATTCTTCAAGTCTTCTATTATACCAAATGAAGTTACGTTTCTATAACGGGAGCAAAATCGAACCGCGGAAATCGCAATGTCACCTAGCGTCAGCTTAACCCATTAAGGCCCAAACGGGTGGAAGGCTTATTGCTGCTAGGTGCCGTTGCAATATTCGCGGCTCTGCGCGTCTGTAAACGCAGCTCCCATAGTAGAAATGGATTTTCATTAGGTCAAAAGGAAGCCTGATATCCAGTACTAATATCGATGTAATATATCTAGATACAGGTGTTCCACATGAGCGTAATGTGCATTGCATATTACTTTTTTACAGTTGTGAGTGCGAAATGTACATTTTTTTTTTTTAATTCGAGGACTAAGCAGAATCCCGATAATTTTGGAACTTAATTTGCGCTGCTGTTGACAGCCCCATTTGCGAATCGACTTAGTTCACAGTGATTTCTCGAAAAACATCGCATTCGTTGTACAAAATGCAGCACAAGGGTTTCATTACAAAACGACCAATGTACGGTTCATCCTGTTGTTTTCTACTACAAATCAGAAGGTACAATAATCCATTTTAGTAATATATTATTATCAAACAGCTTGACTCATGATACATCTGTATGTAATGCAACAAACTATTATTCCTGAAATAAAAAATGTGTGCCCACGCGTACAACATGTAATTTATGTTACCGATGGTGCGGTAACATAAATTACATGTTGTACGCGTGGGCACAAAATCGATTTCGGCATTGAAGCTGAATGGCATTTTCATGCGACAGCGTATGGAAAAGGAGCATGCGATGGTATCGGCGCGACTTTAAAAAGGGAAGCCACTCGTGCTAGTCTTCAGGCCGAAGGAAATTCAGCAATTTTGAACGCAGAAGCTCTATATATCTGGGCAAAAAATAAGTTCAAAAATATTCAATTTTTCTACTATACTAAACAAACACACGAGAAAGCTCAGAGATTTCTAAATAAGAGATTTACAGTTGCCCCAGCCGTGCCAAATATTCGAATGTCACATGCATTCGTACCAGATTCAAGTAAGATATTGAATGTTATGACATACTCAAGTGCTATTAATCCCACTAGTAAAGTCCAGTACTGAAGTTATTGACAATTTTTAAATTTAAAATGACGTTATATTCTTAATATTGCTATTATTTCTACCATTATTGACTGCTATTAAATATTTAAGAAATCCAGAAATGATTTTTATTGTAAACCTTTAGCAGACGGGTTTTTCAGAGCTTATGACAATGTTCGATTACTTTTTCCTTTTTTAAATTATATGATTAATATGATTCTTCCTTTCGTGAGAGGCAAGGGGACTCACTTCCAAAAAGCACCCCAATTCGTGAGAGGCAAGGGGACTCACTTTCAAAAAGCACCCCAATTCGTGAGAGGCAAGGGGACTCACTTTCAAAAAGCACCCCAATGGGATGAGAACCCTATCACGTCCGCGTCGTTCATCCTGGGTAATGCTAAGAAGGGCATGATTTTTAGATGCATCTGCATCGAAAACGAAACTCGCTCCGAATTGACGATACAAAATCAACATCACTTCAAGAGCTGCGGGAAATGTCGGAAGAGAAACACGACAATCTAACTTTACGGGTAATCGTGCCTCCTGGCGATGGCAACAGCTGTTACATATACGGTTCAGAGGTCGTAACTTCTTAAATCCGAAGGTTGCAATAATTCATTAAACGACTTATGTTCATACTCGTTAATTTAGCTTTGTCATCCACCAGAGTCGTATTGTACGACCCCGAAACTCCCCGAGGAACAAGTTTCAACCACGACCAAGCACTTTTTAAAAATTCATCCGCCATATTGGATCCACCAATTTGAATCTTTAAAATTTAAGTTCAGAATCGTATTCTGCGACCTCGAGAACCCCCGAGAAACAAGTTTCAGCAACCTCCGATCACTTTTTACAAATTCATCCGCCATATTGGATCCGCCATTTTGAATTTTTAAAATCTAAGTTCAGAATCGTATTCTGCGACCCCGAAAACCCCCGAGAAACAAGTTTCAGCAACATCCGATCACTTTTTACAAATTCTTCCGCCATATTGGATCCGCCATTTTGAATTTCAAAATTCTAATACGAGATTCGTAATTGGAGCATCCAATAACAAAGAACTAAATTCTAAAATGGTATTTTTCTTAGGCACAAAAAACTGTATGAAAGGTTTTTACTCTCGTTTTCGAAAGTGTGGTCTTTATAAGCACCGCATTGGAGCCGCCATTTTGAATTTTCAAAAATACCACACGGAAATTAAGAGTAGATATACTGAGCTAAATTTTAAGCCCTGAAACAATTTTTTTGGCGGTAATGAATTTTGGCCAGCCAAGTGATCCGGTTGACGTGGAATGCCCGATATATATATAGAGAAAGAGAGAGAGAGAGAGAGAGAGAGAGAGAGAGAGAGAGAGAGAGAGAGAGAGAGAGAGAGAGAGAGACGCAACTTTGTGGAAGGAGGGAGGATGTTACGAACAGATCCAAATTATCTTCATGAGTTACAATGCGTTGTTTTTAAAGTGAAAATTCCTGTAATATATATACACGTAATAATAATAAACATATATATTGTAAATAATAATAAAAATATATATTGTAAAAGGTGAGGGGAGGATATCCCGAGGCGCGGTAGTGTACGAGTTGGTGGAAGTCATGGGCCGCGGTCAATGGCCTGTTTTGTCGTCGCGCTTTGTTTGTTCTCGGTTCCCCGGCACTTACTGCATAGTCCTCGGACGAGAGAATTATCGAGCGGCGATTCTATATTATTCACATTGTGTTCAATAACAATCTCCGTGTTTTTTAAAATATAATAAAACTTCTTAAATTTGCGTTATTATTTTCGCCAAGAACGTAACTTGAAAATCACCGCAAATTCTGGGTTCGAGTCCCCGTGTAGACAATTTTCTGCGCGTTGAATTGAACTTAGCAGCGATATTGCAATCACCTACGTCATGGTTTGGGGCGTGATTGCAGTGACATTTCACGCTGATCTGGCAGAGATTTGAGCAATAAAATTTCTCATTTTTCGGGCAGATTGAGCGACGTAAACCAATGTTGTTGTTTAAGTTATTATTAAAATAATAGTAACAACAATAATAACAATAATAACAATAGGGGGAGAGATGGTTACGGTAGCTAAGGCGTCCTTCTTCTTTGGCGTAAAAATAGCCAAAAACCAGCTAGTGGACTGTAACGATTTATTTGCCCAGGCGGCTGTACGACGGAAAATCTTTAACCGACGGCCTGAGGACGCAACCCAGCAGCTAGCTTGGCGCCGCGAAATTCATTGAAGGGGTAAAGGTCGTATACAGAAAAAATACGTAAAAAAAAGTGTAAAAACGATGTAACATAAAATCTGCCCACAAGGGCGTTTATTGGAGTTCCTGAAGGGAGACCTTTACAAATAGGCGGCTCGCGGGGTCGGTTGCGGTCGCCGTCGTGGGGTGCCTGGTGGGACGTGTTGCGGCCTCGCCGTATGGCCGAGACAGATTGTCGCTCGGGATGACCTGCAGGGTCACACGAATCCGCACACAGGATGCACTCTCGCACAACAACCGCTGGTCCGAACGCGTGGATTTAGCGGCACGATAAGGATTAAACCGACCTGAACGGCGGTCAAACGACGTTTGACTCACCTGCGTGTTATCGGCCACCGTCATGGTTGGTCCCGTGGTTCTTATCTCTCTCTCCCTCTCTCTCTCTCTTTTTATCGATTGCCAACATCTTATTGGTCCACGGTGTACCTTTTTGGAAAACCTGAAAATTTGCAAACGGTTGTTCGCCGGGGACGTGTCAACGGTGACTTCGAAGTAGGTGACAACTGCGCAACTCCTGAAATCACTTGCGGAAACATGTCGGCCGCCTGCTTCATGCATTAACTGTAATCGGGCTCATTGTCGAAAAGGTACGCAAACGAATGCCGAAAACGCGCAGCAATTACCCGGAACAAAACGCAAACGAATACATTATCCGTGTGAAGTGCCACAAATCGGTCATCGGTTGGGCAAGTGTTTTCACGAGTCTTGCGGACGATTATTTATTCGCGGGAAATCGGAGTCCATCTGTTGCGTGCTCTCTTTGTCGCCCTACTCCTTCCGTCGCTTACCATCGCAAGCACTGCAGCCGCGCGCGAATCATCCCATCCTGCGCTGCCTAGTTCTTCTTCTCTCTCGAACTCCTCGCAAAGATCGGTAATAGTACCGTCCCGAATACTTTCGGCAAATCCCCCTTTTTCGCCGGTACTGCTCGTATCGCCTACTTTGCCCGTTCGAGCGCCCTCAACTGCCATAAACAATAGTCAGTTCGCCCAATTAATGGAAGCGATTGCTGTCGTAAAAACCGATACAAAAGCTACATGTGACAAACTTGATGCGCTAGCGGTTACGGTGCAGCAGAATACTACTGCGTGCAATGCCCTTCGAACCGAGGTGGAATATATTAAACATGCTAATGCCCTTGCACGACCAAGGGCGGGCCTCATCATTAATGGCATCCCTAATCGTTGCTCCTTGACGTACAATGATATTCTTATTCGTGTATTAACACATTTAAAATTACCCGGCCTATTTAATGATGTTCTTTCAGTTCGAAAAATTGATTTCAAGCGTCAATCGCCTCCGTATTCCACCGCAGCTAGTCAATCTGCCCCAGGCCAGTATTTTGGCATTTTAGTTCACTTTAAATCCAAAGTGCGTAATTTTATTGTGGATGCTAAGCGGAAGCTTGGAAAAGTCACTGTCCAAGAACTTTTCCCGGAACTATCAGATGAAAGTAACGCTGATAAACCGATCTACATCAACGAGTTCCTGCCCTTATCGTCGTACAGTCTACTAAGAAAAGCAAAACTAGCGGCCAAAAATGCAGGTTACAAACGTGTTTAGGCAAGAGATGAAAATGTTTTCGTTCGTAAAGATGGTGTCGTTCCCGTGCTGTTGATTGATACAGAGCAAGATCTGAGTAAGATTGTTTGACAATCACAGTGTAGCATTCCAAATAAATCTATTTTAAATAAAATGTGTTCGTCTAATTCTAAGGTTTCACTAAAAATTTCTAGTCTTAATGTTAATTTTCTGCGTGCCCACCTACAAGACGTAGAAAATGAATTATCGGATTGTACGACGCACATTATGGCAGACACTGAAACATGGTTGACACCTCTCGTCGACTCTTCGTGTGTTCAGATTAAAAACTATAATCTAGTCCGAAATGATCGTGCAATTCGTGTGGATGGGCAGACTCGCTTTATTCAAAGTAGAGGCGTTGCATGTTACCTTCACCAATCTTTATCGTATACTATACTAGAGTGCTCATTAAATGGCAGTATTAACACCCCAGAATATCTTATTCTGGATATTAAATCTTCTTCCAAGAATATGTTATTTATTGTTATTTATCGACGCCCTCAGAAGGAATTTGTTGCAGAATTTTTAGTTAAATTTAATGCTTATATTTCCAAATATAAAAACATAATCGTAACTGGAGACTTAAATTGCAACTTATTAGGTAATACATTCGACTCTAAAATATCTTAAGGGTTTTATTCAGGAGTACTCATTATTCAGGATTTTCTTCTTCGCAATTAAATGTTATGATTGTTGACTCCTCCGATAAAATCATAAACTTTTCTACATCTTCGAATCCAATTGCTGCTGGTCATTGCCTCATCAGTAGTCAATACGAATTCGCAAATTTAAATTTTATCCCTCAGGTCATTACATATCGTAACTTTTGTCACTGCGACTATTCCGTCTTAAATACAGATCTCGTAGCATTACTTCAGCGCAAGTTTCCTAACCTCCTTGCTCTCCACAGTAAAACTCGTGCAGCAAATTTGAAACCTGAAGATCTATTGGAAAATCTTAATACTATGTATGATTGTATTACCGAAGTGTTTATTTACACGCGCCCTATGTTACGAAGCGTATTACGCATCGCGCTATTCCATAGCGTACGCCTGAACTACGTAGTAGAATTAAGGAACGCGACAAATTGTACCTTCGTACGAAACGATTACGAAATCTGCGCCTTCTTCAGGAATATCGAACTATGCGTCGAGAAATTAAAAATGTATTAAAAGCTGCTAAAAATCAGTACTTAGCTGATCTCGTGCTTCAGCAAACTAGTCCGAACAAACTTTGGTCCTGCCTTCGGAGATTAGGTCTTGCGAACCAGTCATCGCAATCTGCTCTCTATCATTTTTCACCCACTGAATTAAATCGCTATTCTGCGCATATATCATCCTCTCATCCGACTTGTGATTTAGCGACACTCAATAACATCATTCGGCGGCCATTATCTACCTCTCACCCAACATTTACATTTTTCCTAATTAATCACCATGAAGTCTTACAGTCTTAATCTAGTTGTACAAAAATCGCGTATTTGATTTCTCGAAAGCCTTTGTAATTTTAATTTTTATTTATTAATTATATAATTAATTATATAATAATAATTAATAATCATTCAGTAATTTTAACCTGTCTCCGAGACATGGGCTTCGAGGAATCAACATTGAGATGGCTACAGTCCTATCTGACAAATCGTACGCCTGCAATAATTGGCCTTGATGGCTCAGCATCCGACGTAGAGTATACTACTGCTGGTGTGCCCCAAGGCTCGAGCTTGGGACCGTTATTATTGATTATTGTTATAAATACTCTATTCTCTAGGCTCAAATATTTCCGCGATACACGGTCATCTTTGCCGGCGACACCCAATTTTACTTACAATTTGACTCCAATATGCCGTCTAAATGATACGATACGCAATATAAACCATGACATTGCCGAGCTTCTTAGGTGTCCCACGATTATGGCCTTACCTTAAACACACGCAAAACTCAGGCCATCATACTTGGCTCATCGCAAAATCTCGCTACCATCAGTGACCTCACTGTACCACCGATTATTGTTGGGTCTGATGTAATATCTTATTGCAACCAACTAAACTACCTGGGTGTGATAATTACGTCTGATCTAACACGGAATTGCCATGTCAATACGATCTCATCTAAGGTTCACACACTGTTTTATACAGTTTAAAATATCGTGGGGCTTTCTTTCCGTCATCCATCAAACTATCCCTTGTTAACTCACTAGTCATCCCACACCTCGATTATGCATCCCTCGTCACCAATGATCTCTCTGCATATCTCAATACAAAACTGCAACGCCTTCAGAACGCTGCTCTGATATGTTTTTCATCTGCGGCGCGATGAGAGATTGACGCCTTATCGACAGAAAGCTAACTGGCTTACTGTAGTGTCGAGGCGGCAGTGTTTTCTTTGTAACCTGACGCAAATCATTACCACTTCTCAGTCTTCATATCTGGCTGATAAGTTCATCCCCATCAGTGAATCCATACGCCGATCTAGTCTATCCACTCGCATCTAGTTTCTCACTTCCTATTCCACGCACCAATATTTATGCTCACTCATTCTGGATCACTGCAATTCATTTTTGGAATTCACTCCCACCTCATTTCCATGCACTTGCCTCTTTGTCATCATTCCGCACGAATCTCTTTTCTCATCTGTTCATGGCAGAACAAAACTAAAGTCCAAGGTTTGTCTCCGGTTACGACTTTTTACCCTATTATCTAATTATATTTTTCTTATTTATTTTTCCATAGTTTATTATCTTAGTTATTAGTTTGCAATAAATGTACACATCCCCCTTTCTTTTTTCGGGATACCGATCGCGGTAAAAGAATCGTCGAGAGATTTCGCAGCGGAAAGTTCGGGACATCAGACGCGTGTGCTTTATGTGCCCTTCGTCAAAAATCCTTTTCCTCGACTGATAGCCTCGCTCCAGATTCCCCCTGGCAGCCAGAATAACGTGTCTATGAGCGACTGTCTTGCCAGGAGGAAATTGAATAATACGACGAATCTCATCCTCGACAGGTTGACCAAAATGCAACTGTTGAGGAGCATATCCCGCCGACTGATGCCTCGTTATATTCAACAATTTCTCAATTTCTGGAACGAGATTTACCCATTTGGTATGCTTATCAGAACAGAGGGTACGAAACAGTCGACCAAGTTCACGCATTACCCTCTCAGTGGGATTTGATTGAGGATGCCTGAATGAGCTGAAACGGACCTTAATTCCCAGCGTTTCCAATGTGTTGCTCCATTTGTCAGACGCAAACTGCGATCCATGATCATTCAAAATGGCACTTGGTTTCCCTAATGTAGGGATATAATCATTTGTTAATCTATTCAAACTTGCACAAGTTGTGGCCTTCTTCATTGGATACAACTTGACGTATTTGGAAAACGCATCGACCACGACAAAAATATGCTGCATTCCTGCCCTACCTCTAGGCAATGGGCCATAAAAATCGACCCTGACCAATTCTGATGGTCGTGAGGAAGGGACGACGTCATGTGCCCCTTCCATTGACATATTTATTACTTTGGTTCGTTGGCACAGGTCACAGGAAACAACAAATATCTTCGCCTGCCTATGCATGCCCCTCCAATAAAAGAAGTTTCTAAGATACTCGACAGTTTTACACAACCCTGCATGTCCCAGCTTCTCATGATTATTTTTAATTAATCCAGATTGCATTCTTTTGGGTACTACAATCTGCCACTGCTCCTGACCACTCGACTTGTGAAAGAGGATATCCTGATAAATCTGGTAAAATTGCTGGCTGTCAACATTCTTACTTTCCGCCCGCAGTTTCACAACATTGTCATCTTCCTGTTGCCATCTTACCAGATTTCTCATATCATCATTCACTTCGACTGCATTTAATTTATGAACTGTTATTTCTAAGACAGGGGCAGGCTCATTCAAAACATTATGTGTGACTGACGCAATCAAAAGACTTTTGGTTTCCTCAATTCCAAATTTTTCCTCCGGATTCCGACAGAGGAAATCAGCGAGAATTATCTGAGCCTTTTATGTGACTAACCGAGTAGGAATACTGCTGCAACAAAAGCCCCCAACGTAAGAGACGGTGACTCTGAAACATGCTGGATCGCAAGAATATCAAACTTTTGTGATCCGTCATAATTTCAAAGTTAACTCCAATCAAGTACGTTCGAACCTTCGTTACAGCATATACTATCGATAGTAATTCCTTCTCGGTTGTCGTGTAATTCACTTCAGCTGTATTCAGATAGCGACCCACCATTGAAATGGTTCTGCAGTCTCCGGAGTCGTCATATTGTAAAAGAACACCCCCACCCCTCGGTCGCTAGCGTCAGCCTGCACATAATATTTTGAATTTGGGATCACGGGATGCAGAGTCTTGCATTCGTGGAAGTTTTATTTTAATTTACTAATAGCCTCGGCATGCTGATTTGTCCATTCGCATTTCGTATTCTTTTTTAATAGCTCTCGCAATGGGTCCACTGCGTCACTATGTCCCACACTAAATTCTCTGTAATAATTGCACACACCGAGAAACCTCTGAAGTTCTTTTACGTTTCTCGGTGGTTCAAAGTCCCGAATATCTTTCAATTTTTCTGGATCTGGGTGAACTCCATTGCAAAAGATTATAAAACCCAAAAATGACACTTGTCTCTCAAAAAATTGACATTTATTTAAATTAAGGGTAAAGTTGCCCCGGGCTAATCGTTCAAAAAATTTATCGATTATATGAAAATGTGGTCCAAATGAATCTGCTCCTATCAGAAGGTCGTCAATATAAGATAGCCATGTCCTTGCCAAATTTACCATCCGTAGCCATACTAAGTGCTCTGATGAATCCGATACCAGCAGTTTTCAGACCAAATGGGACCCGACAAAATTGGTACGTTTTTCCCTCAAAAATGAATATCGTATACCGGCGAATTCGCATGCAACGGTATTTACCAATACCCGTGGGTGAGATTCATTTTTGAGAAAAATGACGTACCATAAAATGTTTGTAAAAGTTCCTTAACTAACAGGGGGATTCGTTATCATCCTCGATCACGTCATTTAGCTGTCTCGCATCCAAACACATCCGTATTTTTCCATTGGCCTTTTTCACAATTCTCAAGGGATTTACATAGGGGGTGACAGCTCTCTCGATTATCCCTTGAGTTTCCATTTATTTTATTTCACCGCTGACAGCGTCCCTCAGAGCAAATGGAACCGGATAGTTTCGTCTCGTATAGGTTTTTGCCCGAACATAAAACAATCCTATGCTCATAACTCAGGGCACATCCTAGCTTTTCAACGAAAACATTTTCGAGCAATACTTCCTCGAAAGCACATCTCTCCTCATCATTATTTATTTATTTATTTATTTATTTAATTATGGCTTGAGGTAATCCTCTCTGGCCAAAGGCATTAATCCCCCTTAGACTTAGTACAAACCGCAGAATATCTTCTGCCACACTTGTACAGCGGTCATTAGGTTCGCAATTCACGGTCTGTACATATGGTGTATTTTGACAGCTCCGTTCAATCTCCCCGGTGTCTACTCCGACATTCATGTCGTTTTCTTCGTTATGAACTACACAAGTTATATCGTAAGCAATATTATTTTCATTTTTCTTATTTCCCTTATCATTTCTTTTATTTTCATCACTTAACCCTTTCAGTCCAAGCGCGACGCGCGTGTTCCACCTACATGCTATTAACTTTTCAAAGTTTATGAGTAATTCCCTATCGATTTCGTTGAGGATTTTTGTTCCTGGCCTTCCTCAGACTCCAATAAATGTTAACAAATAATAATATTGCACAATTATTTAAAATAATTATTGATATAAACAAATTACTTTTAAAAAAAGCATACATTTCAGAAGAAATTCATGTTAGGATGAAGTAATAGGTTTCAGTTTGCGATATTTGGTATACAGGGGTTTTCGAGGCTGCTGATTATGAATCCGGTGTAAGATTTTAAAAATTCAAAATGGCGGATCCAATATGGCCGACAAAAAATTTGAAAAAACGGTCATGTTTTCTCATATTCGGTATATAGAGGTTTTCGAGGTGGCTGATAACGAATCCGGTGTTTGATTTTAAAAATTGAAAATGGCGGATCCAATATGGCCGACCAAAAATTTGAAAAAAAAGGTCATGTCTCATATTGGGTGTATAGCGGGTTTGAAATAGTTGATGACGTATCTAATGTTAAGTTTTCGAAATTTACAATGGCCGAGCTGATGTGGGAGATGAAACATAAAACAAAATATATTTTATCAGAAATTTGATCTTTGAAGGTTTTGGAGTATTTGATCACAAATAATTGAAATATTCTACATTTCTATGAAAATGCTTGTATGTGGATTTCCATCTTTCATAATTATAATTTAATTTAACACTTTTTTTAATTGTATATTTGAAAATTTTATTGACAACAGCTCTCAGTCAAAACCAGAGACACGAACGACGACGTGGCTGTTGAGGTCTACATTTTTTTTTGTATTTTTAAGAATTTTATTTTTTTTTATATATTTTTAAGTTTTTTATTATTCATTTAATATTTTTAAGATTTTTAAATATTTTGTTGGTATTTAAAAAATTATAGATTTAACGTTTGTGAAATTTTGCAAAACAGTTGTCATCTGCATTTATACATAACGGAGCGTCGCATGTTTGACAATACCAGCTAGTTCGCTTTTCATTTTCCTTGGTACTGCATACTATAGAGCGACGTCGTTTCCTCCCTGGCAAAGATGGGTCCGAACTGAATGTTTTAGGAATCCGAACTGACCTAGGTATTTCCACCAATTCTACGTTCATTTTATATGAATATTCTGCTACTTGACAAAATTAGGGGTTTTGATCAGAATATCTGACTAAGCAAATAAGTTCTCTATAATAGCGTAAGCAGCCGGAAAATTGTCTGCAGTGCAAGGGCTCAAATGTGTCAATGAAGTTTTTGGAAAAAATATTTGAAATACAATTGAAAAGATGTCAAGAACTGTGCAATGATCTATAATAAAATCAGCCTTCTCGTGTTTGCGGGCAGCGGAGAAATGAAAGCGATGAGCTGCGCAAAAAGCATTCGAGTTCAAGGATCGACTGTAGATTGGCTAAGACTGTTTTTCCTTAGTCATTTACCACGTGCTAATCGTGTTATTTCCGAAAACTATATTGAACAATTTCTAAGGAATTATGTTGAGTAGTAGAATATTCAGGCAAAATGAATGTTAAAAAATTCCTGGAATCGAAGTAAATTTCAGATTGACACGGGTAAAACTGCTAATGGAAAAGAAATTAATTTAGGTAGTCGAGTTATTACACATTTGACCGATGAAATTTCGTTGGTAATTTTCATAGCGTGTTCTTTAATTTTTTTTTAACGTATCGATCAACCCATATCTTTGAAAAATGATAATGTATCAGCTTGTGGAATCAATATAAGAAAACAATTTACAAACAAAAATGACAGTTTTCCAAAATTCTGGTCATATTGGATCCGCCATTTTGAATTTTGAAAATCTGACTCCGGATTCGGAATCAACACCCTCGAAAACCCCTGTATACTAAATATCAGAGAAAATGATCCGTTTTCAAAATTTTGGCCGGCCATATTGGATCCGCCATTTTAAATTTTGAAAATCTGACTCCGGAATCGTAATCAGCACCCTCGAAAACTTGAAAATACCCCTCGCGGGAAAAATTCGTGACTGAAAGGGTTAATACATCTACACATAAATTAGTTGCATCATTTAATAAATTAGGATGTATACAAGTATCATTCATACCATTTAATATATTAGGACGTACACGAGAATCAATAGATACATCAGATATATTCACATCATTTACATCATTCAATAAATTAAGACATACACGAGAATCATTAATACCATTTAATAAATTAGGTCGTACATGAAAATCTATTAATACATTAGACATATTCACATCATTTACATCATAATAATTACTAGCATTTATAGTATTTACATTATCATCATCATCATCATCATTCACTTCATTATTTTCATTTACATATGGTTCATCGTTCTTACTCTCATCCATTATATTTTTCTAATCTCTCCCCTATCCCCCATTTCTTCGTTACTAAGGGTATAGCCGGGTAAGTGCGCAAAAATTGTCCCCGCACGAATCCAGCCCATATAAGCAATTTTAATTGCTAACCATGTGAATATAAAATCCTGTAAATATTAGCCCTCAATTCGTCTTATTTTGGCAGTTATGGAGGGGGAAAGAAAAATCGAAAAACGCGATTTTCTCGAAAACCACTGCACCGATTTTAATAAGTTTGAAATGTGTTATAAATATTAATAAGAGAATATCATAACACATTCAAAAAAATTGGTTTTGAAATTTTCAAACCCTTTTTTCTTAGTTGTGTTCATAAGCGACACCCGCCATTTTTTTATTACTTACTCCCTGAAGTGTAAATTTTGAGGAAAAAATTTTTTCCAATTTTTTTTTGTGCGTGATAGTGAAAAAAAATCAAAACCGTAGATTCTAGATTGTATATCTGAAGTAGAATTTCAAAAATTGAAAATGTCCTATTCAACATGGCGAAAAATGTTGCTAAAATTCATTTGGGTCAACTTAAAACTTTTTACTTATGATTTTTTTTAAGTTTTCTTATTATGAATGTGAGATATACCTACTACGTTTAAAAATATATATAATTGAGGGGCCGGATCGTAGAACCGGCCCTGTGGGATTTTAGTTGGCCCCTGGATTTCTCCGGCTATAACTCAGCCAATTGTCAACCTTTTCACGTGTAATTTTAACTGAATACTTCTTATAGTATTCTGAGAATAATAATACAAACGAAAAAATATTTTAAAAAGATATAATATTGCTTTTTGCTTCTACTAAACAATGGTTTATAGATAGATACTTTCATTTGCTACGGGATCAATAATTCGATTACTAATATATACCTTAGACAACGGTTTCTTATATTTTCGGGTTCGCCAATTACGAATCTGATATCGAATTGTCAAAATTCAAAATGGCGGATCCAATATGGCGGACGAAAGTTATGAAATCAATCGGATTCGTTTGAAACGTATTGCACGGGGGTTTTCGAGGTCGCCGATTACGAATCTTATATCGGATAGTCAAAATGCAAAATTGCGGATTCAATATGGCGGACGAAAGTTATGAAACCAATCGGATTCTTTTGAAATATAATGCACGAGGGTTTTCGAGGTCGGTGATTACGAATCTGATATCATAATGTCAAAATTCAAAATGGCGGATCCAATATGGCGGACGAAAGTTATGAAACCAATCGGATTCTTTTAAAATGTAATGCACGGGGGTTTTCGAGGTCGCCGATTACGAATCTGATATCAGAATATCAAAATTCAAAATGGCGGATCCAATATGGCGGACGAAAGTTATGAAACCAATCGGATTCGTTTGAAACGTATTGCACGATGGTTTTCGAGGTCGCCGATTACGAATCTGATATCGGATAGTCAAAATTCAAAATGGTGGATCCAATATGGCGGACGAAAGCTATCAAACCAACCAGATTCTTTTGAAACGTATTGCACGGGGGTTTTCGAGGTAGCCGATTACGAATCTGATATCGGATTGTCAAAATTCAAAATGGCGGATCCAACATGGCCGACGAATTTTGTAAAAACAACTGGATTGCTCTTAAAACTTATTACTAGGGTTTTTTGGGGTTGTTGATTACAAAAGAAAACTTCGAAAAACTATCATTAACAGTGGTAATAACTATTAAAACTGGTATTTTTCAGCCAGTTCGCAAGACTATCTGATTTTATTTTTGTTAAAAAAAGGCACGAAATAAGAAAGCCAGGTTAATAATATTATTACGTATATATTTTATAATTACAGTGAAATGTATAATAATTGTACGTTCATATTTTACAATGACTACAATCATCAAATCATAACATTGAAGTTTTATTCACTGTCTGACGAAATCGGGCTATCATTAGGTGTTTTTGCATTTTCCAAAACTTTAAAATATTCATTAAAGAATATTTTTCCTTCGGACGAAAGGAATTTCATCAGGCTTCCGAGACCTGTCTCCGAGACCGTCTATTTTCCAATAATTGTCTCCCTGCCGATACAATTACTTTCTCCTTATAATTGATTATTGTACCATACTTCGCGTGAAAATCGTTTCCCAAAATTATTTCTGTCGATAAATATGAGACTACTAAACAAATATGGTCTATAGTCATTCCATCGATGTCAAATGTTAAAAATATTTGTTTTTTAATCGTAGTCATTTTTTTACTAATTGCTGTCGATATCAATGAATTCGTCACAGGTACTTCGGGAATATTACCCACGTCACGTATTTATTTATAAAAATCTTCGGAGACAGCTGTAATTTGGCTACCTGAGTCTATTAAAGACCACATTTGTTGTCCATAAATATTTACTTTTACATGTGGGCATTTAAACGATTCCTGCTTTTTGATTTGATTTTCACGCGAGTCATTGTTTATATTTTCAATATTTTCTTGTAAGTCGGGTACAAAATCAAAACGACGCGCTATCGGAACAGAATTCAACGCGCCAGGAATTAGTTTAAATAACGGGGCCGACCGTTTCGTCGATTACCGGAGTTCCTGGAATTTCGCTCGGAATACCTCCACTTTGGTGGCGAGTAACGCGTATCGGGTAGTGACCAGTGCGAATTATTTTCTGGATTATTTGGGATTTGTAGATCATATCTATTTCTCCGTCGATTAGAATTTGGATTATTTTCACTTGTGTGAAGGTACCTTACTCTCTGTGCGCGATAACCGTTCGAGTTGTTTGTTAGACTATTTCGATTTTTACCGCCTTTTTCAATTTTTATTGAGTCTAATCTAGTCAGAGTATCGCATATTCCTTCGGTCTCTTCATAAGACAAAGCAACAAGCGATTCTCTGTCTGAGAACGGGAATTGCTGTATAATCAAATAATTAGTTTCACACGTCGTCATTTTCGGTTGGAAATATACCGATTCCCGCATTTGTTTATAGAAATAGTCTAACAAACCGCGCTCAGATTCATGATATCGCGCGTTCATCCAGATGCAGGACAATATCGCTACTTAATCGGATGTTCAGCGATCAGAGCAATATCGTGCTCTACCAGATCGGTACATTCGTGAGCTGCAGGGTCGGCCTGAAGAACTCTCTTCAAAAGTTTGTCCAAAGCGTATCGTTCCTCTTCGGATACTTTTGCCATGCCTCCAGTCGTTCAGCCGTGTGCTTCACCTGTGCAGAAACTAGCAATCTCTACCACGATTTCTTCTTCCGCTCCTTCCACTTGCAGGACGTTTTTTCGACTATATAGAACGGCGTCGAAGTATCGTAAGAAATCGGCGCCTAGCAGGCATTCTGTATCCAATTGTGGCATCACAATCACCTTTAGGTTCTTCTCTACGTTACCTACACAAAAGGGTAGGTTGACGTATCCTAGGATCGGTGTACACGATCCGTCTGCCACTTTTGCCCCGCGACCGCTGTACGGTATCAAGCTTTCACCGCAACTCTCTGCGATCTGCAGTGCGATTGGACCTTCGACGGTTCGCGCGGCTCCAGGGTCGAAGAGTGCTCGTACCTCGAAATTGTGTATTCGGATAGTAACCCACCACCGTCGACAATCTTCATCCGTTCCTGAGGTCGGTGAAATCTTCCCCGGAGGTATGGTGACCTCATCTACTGACTCCGGGAGGGGTTTCCTGAACACTGCGGACAGGTGGCGCGCGTATATGGCCGGGCCGTTTGCACTTCCACCACTTCAGGCTCGGCCTGGATTCGCTTAGCGGCCCTTCATCCGCCTAATGAGGCGCTTTTCGATTTATGGGTGGTGAAGGAGACCGGGATATCTTCTCTTGAGTTCGCGCAGGGGACGTCGTCTCTTCTCCCTTGAGGAGCGATCCAATTTGGACACCACACCGTTATTGGTGCTCTTGGTCGCTGCTCTCTCCTCTCGCAGGATTCTTAATTCGACCTGAATAGCGACAAGGACTTTCAGTACTTGATTTGGGTCGCTATCGGCGGCACTTTTCACGGCCACCAGTTTTGGAGAGGTGTCGCCATCTTATTGGCTCGGCTGTATGCCACTTCCGGTATCAGGGTCTCTTCCGGTGGGGGTGTTTCACAATAAGCTCCTTGAGCCTCTACGGCCCTTTCTGCTGCTACTGCAGCTACCATGAAATCATCCAAGGTTCTTATTACTTCCATACATATTTCAGTGGAGGAAGTTAAAATGCTGTTCCAAGGTCAGCGGGTAGGAATACAGCTCCAGGAGTGCTGATAATCATCCAATGTAATCCCATACTGTCTCGTCAATGCCTTGCGTACGGCTGTTTGCCTCTGCCCACAGGCGTTGGCAGTCTCGCTGGCTAAACCCATATGACAGAAGTCATCCCACGTCCTCCATGTGTCCTTGAACATGCGATACCATCGTTTGGTTGATCTGTTAGCAGCTTAGTACATCCGGTAATGCGCTAAGCATCTCTTCATCGGAGACATTGGCTTGAGCCCGACACTCTTCGATTCGGGCTAGGAACTTTTTCTCAATGTTTTTTATTTTTCAGGAATAAGGTTTATTACAATAAAATAATTTTAGAGAATTTTATACAAAAGTGTTGACAATATCTGTAATCTTACAGGGATATAATATTTCGGCTAAGATTTAATTAGTAAATATTGTTTCGGTACGTCAAACCGTTATCAATTTCGAGACATTCTCCAATTGTTTTCGAAACGTTGTGTCGAACCGCATTCAAAATTTAATTTTTCCATTTATTTATAAACAAAAAAAAAACGAGATATTTGAAGTTTGCAAACAGTTCTTGAATTTACCTGTCACAGATCCTTATAAATATACTTTTCATTGTCGCTTTTCGAAAACGCGAAAATTTCTATTAGAAAAAGACACGATAGGGTGCGCAGTATATTATTTAATTGAAACGTTTACGTTGTGGTGCCATGTATATTAATAAATTTGCACCCATTTACGTTAGGGCACCATATAACGACTTATTTGCCCAGGAGGCTGTACGACGGAAACTCTTTGGCCGAGGTCCTCAGGACGCAACCTACGGCGAAATCGGCGCGACGAACCTCCCTGAAGGGAAAAGGTCGTATACAGAAAAAATACGTAATAAAAAGAGTGCAAAAACAATGTAAGATAAAATCTGCTCACAATGGTGTTTATTGGAGTTCCTGAAGGGAGACCTTTAGAAATACGCGTCGCGCGCGGTCGGTTCGATGGCACATGTTGCGGCCTCGCCGTAGGGCCGAGACAGATTGCTCGGTACGCGAGACAGATCGCTCGGTTCGTGAGACAGGGACTGACTGACTGACAACAGGTTTATTTATTGTCCTGGCCCTATGGACCGTGGATAAACCAAACGCAAGCATCCTGCCGTTAAAAAGTTTCAGTCAGGATGAGTATCTACAATATCTGTTTAACATATAAATATATATATATATATCACAAAACATACAGGTAAAATAAGAATTATGAGTAGTCACACGCATTAACTAAAGAAAAATTATAACAAAAAAATAGTATAATTGGTAGCCTAACATATTATACAAAAAAAAAAGAGTATGCGATGTCTAGCGTAGGTACTCGATCGCTACTTTTGGTCAGCCGCCGCTAAGAAATTAAAGAGAAGTGCACGAAAAGAAGCTATAGATGAAGTGTTTTGCAGATGATGTGGTAATGAATTCCAAAATTGTATGGCTGTGATCCAAAATGAGCGCGCGAAAATATTTGTACGTGGTGTTGGCAACATAAACTGGGAGGATTGAATGCAAGATGAACGGCGCAGTAAATTGTCGATTGGTATGAATCTGGATGATAAATATGATGGTTGGTTGGTAGTGATAACTTGCTGTGTAAGACTGCCAAGGAAGTACAACCTTCTCGATGATACCGATAACCAGTTTGCCCTTCGTCGAAAGGGCGCAAGCCTATCGTCACGCCGTAAACGATAGATGAACCTGAGAGCGACATTTTGCAGGCGTTGTAATTCGGTGTTTAAATAACCCGAAAGGTCGGGGATGACAAGAGTGGCGTAATCGAGATATGGGATGACCAATGAATTGACGAGAGATAATTTGACAGATGGGGGCAAATATGATCCGCTGTATTTAAGACGATAAAGGACAGTGTGAATTTTAGATGAGATGGAGTTGACATGTCTATTCCATGATAGGTCGGAAGCTATTATGACACCCAGGTCTTTTACCTCATTTGAGTAAGGAATTACATCGTTACCAACCATAATTGGCGGTACTGGTAGGTTCTTAATGGTAGCAAGATTCTGGTTAGAGCCTGTGATGATGGCTTGCGTTTTACGGGTGTTTAGTGTAAGTCCAAAATCTTGCGACCACCTGACCAATTCAGCAATATCGGTGTTAATACGCCTAATCGTTTCTGCAAGTCGACTGATTGGGGTAGATAAATAGAACTGGGTGTCATCGGCGAAAATGATGGTGGTATCATGACAGTAATGAAGTCTTGAGAAAAGGGTGTTTATGACAATGATGAAAATGATCGGTCCAAGGCTGGTGCCCTGGGGGACTCCCGATGATGTGCACTCTTGCTGGGATGCTTGTCCATCCAGCCCAATGATCGATTGGGATCGATCGGACAGGAATGAATGCACCCAGTGGAGCGATGAGTCCTCAAAGCCCAGATCTCGTAGGCAGGCCAAGATGACTGTATGGCCGAAGATGGTGATATAGCCTCTTTCGATGCCCGATCTGACGTCGTCCAGAAGGTGTAGCAACGCTGTTTGTGTGCTGTGAAACCTACGAAATGCGCTTTGTTTAGGATGAAGCAGTTGGTTGTTCTCCAGGTATGTAATGATTTGTCGAGTAGTTAATGAATCTATGATCTTGGATAAATGAGGTGGGTTCGCAATCGGGCGAGTATCTGATAGGTTTTGGGGATTGGCCGTTTTCTTCAATGGTATGATGTTTTCCAAATTGATGGGAAGATGCCAGTGGAGAATCAAAGGTTAAAGATGTGAGTCAGATATGGCGAAATCGTAGGGAAAAGCGGTTTCAGGTGTGATAAACACAGATGGTCTGTGCTTAATCCACGCGATTTATGAGAGATGAGATTGAGATAGTTGAGAACTTCCTGACAATTAGTGGGGGAAAAGGTAAAAGGAGGGTGAGTGCTTGGTAAAGGCCGCTGTAAGATGGCACCGAGAGACACCGGATCACATGGTGGATGAGCTGACGAGACAGTGGCAAAATTATAATTTAGTGCTGGTGGAGAGAAGTGATATAGGGCCGACTGTGATGTTGTATTACCAAGTCCCAAATTCCTAAGGCACGACCATAGTTTATTCGGGTTAGTTTGTTGAAGTACCAAATTAGCTAGGTAGCGATCTTTTTCCATTTTAAATTCGTTTTTGAGTTCACGACGCAGTTTTCTGTACTGCTCTAAAATTAAGACACTCCTCGATCGCTTGGCTCGCGAGAACAATTTATCGCGTTCTTTAAATCTGGCTCGCAAATCGGCGGTAAGCCAGGGTATAGAACGGTGAGCAATTTTCTTAGTAATATACGGCGCATGAGTATCGAGCGCATCCATTATACAATTATAGAATATAGCGAGGGTATCCGTAGGTTCACTAGGATATAAACAAGATGCATGGTCGCTAGATTCAAGTGACAACAGGTTTAGCAGTTTAAGGTTAAGTTTCACAGCTAGATCATTTGTAAAAGAATGAAAATCACAGTTTGTAAAATTGCGGTAGGTAATGGTTTGCGGAATACGCTTAAGATTATTAAACTCATATTGAATGGAAATGAGACTGTGACCAGCAGCAAAAGGCGACAGAGATTTTGAAAAGGCTTTGATTTTTTCACTTGAATCAGCAATCATGACATCTAATTGGGAACACGATGACCCCGAGTAGTGAGTAGGGCCGAAGGGTACCGAGAAAAGCGAATATTCGGAGATAAAATTTTGCAAATATTTTGATTCAAATGAGTTTTCTAATAAATTGCAATTTAGATCGCCTGTGATAATAACATTTTTAAACAAAGAGATATACGAATTAAATTAAGTTATAAATTCAGACAGTAGGTGACCCTCTGGACGACGGTAAACGATAGCAATAAAGATATTGTGCGGTGTTGCTTTAACGTCAAGAAAAAGGTACGCTGGGTCATTAAGGGACGTATTATTAGAGCATTCGAGGACTGAGTATAATAGGGAGTTATGCAGGTAGCATGCTACGTTTCCACCTTGAATGTAACGCGATTGGCCTTCTGCACAAAGTGCGCGATCATTTCTTACAAGGTTATAATTACGGATTGATACGCACGACGACTCAATATTAGGAGTGAGCCATGATTCGGTTATCGCGAAAATATGAATTGAGCCATCTGATAGCTTGAGTTCCACATCCTCTAGATGGGCTCGCAAAGAGTTAATATTAAAACATGAAATTTTAAACAAGCGCGATTTAGACAAGGACGATATACTTCTAGTAGACGTGACATTAGGTACATTCGACGGGTTTGCCTGCGCTAGTCACTTAATATTTAGCAAGTCTAATTCTGTAGCGATAAGAACTTCCTTAATATTGGCATCTTTGCGGACGAATATGTTACCGTTACGGGCCCAGACTCGTTTGTAGCCAGCATTCTTGGCAGCTTCCTTAGTTTTTTTTAAGAAGGGCATATGTAGAAGATGGTAGAAACTCGTTGACATAGATGGGTTTAATATCTTGGCCAGCAATGGAAAGCTCCGGAAAGAGTTCAGATACCGTAATTTTTCCCAATTTGCGTTTCGCATCGATAATCGCATTACGAATTTCGACCGATTTGCATTGCACTTTCAACGCGAAATATGGTCTAGTGGTCAATTGAGCGGTAGTATTGGATAAACTCGATTTTTTTTTATATTTATAATATAACTATGAAGTCCAGCCAGCTTTAATTGCGATAGAAGACGTATCCAAATGTCGTTATACGTTAGTTCACATTGAGCCGGGATGCCATTAATAATTATTTCGGCAGTCGGTCTAGAAAGGGCCATAGCATGTTTCAAATATGTGGTATCCTCCAGTAATGCCCTACATGAAGCCGTGTTTTGCTGCACAGCTGCTGTCAAACTCATAAGATCTTTCCGTATGCTCTCGGTGTCATTTTTAACGGAAGCTATTTCTTCTTTCAATTCGGTGGAATTGATAGCTTCCAAAAGCTTAGTGAATTGCTGCGATGACATAATATTTTCATTCGACATAGTGCACGGAACGGCAGCCGGCGAGGAACTAGGCGAAGCAATTTGTCCAAGTTGCGCGGAAGGGCTTGGCGTAAGCGCGCGAGACGATACGAAGGTTGACGAGACGGACGACGAGGTGATAACTGATAAGAGGGGAATACTACAGGACGGTGTCGACGTACGTAGGACTGAGACAGAAGAGTTCACAAGTGAGAGAGAGAGAGAGAGAGAGAGAGAGAGAGAGAGAGAGAGAGAGAGAGAGAGAGAGATTAGATTTATTTAATTTCCCTGGGACGAACCCAAAGGGAACAGTGTTACATTATTAAACTAAATTATATAAAAGTAAAATGTAATGTAAGATATGTGTATTACATACGCATAGCATAAATACTCTCATCGACGCAGTTTACAATTTGACCCATACATTGGTGATAACGCTAACCTTACATAACTAAATTAACATTAAGTGATTAACATAAATACTCAACGCTAGCAGTGTCATAAAAAGACCAAATCTACGGCGCCCTAGAGTTTAGACCTGATAGATGTTAATGTAGTAACAGAGGCATCCGAAGACAAAAGAAAAGAGCGTAATCGGTCTCTAAACAATTCAACAGAAGTTACTGAAGTGATGGTTGAAGGTAGTGAGTTATAAAAGTAAGATGCAATAATGGTGAATGAATTCTGATAGGTACTTGTGCGATAGGATGGTATGTGAAGCACTTCAGGATGAGTTCTACGAGACGATCTTCTCAGATCCGTCAAATCTACATTCAGAATGAATCTGTTTGCTAGATATGGAGGCGCTTGTTGATTAAGAATCTTCCACATAAGAGTGCCGAGAAAAAATTTCCTTCTACTTGTGACAATCAGCCAGTTTAAGTTGACACGATATGCAGAAATACTTTCGTCCCTGCGCACATCAAAAACGAAGCGAATGCAGCTGTTAATTGCCCTTTGAAGTGCTAGATTCAATTCACTAGGAAGATCATAAAAGGCAAGGCACGCGTAGTCAATATGCGGAAAAACAAGTGACTCGACCAGCTGCTTTCTCAAGCCCATAGGAAGGCTTTTTTGTGAAATTTAATGGAGTAAAGAGTGGAATGAATTTTGCGGATGATGGATGATACTTGTAACTTCCAGTCTAGTGTGGATGTAATCCATACTCCTAAATTTTTGAGCGACTCAACGAATGGTATATGATGATCATCTACCATAAGAGAGTTTTTAAACTGAGTCAAATCGATAGCGCTAATATACGCACGGCTGCCCAAAATCAACGCTTTAGTTTTCGATGTGTTAAGCGAGAGTCCATTATCCCTCGCCCAATTCGCTATTGCCTGTGAATCTATAGAGAGTCTGTCCAGTCCCTCACGAAGTTCTGAGATTGGACACTGAAGATAAATTTGGACGTCGTCAGCAAATAGCATGTGTTTCGTGAATTGAAGGGCACCACAAAGGTCGTTGATAAAAATAGAGAACAGTAAAGGGCCTAAAACCGACCCCTGCGGAACCCCTGAACTCACATGAATCCACTCAGATAACGCTCCATCATCATTTAGAACAGCTTGTGATCGTCGGTGCAGGTAGTTGAAAAACCATGTAAGGGCTTCGCAAGAGAGGCCAACGTTACAGAGTTTACGAAGCAACAATTGGTGTGGAACGGTATCAAAGGCTTTGCTAAAATCAAAAAGCACGAGTATCGTCACCATACGCTTATCAATGCCGTTACGCACATCATCCAGTACATTGATGAGAGCAGTTTGAGTACTGTGATTAGGTCTGTAACCAGACTGGAATGGATCAATCATAGAATGTTGGGAAAGATATGATAAAAGTTGCGAATGTACAAGTCTTTCTATGTACTTTGATGATTCACATAAATGTGATATGGGTCTTGTATCTGCAGGTGTAGATGGTGACTTACTTTTGCTCAAAGGAACAATTACAGACTGCTTCCAGAGAGATGGAAAAGTAGAGTTGCGCAAGGAGGAATTAAATATTTCACACAAAGGTTCAACAAGCGCCTCCATACCGAGCTTATAATGGGCAGAACTGATTTTGTCAACTCCAGAGGAAGTTGTTTTTCCTAAATTAATAACATTGATGACGTCACGATAATTAACAGGCTTGAAATCGAAAAGAGGTCTATTTAAACAGTGAGTGGGTAATGAGTGGAGAGTTTCAAGATCGGAAATGATGAGAGGTCGATGAACGTTAGAGATTGACGCATAGTAAGAATTTAAATTATTAGCAGAGAAGAATTTAGTGGGCGATTGACTATAGTCTGAAGAAATGCCAAGGCTCTTTAATTCTCTTAAGCACAAGTATTAATAACACGTTTGCAGCCGTTTATTGCATAAACTGTTTTCTTGATTAGAATCGGTTGTTTTCTAATAAAAAGTACAAGATACATTTTTAGATTTCTTTAATGGTTGCATCGTGTAGAGCATCGAACGGGCTAATCGTGGGGTACACGGTGTTCTGGAACAATACCGCAAAGGACAACTGCCAGAAACAGATTGAAGCAATCGTTTTCTTAAGCATTCTATATAACGAAAATGTTCCAACCAAAATAATTCCATTAACAGTTTTCATTTTAAACGTAAAAAACACAATTTTTCTAACGGTAAACAAAACAATTTTAATACTGTAAAAGTACACGATGTTTACCCAGTAATTTGGATAAATTGAAGTCTAACCTTTGGGTGGGAAGGGCGTTTTTCAAAATTATTTAAATTCATAATGTTTTCGGTATTAAAATCCAAGAACAATCGATTTTTATTGACAAGGATAGTTTTGATTACTCTAGCACGTCAAAATATCGCGGACAAATTATCACATGATTAAATATCACGGACATTTGATCACACGACAAATTATAATAATGATGAAATGTCACACATAAAAATATCACGCATTTATATATTTTCGTGATTAGGTTAGCTTAGATTAGCTTGCGTCCCAAATTAAAATCGAGTACCACGAAGAGCGACACGCTGCGTCATCAGTGCATATAGAACGATGTCCAGGTTGATGGTGACGGTTCTGGCATGAACGCCCCCATACATCTTGTGCAGGAGAGGAGGAAGATGTATGAAAACACCAGACGGCCAATGGCCAAGAACAAATTGGAGCTCAGGAAGGAATCGTGGGCGAAGTTCTTGGCAGAGTGGGAAAAGGATTGGGAGAATGAAATTAAGGGAAGGGAAATTAGGTTAAGTTACGTCGAAGTTCTCCCTTGAGTTATATTGGTATGTGGAATATTATGTAACCATCGCAATGATATTTTTCATTATGGATATTTGTCCGAGTGATATTTTGCTGTGTGATCAATTGTCGCGTTCTATTTCGTCGTACGACCAGTTGTCATGTGAAATAAAGACCTGGAGTCCTGAGTACGATAGAGCGGACAAATAGTAGGGGAGGCCGCGATGCTAAATGTGTAGTCACTCGAGCGTCACCGGGACCTAGTGGGTTGTGAAGATTATATGCTAAAATGAAAAAAAGGTTATATGATGTTTGGCGATTTAGTAGTGGGCAGAGCGTGTACGGGCTTCCAAAAATGTAAAAAAAAAAACGATAAAAAAAATACTCGAGCGCGTCAGATATTAATAGCGTAGTCACGCAATGTGATTATGACGACAAAAAAATAAAAATCTGACGGTTTGAATGGTGGGGGTGGTCATAAAATTGATAAAATAAAAATAAAAAAAATTTATTCGATCGCGTCAGATATTTATAGGGGATGTTAAGTCAACCCTAAAGAACCCCCTGTTATAAAAACTGACGATTTGGACGCGACCTAAGCTCGTGGTGAATTTCTGAAAATGCAAAAAAAAAATCGTGACCTTGAAATACTCGAGCGCGTCAGATGTTTTATGGGGAGGTTCAGTTGGATGTCCTGATCGTGCTGGTAAAAAATCTGATCATTATATTGAGGAGTTTTCTTAATCTGATGATTTAAATTTTTTTTTTCTGAATTGTTGAAATCTTTTGGCATCGGTTCTTGTTCTCACGAAAAACAATGGCTACAATTTGTTATTTTGGGGGTTTTGGGGTCATTGATTACGAACTTTATGGACATTACAAAAAATTCAAAATGGCGGATTCAATATGGCGGACGAAAATAATAAAAAATGTTGGATTTATATGAAAATTTTTTTTTATTTGCAATTCGCCACCTACACGTCATCATCGCCGTAGTCATCTGATGAATAATCATCGGATGAATAATCCTCTGCGACAAGAAATGGTTATGATACTTTAACAAACTTTGATTCAGTCGATGATATTATAGTCCAGTCAAATTAGCCAATAAACTGAATGACATGACAAGGAACAATGCGAGAGAGTGAGATATGTATAGAGAAAGACTGAAAAGGAGGCCAGGGTCGTAGTAAGTAATACCGAATCCCGGGCGCAGCGCGCTCGCTCATTATATTAGCGATTTTAGCTGCTTCGTCACACGGCAATCGTCAGATAATATTATTTTCGTGATCCTTGAGTAATTTCCTTCAAATATCTTGTAATAAAAATCGCGCTCGAGTATTTCAAGGTCACGATTTTTTTTTGCAACTTTGTGCCGCTCCCATTTTCTTGCGTCACACTCAAATCGTCAGATTATGGAAATTTACACATTTCATAAGTAACTTAACACACCTTATCTTAATCTGACGCGCTCGAGTATTTCGAACGATCGATTTTTTTTTACTAAACTGACGAGCTCCCCTAAGCGCGCGACACTATATAGAGATTTAATATTTGGTAGGGGTACTTATTAGGGTGTAAGCTATCCCCCATATGTTTTTCAGACGCGCTCGAGTCACTACCGAAATCCCCGCTTGGGCTCCCCTACTAAAAGGATACAAGTGACATTCTGCCTGTAATTTTTTTGTCACATTTTTTCAATATTCAGATGACTGCAAATTTGAATTTAAGCAAAACACGTGTTCACGAAAATTAATTGATTACATTTTAAATTTAGTCACTCTTATGTATTATTTATAAGTACTATCAGATGCACTACTTTTTACTTTTCCCATTTACTAGGTTAGAATAATTCGAACACGTTCCGTCCTCGTGAATTTGATGTCAAATCGAACGTTCACCTTGAAATGCTTACAGCTATTTACATAATACATTTTTTATCCTTTTATTAAAGGAAAAAGGCGTTCCCAAGTTAATGATCGACAATATATTTCTATTGCTGGAAGTGTCGTCGATTACGAATTTTGAGTTGCTTTGTGCGGGATCTTTTAGCCCTACATTCTTCATATTTTTCTTAATTTCTTCTGAACGAGCTATAGAGATATCTTGGATGGAATATTGTAGTTTTCTTTTTTACATCGTTTATTTCATTTTGTTTATGTTCTTCAGTGATCGCTGCAAAAAATAAAACTCATTAAATTTATTGTTGTTCTCTATAACTTGAAATGAATCTTAATATCCATTATTTACGAAATTAAATATAACTATGTAGAAGTCATAAAATGTTCTTTTCAACGAATATGCTTAATAATGTATTCACTCATATTCTAAAGAGTGTGGGATTTTTTCTAGCGAATTTTGCGCAATAAAATTATATCACAGAGAAAAATTATACGATTCAGCAGTTCAAATGGAAAACATAATGTTGCGCTATGGTCTTAACCGCAGTGATATTGGCTGAAGACTTCTAGCTGCGGATCCAGGTCCGACGTGAAAATGAAGAAACAGCGGAAATTTGATGACCCAAAATTATCTCCTTTATTAAATTGCATTTAATACAGGATCACTTATAATAAATTTTGCCGCGTGAGTAATTATCTACATAAGAAAATGCGCGTTACACTATGTATGTCGAGCATAAGGCGCACTCGTCGCACATGGCCAATGGAGGTCACGGCTCCCAATTTTATTAATTTGTTGCGATTGGATGCAGATGAGTTCGTAATTAGCGAAATTATTTCGCGGCGAGTAAGGCGACTCACAAAAAAAACGAATCGCGAAGATTTCGTTCGGTTTTGCGTAATCCGGTGCGAGAAAACAACCCGATAGCGAGGCACGCGTGCGAAGGGTTTTTTTTCGTTCTCTTTGGACAGGCGGAATCTTCTCGGATTTTTCCCGGAACTAATAAGGGTTACGCCACAGGTGGTCTTAATCAGTAACTAATTCCAGGAAAAATCCGCGAGATTTGAATTTCCTATACTTCGTATAGGGCGTCGATAAAGGCGCAGTAAAAGGAGGCAATCAGGCCGCCGGCGCTCGAGCATAGATGGCACGGCGATGTCGAATTTGGGGCGATAGTCGATGTGATAATCGGCATAGCGCAAAACATAACAATAAAAAAACTATCATCCAGAAATATTTTTTTTTATACACAGCTAATATGTAATCTTTTCCGCAAAATAACCGGTTATCAGCCGAAATTCGAAAAGAGAAGTAATCTTCAACGTATAGATAGAAAAATGTTCGACTTGTACGTACCTTCTGTTGAATCTTCATTATTTATTTCCGTTGAATCGGTAACATTTACAGTAGTTTCGGCTATTACTTTATATTCATCATATACGTTATCGGAACTCAGTGTCATTACAACATCCATAAATTCTGAAATTAACAAATTTCATAGATTTATTACAAATGCTTGTCTCTCATTCTTTATTATCTTCTGAACTTGGTCTGGAGGCACAATAACAATGGGGATATAATCTATCACAAAATCGGATTTTTTAGTCACGTATTTAATCTCATGGCTTCGTCTCATTAAAATATTCGGTACCACACTCATTTGATTTCGAAGAGCTTCTTCGATCACTAAATAAAATGAAATACGGTGTTATTAGGGGGAGCAGTCATTTCTCGTCCCAAGCTCTTCTCAAACATCCCAATCGCATATGGGGCTTTCCAAGCGAAGTGATCCAGCGTAAAAATGAAGATGATGAAGTTTTTCAAACATGTTGCAATTCACACAATTTTTAGTTCTGTTAATAAGGAAGATGCTGGGAAAATGTTGTGACCCTATATGAAAGGGTCGCCTATTTACAGAGACTTCCCGTTATGTCCACATTGAAAGGTCTATAACTCCCGATAACCGATATTTTAAAAAAACCAGTGCTTTTTTTAATTCAATTTTTAAAAAATGAATTTAACAGAATAAATTAATCAGTATTAATGAAATTGATAACATTTTATTTTTTAAAAAATACTAATATTAAATGCTGATTTTTATCGTAGAAAGGCATCTCGGAATACTGTGGTGAAAATGTAATAAGAAAGAGGAATCCCTTGCCAAAAAGTCTAATGTGCCAAAATGTGTAGATCAATAGTTTTTGAATTACCGCACACTTTGCATACCGCGCTCCGCCACGTTACCCTTCCGCTGCCCATCAGGTGCGACGAACGCGGTTTGTGAATGCTGCTGCTTTGCGCTAGGTAAATGTAATTATTATACAAATTTTCATTATGCACGGGGTTAGTAGCAGAATTAGTTGCAAGATTCTTTACACAAATAGTTGCTGTCGTTTAAAAAATAATATTGTAATTGATTAATAGTTGAGAAATTACAAATTGAAGTAATAAGCTGATCACAGAAATTACAGACACCAAATATTTCATCGAAATCCTCAACAACCGTTTCCTTGAGAAATAATTGTTTTACATCAGTTAAAGTAAAGTATGATTTCACTACAACTACGCATTCGTTCATATTGTATGTATGTTACGTCAGAAATGGTGCCCGATGGAGGGCACCAACTCACGGTCTGGAAAGAGCCAAATCGACAAGAAGGGTCGACAACAAAGAGAGAAGGGAAAAAAGGAAAGGTCGATTAAAATAATTAATGCAGTGAATTTCTATATAAATAGTTTAATTAATTTTTTTATTATTTTTCATATGAATTTTGTACCATTCGGCGTCTACATTCTTCCAAGGTGATTTTCTTTTTAGGGCGGAGAAAAGGCTGGTTAGGCGGGCGTGGACTGGCCGGCTGCCCTTCTCGCTGGAGGCGCTATTCTATCAGAAACTTGTTGGGTTTTCGTACTCGCTCTCGCTTATGGCGGCGCATTCCCTTGTTATTGCGTGCCACTAAAACATACGAAAAAAATATAAATATTGCGGTTGAAAAAAAGAACCTCAGTAAGGTTATTTAAATAACCCGAAAAACAAAACAAAAAATGGGAGGGGGCAACCTAATATCCCCCTATGGGTCGATTCCGCATTGGCGCGTGCCTATCCCGGAATAAACCGAGGAAGGGGTGTACAAGTCCCTCGAGGGAGAGGTAGAAACGCCGGATCAAGACTTGACCCTGGTCCCGAGCTCCGTCCCTTTTTGGAACAAGTTTACCTCCAAAAAAACAACAAAATGAATTAACGCGGCGGCGAATACACCCGTATCCGGAGGGATAGAAACGCCAGGTCAAAACTTGACCCTGGTCCCGAGCTGTATCCTTATCTAAGATAGTCGCCTGTAATTTTTAAATTAAGGGCCCTCGAGCGTGCCGAGCCGGTCCCGCCTGTGACATCAGAAGCGGAAAAACTTTGCGCCGTGAAATTGGCGATTTTCGAGGGATTTTCGGGATTTTTTTGCAGAAATCGGTTTCTCGTGTCGAGTAATAGTGATTAAAGTAGTATGAAAAAAATTGTTAGCTTATAAATAGGAAAAATAAAGCATCAAAGTTTGACAGCGGATATCTCTTTGTCTAACTTCAGGCGATCGACATAAGAACTTCTCTTTCTAGGTTGCTCCGCTCACTCGCGCTTCGAGACTGTCTCACTTGCTCGGAATAGAAAGACATTCGCTCCATCTCTCTCTCTCTCTCTCTCTCTCTCTCTCTGCTTCCGTACAAGAGTGCAGGCGCGACTGACCGTGCGTTGTCGTTACGAAAAATTCAAGCATTTTTGCGAATGTGGCCGGGGAACAAAGTTCCGAAAATCAACACACCTCCCGACAGGCCAAGATTTGCATATAACATGGCTCCAGTGTGATTTTCTTCCTTTGTCTTTGAAAATTTGGCAAAAAGAAAGCGAATTAAAAAACGTTAGAGTCAGGCAATATCGAAATTTTAGTTTTCGATTTCGGAACTTTGTTTCCCGGCCGCGCAAGTTGCACGATTTTTAAAAAATATGGATGCTTTTTAGAAAGTAACACATCGAGAACTGCAGATGGTGAGATACGGTAAGTCATGTAATATAATTTTGAAGGGCTACTTTTTGATTGTCGGATGATAAAAAGCGAGAAAACTTATAGTCCACTTTTCAGTTCGCAAAGTAAAATAATTGGCAAAGTAAAGCGCACAAGCTTCAAAAACTGTTCTTTTTTTCAATAAATTAAACTTGATGTTGTGGCTTATTTTTTTTCTGACTTTTTTCGAATTTACCGCACGAACCGAGTGTTGCCGAACGCCTAGCGGTGTTGCCAAGTCGTTGGCTCTCCGGATTCCGCACCGCGCAGGAACCAGGAAGAAACTATACAATACGTATCATCATCATCATCTTATACATAGTTTCTTCCTGGTTACTGCGCGGCGCGGAGTCCGGAGAGCCAACGATTTGGCAACAACGCTAATCGTTCGGCAACACTCGGTTCGTGTGGTAAATTCGACGGCGCGGCACATGTACGGAAACGGAAGAGCAGCAAGCCGCTTACACATCTGTTATCCGTAACAGGCGTCAACAATAAGGACAACCGGTAAGAATTTTGTAAATTTTCGAATTATCGTCGACATAACTTTTTGTAATTATACTAGAACTAAAATATATTTTCTTTTTTACCGCAACAATGAAAACGCCCAGCAGACGGACGCAACAGACCGCAAAGCCGACAAATTGACGACCTTCACCGATCAAATCATCGCGAGAGGATCATGCGACGAGGCCACCGGCAGCAAGTAGACAATTCCCAGGCAAAACACCAGGTAAATTGCTACACTTTAAATTATTGTAGAAGGATTGACTATATTCAGTAAGTTGCACAAATTGCATGCTATATTCAGTAAGTTGCACAAATTGATTATAAACATTATTACGTACTGTCATTTCGAATGAAAGGTTAGAATTGTCCCTATGCCGGAGTCGATAATAGACTTTGAAAATCTTTGCGACATTCTCAAATCATTACACACACTCCGTCGTATGAAACTTTGCGATTAGTCGCTCGATTCCAAATTCATCAACAAAATCTATCAACGTATTGTTCTCGAATTATTACAATATTTTTTAAAAGACTGTTATCGACTGCAGCAAAGGGAAACATCTGACCTTCTATTCAAAAATTAACTATACAAACAATTTTACTGAATCATACATGTAGCTGTCAATCGATTCACAGAAGTTTTTTAATGTATAGTCGACATAATTGTAATAGTATTGTTACATGTCTACGATTCAGTAAATTACAGAAATTGATTGTAGACATGGACAATTGTTTTTATAGTCGAATTTTGAATATTAGATTAGATGTTTCCCTTTGCTGCACTTGATAACAGTCTTATGGAAAACCTTGTGAACATTTCAAAATAATACATAGATGGATTTTGTAGTTGAATTTGGAATCGAACGACAAGTTTAGAGTTTCATACGACAGAGTGTGTGTAATGATTTGAGTAGGTCGCAAAGTTTTTTCAAAGTTTATTATTGACTCGCGCAAAAGGGGGTGCTTGTAACTTTCTATTCAAAATGAAAGCACGTAATCCTGTTCACAATCAAATTGTGTAATTCACTGAACCGTACACGTAGCTGTCAATCCACTCACGGAAGTTTTTTAATGTATATTCGAGATAATTGTATTAGTTGTTACTCGTGTACGATTCAGTAAATGACAGATATTAATTGTAGACACGTACAATTGTTTCTATAGTTAAATCTTGAATAGAAGATTAGATGTTTCCTTTTCGTAGTCGATAACAGTCTTTCAAAAAATTGTGTAAAATTCCAAAACATTATGTCGATGGATTTTTTGTAGAATTTAAAATCAAGTGGCAAGTTCTATAGTTTCTTAGGACGGAGTGCGTGTAATGATATGAGAATATTGCAAGGTTTTCCCAAAATCTGTTATCAACTCTGGCAAAGGAAGTTTCTAAACTTCTATTCAGATTTCAACTATGAAAACAATTGTACATGTCTACAATCAATCGGTGCCATTTACTGAATTGCACATACAGATTGCGTAGCAGTTCTGGTTTATGTAATTATTGTCAGTAAATAATTTTTTAGAAATATTCATTTTATTTATTTGTCTATATTGCTGTTTCAGGATCCTAAGAAGCACCTGATGGACTCGCGGATACGTGTCGGAAGGAGCTGACAAGTGCTCCGGGGAGAAGACTCTTCAAAAAAAAAAAAAGAAAATACAGTAAAAATGTAAATAACATGTACTTATAACATAATAATTTATTTCTGTTAAAAAACATTTTAATTAAAAAAAGTTCCAATCCTTCCTTTCAAATAAAATATAAAAAATAAAGTTTCCTTTTCCCGTGTTCTTCCCTTATTTATTGCCCGTGTTTATTTATTGAATGTGTGCGTGTGTGCTTGTGGCAATGTGTGACTGTGCGTGTGGCCATTTAAAATTGGCAACGTCGTAAAAAATGTTCGTGTCGAGCTGTGCCGAATTTTTTTGGAGCGAGAGAGAGAGATAATCGATAGGTAAGTCAAAAGCGCGAGCCCCTCGCTGGGCGTTTTCATTGTTACTGTAAAAAAGAAAACATATTTTAGTTCTAGTATAATTACAAAAAGTTATGTCGACGATAATTCGAAAATTTACAAAATTCTTACCGGTTGTCCTTGTTGACGCCTGTTACGGATAACAGATTTGTAAGCGGAGCGGCTTTCTGCTCTTCCGTACATATGCCGCTCGGTCGAATTTACCGCACGAACCGAGTGTTGCCGAACGCTTAGCGTTGTTGCCAAGTCGTTGGCTCGAGCTGTGCGGTAAATTCGAAAAAAGTCAGAAAAAAAATAGGCTACAACATCGAGTTTAATTTATTGAAAAAAAAAAGAACAGTTTTCGACGCTTGTGCGCTTTACTTTGCCAATTATTTTACTTTGCGAACTGAAAAGTGGACTATAAGTTTTCTCGCTTTTTATCATCCGACAATCAAAAAGTAACCCTTCAAAATTATATTACATGACTTACCGTATCTCACCATCTGCAGTTCTCGATGTGTTACTTTCTAAAAAGCATCCATATTTTTTAAAAATCGTGCAACTTGCGCGGCCGGGAAACAAAGTTCCGAAATCGAAAACTAAAATTTCGATATTGCCTGACTCTAACGTTTTTTAATTCGCTTTCTTTTTGCCAAATTTTCAAAGACAAAGGAAGAAAATCACGCTGGAGCCATGTTATATGCAAATATTGGCCTGTCGGGAGGTGTGTTGATTTTCGGAACTTTGTTCCCCGGCCACATTCGCAAAAATGCTTGAATTTTTCGTAACGACAACGCACGGCCAGTCGCGCCTGCACTCTTGTACGGAAGCAGAGAGAGAGAGAGAGAGAGATGGAGCGAATGTCTTTCTATTCCGAGCAAGTGAGACAGTCTCGAAGCGCGAGTGAGCGGAGCAACCTAGAAAGAGAAGTTCTTATGTCGATCGCCTGAAGTTAGACAAAGAGATATCCGCTGTCAAACTTTGATGCTTTATTTTTCCTATTTATAAGCTAACAATTTTTTTCATACTACTTTAATCGCTATTCCTCGACACGAGAAACCGATTTCTGCAAAAAAATCCCGAAAATCCCTCGAAAATCGCCAATTTCACGGCGCAAAGTTTTCTCGCTTCTGATGTCACAGGCGGGACCGCCTCGGCACGCTCGAGGGCCCTTAATTTAAAAATTACAGGCGACTATCTTAGATAAGGATACATGCGTTGGATCGTGTCAAATAAAGCATACACTTTTGTTTCGAAAATTCATGTGATTGCGAGATTTGCAACTTCCGTCCGGATTAAAGAGAATCTTTTTGCGCGCTTAGACAAATTAATTTTGAGATTGTACAAAAATGAACGATAGATGTATCTTGTATAGAACTGGAGATATTTAATAAATTAATTTCGGATAATCTAATAGATCGTATGCAATTTTTGTATATCGTTGTTGTTGTTTTATTTAAAATAATTGTATATTTGTATTTTTAATGAAATATTTTGCATTATTTGCATAAGCAATTTTTTGAAACTTTTCAGAAATTTAATCCCAATTATAATAATATCATTATTATGGGCGATTTTAATATTGATTTGAATTGTGATGTGAGTGACTCGCTTAAAGTAATTCAATTTTCTACTGAAAATGGTCTGCATAGTGTACCTTTTAATAATACTTTTCATAGTACGTCTGCAGAATCTTGGATCGATCACTGTCTTGCATACAGCCTCGATAATGTACTATGTACATCGCAGTACAATTTACCGTTCGTCTATGGCCATGATTTAATCGAAATTATTTATAAAGGTCTAACCAAAATACCTGTTTTGTCGATAACGGCGAGGGACTTAAGAAACTTTAGCTGCCCACTTTTGCTTAATGATCTTGAAAATCGTGACTTGAGTGATTTCGCTGAACCAACGAGTAACAGTAATGATATTGACAAACTATCGCGACTTATCTCCTCAAGGCTCTTATCTGCTTTTGATCTAAATTTGCCTTTAATAACTTTCGTACCGAGACATAAACCTGCGCCGTAGGTCACTTCAGAACTTAAATCGTTGAGTCATGAGCGCGATATAATCTTAAAAGCATATCGTAGAACACTTGACGTACGGCTTAAAATACGTTTACATGAACTCAATAAACAAAATAGAGATGCCTGGAGAGCATTACGATCTCGCTGTTATTACAATCGATTATCTGGTGTTACAACTACAGGAAGGATGTGGAAGGAACTACGAAATTTGGAGTTGATTCTTAAATCTAACAACCTTCATTCCTTATGTTGCTCTGCTGATGAAATAAATAACTATCACGCCTCACTTGCATTAAATTATTGGGGCATTCAACAACATTTTTTAAATCATACTCTAAATCAGGATTATGATGAGAGCCTCCTGTATTTTACTAATATAATGATATCTGACCTGGCAGAATGTATCGCATTTGGTAAATCTGAAGCCAAAGGTTTCGACGGCATTCAGCACAGTCTTTTTATTCAATCTTTTCCAGCACTAGCACCCTATATGGTAGATCTAATTAACCTATATTTTAGTTCAGGAACGTTTCCATCTGATTGGAAAAAACCCATTTTGGTTCCCTTAGAAAAGGTTAAGACTCCCACTGGACTGATTACCGACTGATTGCTGTTTTATGTGCATTCTCTAAACTTGTTGAGAGATTAGTGTATAATAGGACTGTCAATTTTTTAAACGATCACAATTGGTTTGATACCCAACAGTCAGGCTCTCGGAAGAGATATAGCACTTAAACTGCGCTCCTTAATGTCCCAGACTATTGTCGCCAAGCAATTGACAATCGAATGATTGTGATTATTATTTTATTCGATTCCAGCAAGGCATTCGATCTTGTCGACCATGAACTTCTTCTTCGGAAAGATAAAATTGCGAACTTTTAACCTTTGGTGCTTGCGTAGTTTGCTGTACTGCTGTACTAGACAGTAATGGTGAGTTGTCATCGCGGAGGTCCACTAATGCGGGAGTACCACAAGGGTCTGTTCTTGGACCCTTGCTCTTTTCTATGTTCATTAATGACCTCCCCGACGCACTTGAACATTCTCACCGTATGAGCTACGCTGCTGACACGCAAATATTTCTTCGCTGCTATCCACATGAATTAACTTCAGCTGTTGCGCGAATATCGGCGGATGCAGAAAGGTTTTGTGACTGGGCCCAAGAAAATAAGCTGGTAATCAATGTTACTAAAACAAAATCCTTATTAGTAGGTAATCAATTTTACGTAATAATGCTATACTCTAATTCCCTGACTTCTATTAGCATTGGAGGTTGCGAGATACCTTGAGTACGATCTGCAAAAAACCTTGGCTTAATTGTCGATTTCACACTTTCATGGAATGAGCATATTATTCATATTTCGAATCGAGTTTATTGCATACTTAGACAATTGAGAGTCAATCAAAACGCACTTCCCATGCGTCTTCGAGAGCAACTTGTATCTACGCTTATTATCCCGTATTTTGATTACTGCTCAGCAGTATATAATGCTATCACTGTTTTCCTTAAAATAAAGGCTGAACGCCTGCTGAATGCCGCAATCCGCTTCATTTTTGGGCTTAGAAAGGACGCTCACAATACTCCGTATCGAGTGAAATTAGGATGGTTAACTGCAGCTTCTCGGAGGCTTTACTTTATTGGGGTAATCTTATTTAACCTGTTCCGCACTGGGTCTCCATCATACCGTCGATCGCAACACCTTATGCGTAATAATTCAATCAGAAACCTACCACGTCCCGCATCAAATGATTTTATTATCCCGATCCATCGAACGACTACATTCTCGTGTTCCTTTCTTATTGCATCATCAAGGCTATGGAATGCCTTGCCCAAATCAATTAAAGAGTGCTCGAGCAGAACTGCGTTCAAATCTAAAATTTTCCGACTGCTCCTTAAATTGGATTCGTCTGAACTACAGTCTATTTTTTTAATCTACCGAAATTTGTTACTTCAGCATTCCTCAATGTATAAGTTACTTGTTCATTTACATGCTGTAATATACTTATTTATGCGAAATCTATAGTACTAAATCATTGTATTATATACAGGGTCATCGAAAAGTATCGGACCCCCCTAATATCTTCAGTTAGAATGCACTTAGGAGAAAATGTCCAATAGCAAAGTTGTATGGTTTCAAGCGGGGAGTAAGATGATGACCTTGACTTTGACCTTGACCACGTCCTTCAAGGTCAATCTTATTTTTTTAAATAGAACCCCCTACATTTTATTGCACATTCTTATAGCTTATCTCGAGAGCTTTCCAAAACACTATAATAAAATATTTTTTTATTAAGTACTTTTTGAGTTATAAAGGTTTGAAGTTAACAATTTGTTAAGTGGTGTGCGAGTCCGACCAGTTAAGGCAAGAGTGGTGTGTGAGTCCGGCCAGTTAAGGCAAATTTAACTGGTCGGACTCGCACACCACTTAACAAATTGTTAACTTCAAACCTTTATAACTCAAAACGTACTTAATAAAAAAATATTTTATTATAGTGTTTTGGAAAGTTCTCGAGATAAGCTATACGAATATGCAATAAAATGTAGGGGGTTCTATTTAAAAAAATAAGATTGACCTTGAAATGACCTTGAAGGACATGGTCAAGGTCAAAGTCAAGGTCATCATCTTACTCCCCGCTTGAAACCATACAACTTTGCTATTGGACATTTTCTGCCAAGTGCATTCTAACTGAAGATATTAGGGGGGTCCGATACTTTTCGATGACCCTGTATGTATCTACCTAGTTGGTTGGCCAGAGAGGTGAACTCCTCAAGCCAAAGTGAATAAATAAATAAATATCGTTTACATAGTTTTATATGCTAATGTTTATTTATTCGTCTGTTCGGTACCAGTTTGAAAGTTCGACTTATGAAATTTTGTGTTTGAATCTATTGCAATAAAAGGAAAAAAACGGAATTAGTTAGTAATTAATTATCATGAATAAACGTTTTATTTTATTTTTACAAATCTGATTTCTGCAAAGCCTCCACTTTATTTTGTAATAGAATTTGTATCTAAACATGGAGTCTAATCCGACCAACGTTATTATTCTACTGTTCGTAAGTTTTGGTTATTATTTTTATATTATTTGAAAAACTATTTGAAAAAGAATTTTCCTTGGAAATGAAAAGTTTATCTGTGTGTATATAAGCGTGTGCGAGAGAAAGTGGATGTACTTTGGAATTTTTATTACTCGTTAGAAATAGATAGAGTTGTTCAAGGGTATCAGTCGCAAGTCCCGTTTGGTGCGTTTTTTAAAGATGCGTTAGATTTTTCGGTATTTTCCTGTATGTCTATTTCGGAAAGTTTATTTCGAATAATATAAAATAAATAATGATGTTAGTAAGTACCTTGATTAAAAACTGCGCGATTGGTTATATATGTTGGATTTTATGAATGAAAATAAATCGTGGTGGTTTTGATATTATTACTTTCTATTGCTAATGTAGGAAACTGTAAATTGGAGTAAAAGTGCAGGAATCGTAGTCTTCTTTATTTTCGATCGGGATCGGTAAGCTATTTATTAGGGTACAGTGAGTATAAACCAGAGGCGTTGTTGTATGGGATTATTTTAGCCGTTATTTTTGAAATTAGGTGCGTTACGTAGGACGTAACATAAGCAGCAATGGGATATTATACAGCAGGATATAGCGGTTTCAACAATTTGGTCATTATACTAATTATCGTAATGGAAGTAAGAAAATTGAATAATTTTATTTCCTGCTGGCCGTTAGCATATTTCTGGGAACTTGATATTCATATCCACGACCCCTAATAGTGATGATCAAGTTCATATGATCGACGCATAATATGTTGTAGAGCGATAATTACGTTCGAATTTGAGGGCACGAGTACGTTAATTAGGTTATTAGACTAATTAACTGGGTGGAAGTAAGAAAATCGAAAATGTTTGTTTCCTGCTGGGCGTTAGCATTTTTCGCGGACTTGAAATTCCCACCAACAACGCTTAATATAATCTAGAGTGATGATCAAGTTTGAATTTGAGGACGCGCGTACCTTAATTAGGTATTTAGACTAATTAAGGTGGTGGAAATAGGAACTTTGAAAAATATTATTTCCTGCTGGCCGCTAGCATTTTTCTCGAAACTTGAAATTCCCACCGATGACGCATAATATGTTCTAGAGTGATGATCAAGTTTGAATTTGAGGGCACGCGTACCTTAATTAGGTCATTATACTCATTATCGTGATGGAAGTAAGAAAATTGAATAATTTTATTTCCTGCTGGCCGTTAGCATTTTTCTGGGAACTTGATATTCATATCCAAGACCCCTAATAGGTTCTATAGCGATGATCAAGTTTGAATTTGAGGGCACGAGTACCTTAATTATTTCATTAACCGAATTAACATGATGGAAGTAAGAAAATTGAATAATTTTATTTCCTACTGGCCGTTCGCATTTTTTTGGAAACTTGATATTCATGTCGAAGACCCCTAATAGGTTCTACAGTCATAATCCAGTTGGAATTTCAATGCACGCATACCTTAGTTAGGTCATTAGACTTATTAACGGGGTGAAAGTAAGGAAATTAAATAATTTTATTTCCCGTGTGACAAGAGAAGTTACAGATCGGCACTCTTACCGAACTCCGCGCCATCTGCCCGAGACACGCGGAAACTCCTAGCGATCGCTGATGGTAAGCCACCTCTTTTATCTCCCCCCCCCCCCCCCCCCCCATCGAGGACGGCAAGGTCGCGCCGGAGCGCGCCTCCACTCGATTCCCCCACATGCAGTGCATCGGTGCGCTCCGCGGGTTATCGAGGAACGGGCATCGATAACTGCACCGTCTTTCTCTCTTTCTCTCTCACATGCAGATAGGATGAATCCCTTGCCCCCTGCGCCGTGCCTGAGACGACTCGGAAACGGAGAACGTGCGGAGCACTTTTCAGCGCTCCGTGCCGTTTCCCAGTACGTAGGCCCCGGTGACGATGCTGGTCGTAAACCCCCCGAGTCTGGTCGATCAGCACCGATGCCGCGCCCCCTCCGTGGCGTGAGTCGCGCTAGTACGCACGCGCGGGCCCGACGGCGCACCATCGCGTACCAGATCATATACATATAAAAAAAGATGAAAATATATCTGTATATATATAAATAAGACATAAATCCAAAACCGCATAATCTTTCGTAGAAAATTATTATTATAAATCTTTTTATATATATTAACAATTTATAAATATTATAAATGATTTAAAAAGATTTAAGTACGAACACTTCCGGGCTATAAATGTTTGGAGGATATTTTGTTACAATTAAAATATGCTTTGCTTTAATACATACCCTTGTATGTACTATTATCTATCGTTCATTTGTTCATTTTAATATATCAAATGTAAAACAAATCAAATTGATATTTCTATAAAAATATATTCAAGGCAATTAACATCAAGAAGAGTTTATTGTACTACAACTTTTTTACAATGTAAGTTTTTTCCATCGAATTTACAGTAGCCTTATATACATCTATTTGCTTCTCTTTTAATATACATAATAAAAAATATAATAATTACTTAATAATAATACGTTATCCCGTAGTCATTACCACTACGATTAGTATTATATATTGTGATTTATTTAGCAATGTATAGCGGTAACATATATGACCAGTAGTTTACTTTTTATCGCATAACATTGTGTTCCTTCAGTTATAAAATAAAGTTAAACATTGCAAAAGAAAAAAACCCGGTATCATATATGAACCAACGAAAGATTCTGTTAATAATCGGATAACCGGAAATCTCTGTGATTCTTATTTTTCATTCTTTTCAATTAATTGAAGTACGCTCTAGTTTCAAAATATTTGAAAACAGTAATTTTAATATTAATATATTCATAAAATAGTAATATAAAAGTTATTGTTTATATAATACTTTTCACAGTATTATTAGAATTTATTATTAATATTTTTAAAATTCTGCCCACCATTCAGCTTATTCCTCAAAGTCTCGATCTAAATTCTTCTTAGTTGTACACGCTTTGCAACAGCTACTTTTTACAACCAAATCTATTACTTTACTGCACGAATTTGCGATTAATGTTACAACACCAAGCAATGACTGATGTCCTCTTCGTTTCCATGATCCATTACCAGAAACATCAAGCTCGTCTGCAGGCTTTCCTTTTTTTTTCATTATCTGTTTTTTCACTTTCTATGGCACTAGAACAGGAAGCATCAAAAACTTTTTTCCCTGCCTCGTACACTTTCTTAATAGTCTTCTCGTAAGTGGTCTTCGATAAACGCTTACAAATGTCCATGAAATTACAAAATGTGTTTATGCCTTCCAAGCCAACACCTAAGAGACGCATTACAAATACAATTTTACGATTTATTTCAAAACCGCTGTGTATTTTTGTCCCGGACGGAATTATAGTATTCTCACACCTACAATTCATAATAATGTTAAAACCGAAACCTAAAGGGTACTTTTTTGAATTCTTGGTGGAGCTTTGCACTTTGAATAAATTAAATACCGAGGAGTGTAAAAAAACAGTAACAAAGTCGATTATTCGATACGATATTATTGGATGTATTACAGCTTCGTTTAAAGCGGAAGAAATTTTGCTCAGACGCTTCTTCTTCATTTTGCACAAATTGATTCCCATAAAATTTTCTTTTTTTTATCTACAAGCAAATACAGGTTTATCATGAGTGCCTTTTTGACGTGGATGTGATATTTTAAAACGCTAATGACGATCCGCACGTGTCAAAAGCCGGAGCAAAACTAACGCTCAGCCAAAGTATAACGGTTATTTTCCTGTTGACCCATGTTTGGGTGCATTACGTCTTCCTCTTCTCTTAGTGGAACTAAACTATATCTATATCAGAGAAAAAGAATAAGGAAAAGAGAAGACGGAGCGTCCCTTCTTCGTGCGCTCGGTTTTTTCGGGTCCTTCCCCCCTTAACTCAGCGGGAGTGCATTTTCGGGGCAAATCTTCAATAGAAAAGTTAATTTTTCTCTGGCTATTGAACGGTACCATGGAATTTGACCTTGAACATGACCTAGAATGTTACTCCAATGTCAAGTTTATTTTTTAAAATGGAAATTGCTATTTTTTTTCACGCATTCGGAAAGAGCAAAAAATTTTACATCCGCATATGATATGGTCGATTTTTCCGGCAAGGTCACAGGGGATTCCATTTAAAAAATTAACTTGATCTCGAAATAACCTTCAAAGTCATGTTCAAGGTCAAATTTAATGGTACCATTGAATAGCCAGAGAAAAATCCTTCAACTTTTGTCTGAAACATTTTCCCCGAAAATGCACTCTCGCGGAGTTAATTCGCAGTTCTGGGAGTTTTAAGTTTGACCTTGAAATGACCTTACCGGAAAAATCGACATATCTTATTCGGGCGTAAAAATTTGTTCTCTTTCCGAATCCCTGAAAAAATAGGGGTTTCCATTTCAAAAAAGAAACTTGACCTTGGGATAACCTTCAAGGTCAAATTCAACGGTACCGTTAAATAGCCAGGGAAAAATCCATAAACTTTTGTCTGAAACATTTTCCCCGAAAATGCACTCCCACTGAGATATTTAGGCGTTTTCATACTTGTGGATTACCCTGTATATATTATAATATCTCGCTATTTCTTTCTTTAATACTTAATTTATTTCGGTTCACGGTTTTCCCTGCAATATTTTTATACTTCTTTTCATCCCTTTTTTTGAGTGCCGAAACAAGAACGTGATCGCGCTGCCGGGGAATGCGCCCTCAACTCCTTTCCCGAACTTTCAATTAATCGTGTCTCCGAATCACTGCCTTCTCCTAAACCCTAAATTCCGTTCATGCATCCTCCTGATTTCTTTGACCAGTTTAGGGTCATTCCACTCTGGGTCTGCCTCATTCAACTTCATTGAACCCGTTTTCTCCAGTACCTCTTGACATAACCGTTTACTTCAGAAGAGGTATTCCCCCCGACGGTATACCTCGTCGCGAGCGAGCCTGTATCTCCCGTACTATTAAGTTCAACGGAGGACTTAAATCTCAGTTTTTGTAAAAAACGATTCAAGGAAAAATACACTTTCATATTCTCTTCATCTGTCCTTATTTATTCTTGTCTCGGTTCTAACCGACCTGTCTTAGCAGCACAGCAGGTCCGTTCACCAACAACGCAGGAGTTTCTTTTCTCGACCGTCCATTCAACGTTACGAAATACTCCGGTTTTCCGACGCAACACAGGTTAGAATACACCACAAAAACATTAATTGTTATTTAATTTTTAAAAGAACATCTTTTCCCTCATTTCCTTAGGTACAAGTAATTTCAACTTACAGGTCGTCCTTCTAGGAGTCGCTCACCGATTCGGTAAAATGTACTTCGTTAGAAAGCCATCGTTACGGACGCGTAAATCACTAAATGAAATAACTCTCAAACAAATCAACCTATCACGTTTTACCATAACAACAGTCGAAAATTGTTTTTTAAATATTTCTTTTTCTCAAAAAAGTTTCCTTCGGTTTCGTCGACCTTGGCAACTGCTCCGCTAGCCGTTCGCCTCGCTCGTGCGTGCATGCATCCATCGCACGTTCTCGACGCACGAGCCCTTCCCCCCCCCCCCCACCCCCGCTGGAGTTTTCTATGCGGCGTCTTCGCCTCGCCGTTCGTCGCAACCGCGACACGCAAGGAGCCGATGCTCGTCGTTCGAACTACAACCGGACGTTCCATGCAGCGCGCCCGCGCGCCGATGCCCCTTCTTTCGTTCGCCTATATTTCGCAGGCCCCTCTCTTCGACGGACTCAGGCAGTCGTCGCTGCGACCGTCTCACTCTCTTCCCCTCTTTTTGCGCGTGCCTCCTTGCACGTACGGTAACTCTCGTTGCCTTCACCATTTCATGCCCGAGTTGACAGTCGTCCCTCGGCAAAACTCAACGGCAGATCTTATGCCGCGCTCTCCACTGGTTGCAGTCCAAACAGCACCAGTTTTCATAAAAAGAGAGACGATCTCCCGTCCGTGTCTTTCCAGGACACGGAAATTCCGCTGTCAAAATTAACAAAGAGGAATACTGCCTCAAGGAGGAACGCCACTTCCGCCATCCACCGTACTCCCGTAGGAGCGACAGCAGCCACCCAGGAAGCGACGTTAGCCGTCCCAAGGGACCGAGACCCCGTCTCACTGCGCCGATTTCCGTGAGTACCGCCGCCCCTCTACATTTTTTGCACCCCCTTCGCTTTCTCATTTTTTCGTGTGTGTATTTCCGGTCATTTCATAAGTAGTTTTCCCTTCGCGTGATTTCCGAACTCGTCGCCCTTTGTATATTATTGCCGTCCGTTTTCTTGTCGCGCCCAAAGCTTATGTACAGCCTCCTTTATTTTTGAGAAATATATTCTTGAGTTAATTGCGTAGATTATTTGAGAAATTTTTATAACCTTTTTCCATCCGGAAAAATAATCGTTATAATATATTAAATAGTTTGACTCTTACGGTCTTTGTGTATATTCCCCTACTGCACGATTTAAAATTGACCTCGCTAAAAATGCAGAGTTATGAAGTTGTCGATAAGACATCGCAAGGAAAGCATTTAAAATATGCCGAATCTGCTATCGACATAATGGAGGACAATATAACATAATCCGCGATAATGGTGATTTTGCATTGCATTTGTGTTCACTACTCAAAACGCGGTTGGATTTTTTATTTATGGATTATATATATATATATCTTTTTGTATTGTTTCCAGACAAATCGAATGGAATATATCATAAGTTAACACGAAAGCTGCATCATGCTCAAAAATGGCAAAAAAAACGCAAAAAAAGACGAAAAAAGGCATTTTTCCGTCAGAAAGAGATTCCTAGCGATCTCTAGAGCCTCGGAAAAATATCGGCAATAGATGTATTTGTTAGGAAATTTTCTCACGAGTGAAACTAAAAAAAAATTCGTCAAAAAATATTGAATAGCGGCTGAACTACAAGCAAAAATGTCAAAAAGTGCCAAACAACTTTTTTTTGCGGTTTATTTGGCGCTAAGTGCTCCTTTTGAGCTGAAATTTGGTGAAAATGTATCTTTAACCTGCCCAAACAAGGTCCCATACTTGGTTATGAAAAATGGTTTAGGGCCCAGATCAATGTCTTAATCGGCTATGGCCTTTCCAGTTTCAAGGTCGCTCCTTTACGGGGAGGTAACATTTGACAACTTTTTTTTCCATTTTTCTTTGATTTTTGTTTCTGAAACTACAATATCTGACATGCGCAAAAACTGTTTTTTTTTGTGGCGCCTGTGGACATTTATAATAAACACGATATATTTCTCTTTGTTTCTGAACAACAATTTTTTAAAATATTCTTTCAATATTGTACTATTACTATAATATGTAAAATAAATCAGCAGTAATAATTTTATACAAAATTCATGAAAAGGGGTATTTTTTGTATGGAACCTTACCCTCCCTTAAATGGCGTTAAGAGAATTTCTTTGAAATCTTCAATATTCTTTTTCTAAAAATATGCTTTACGTACACATTTTGTCAAAACTCGTTTCTATTACGACTTATAAAGCCTCATGAACGTAAACCCGTCTTCACTAAAGGTATAATCATACAACATTTTTTAAATTATTGACTTATTAACAAAACTACGGCCGAGACAACGAAATATTTCTACTATTTTAAAAAATCAGAGGTATATCGGAAGTGAAGGCGATTCTATATGAATAAATAGTATACGCAATAAGTGCGCAAAATAGGCAAATGCCGAACGAGACTATTTTGTCGATTTTATCCTCCCGCATTATAAATAAGTACGAATATTTAAATGTATATATGTTTATAAAATTTCATATATCTCTTATATTACACTAATTTTCAATAATCTTTCATTAATTTGCTCATATGCATTATAATTATTTATTGAACATATTTGTGGCCAGTTTACGATTCTGGATCCGGCAAATTTAAAAATTTTGCTATTTCTTTTGGCATTCCACCGATGGTATTAATCCTAATTGGCTGTTGAAAATATTTTCCATCTCTTAATCCAAGGAAAAATCTATATGACTTGATAGTGTCTGGTCTCTTTGTAATATATTTATTGGCGTGCTGGGCGTAAAATGAAAATTACTTGTTTAACTCGTTTTCCAAATAGTTTAAATTCCCTGATCAGTTTAATGCCGAAAAGCATTCAAAATAGCTTTTTAGAGATATAGGAGCCAAAAGAAATGAAAATACCTAGAAGTTATATGCCAATAACATTGTTTACAATTAAAATAATTGATTTTCTAAAGGATCTTGCGTCCAAGAACGGCTTCTCGATTGTTTACGGTTTGTTTACAATTGCCGTAGGAGACAAAGCGTATAGGCTTATTCACATTTACTTCACATTGTGTGGATTTCTTGATCCAATTCAGTTAACAACACGACACCGTCGACATTGTATATTTTCTATTTGTGCATAACTACGTTTTGTGTGCAAAAATGAGTGATCTTATAGACGACAACTATATTTCATCGGAATTATTGGAGACTGTGGACATTGCCACTAAAAATTCGCTTCCCGAAAAGTCAAAGGCAATGTACCAAAAATGTTATCGTGATTTTCTTGATTGACAAAATTAAAAAAAAAAAAAATCAATCAAAAAAATAAAAAAATGGACGAAAAAGTACTTTTGGCATATTTTTTTGAAATCTCCAAAACTTTCAATTCTGCATCGTTATGGTCGAAATATTTGATACTAAAAACGTTGATTTACATAGAAAAAAATATCGAAATTGGAAGATATCATAATTAATACAACTTTAAAAAAAAATCACGTAGATTATAAGCCAAAAAAAGCCATTGTTTTATCCCCAGAAAATATAGACACCTTTATAAAAGAAGCTCCAAACGACGTATATTTAGCCAACAAAGTAAGTATTTAATTATGTTTTATATGTAATAGATGTTGCTTTTCTATAATTAATTACTAAATCCTTTATAATGTTAAAAATATTAAAATTTTTTTAAAAGTCTTTCCTTTGCTACATAAAATGACATGTATCTACATTATCTATATTATTTAATTAAAATTTTACACTTTAACAAACAATTCTAACAAATATATTACACAAAATTTGGAAACATTTTCTTATAATAATGACATACTTATTTTATAACCCTGAATTTCAATGTGAAAAAGTAACTCACAGGTATTGAAGCACGCAGCGGGCGATGGTCCACTTGCACTATTGCTAATTGATAGTGTGTATGTTACATCTTAATTTAAGCTTATATTCGGGTTTAATTTAAAACTTTCTTCATCATAAAGGGTTGTAAAAATCGATTTTACGCCCCGAATTTACGGTCATAAAGTCGCAATGTAAATTCCCTATCCTTTCGAGTTTCAAATTTGACGGATAAATTCATATTTTATAATCCCGTATAACGAAAAATTATAATCGTGATATGCGCAGAAACGGTGCAAAATTTGTTTATGCGCATATCACGATTATAATTTTTCGTTATACGGGATTATAAAATATGAGTTTATCCGTCAAATTTGAAACTCGAAAGGATAGGGAATTTACATTGCGACTTTATGACCGTAAATTCGGGGCGTAAAATCGATTTTACAACCCTTTATGATGAAGAAAGTTTTAAATTAAACCCGAATATAAGCTTAAATTAAGATGTAACATACACACTACCAATTAGCAATAGTGCAAGTGGACCATCGCCCGCTGCGTGCTTCAATACCTGTGAGTACCGTCGCCGTCTCCTTTGCATTTTTGTGCCCCTTTCGCTTCTTCTGTTTTCCGTATAACCGGTCATTAACAATAAATTCTACACGTTGTGTAATTTTTGCGAACCCGCCTTTTTTGCGTTGATTTGGAGAAAATACATGTTCTTTTTGTTATATTTTAGATTCTGAGTAAAATTCTTTATAACCCCTTTTTCACATTGAAATTCAGGGTTATAAAATAAGTATGTCATTAAGGCAAATGGTTGAAGAATGAACGTAAAAAATGTTTTCATTTATGTTAATTGGTTCTCCTATAATGTGCATAATTTCCACTAATTTTATACATTACCCGATAAATCTACTAAGTTTAAATATGGTCATGTATAAAATTTGATTTCATTCAATACCTTGCACACTAATCAAATGGAAAAAATACTTTATATTAGATGCCACGAAATTTCGAGCAACTTCATAATAAAAATGTCTATGTATCACAATCGCTCTAATATATATGAATATGTGAGAAGAATATTTCAATCGATATAAATATTTTATTGCGTTGTTGAAATCTGTCTTCGAACTGAGTAAATGTTATTTGGTACTATTACTCAAAACAGAAATTCAAATGACCCTTTTTTTAAGTACAGAAAGTGTCATGAAATACATTAAATACTTCAATAAATTAAAAAAAATGTGCTATTTATTTGAGGTCATTGATATGAAAAGGATCTTTGATTAATGCAAATTGTAAGTGTATATAAAACCTCACGCTAGTAAAACCATTCGTTAAACTTATTACTAGTTTCAATAAAGTGAAATATAATTTCAATCGAGTTCCGTTTCCGGCAGCGAAACTGTCACTATCCGAATCTTAGTGCTCTTACTTTATGACCTCTAAATGTCATTATTTTTCGGGAAAAATCAGGTTTTTTCGCGCCCCGCCGGTTCTGTGAGTTGTGACTCTTTTGGCAACTGAGAGTGTTTGGACGCGCATGCCTGTCGAACATTTTTATCTTCTGAGCCAAAAGTATGAAGTGCGTGTTAACCTACAACTTTTAACATGCCACGTGTCTGTGACATAAACCAGGGTCTGTTGCGCACTTTTCAGCGCGCATCCATGCGTGCTGGTTTCCGCCGCCACGTCCGCTGATACTTCGCTGGCTGCTAGTCTGCCCGGTCTCCACCAGAGGCAGCACGTTCCGGGAGCCTCTCATGTCCGAAGAGGGAACTCCCTCACCATCCAGCCTAGAGCCGACGCCTACTACCGCAGCGATTGGCTCTAGGGACGAGCTTTCCGCCCCACCTCAACCCACTACTCCTGTGCCGCGTCGGCCATCGACTGCTCTGCGATGGCGGCAGCTTAGTAGCCCTGTCCAAACTCCCATCACGCGCTACTACGAGCTGTCAAATTCCAAGCGTCTGCGGTCGCCCGAACTTTCTACGGAGCAAACTATGTGCACAATACAACCAGCTAAAATAAGGTCGCGCTCTTCTGTACTGCAAGTTCCTTCCCAATCAAGTACCAGCTGTCAAATGGATCCTGATATTATACAGAAGTTGCAGAATAGCATTATTAGTGCGCTGTCAACCAGAATAGATGCTGTTAACAACAAAATCGAAGATGCAAATATAGAGCGTAAAATCGAATCTAACCATCTTCTTAATGTTTTCACCACATTCAAATCCGAAGTCATGTTTGAACTAAGTGGCCTTAAGAAAACGATCGAGGAAAAGGATGAGGAAATCAAGAGATTAACGGCTAGGATCGATTCTCAGAACAAAGCTGCACGCATAAAAAACATTTTAATAACAGGCTTGAAACCAACCGAAAATGTTACCGCTGCAGTCGAGCAGTTTTTATCGACCAATTTCGACCTTGAAAATCTAGTGGACATTGCCTACGTTCTTAAGAAGGAGCCTCTCACCATCTTGAAGGAACTAACATCTGCTCGAGCCAAGACGCACATCCTGTCTAATAAAAGACGTGTACTAGCTAGCCAAAACATTTTCATTTCGGGTGACCTTACAAAACAGGAATCGAAAATTGAATTCCATGCCCGCGAATTGACCAGGAAAGCCCTACAGGAGGGGAAAAAAGTGCTGAAAAAGCACCGCCGTGTACAAATTGACGGTGCCTGACACAGATGGTCCGATAACCTGGACAAATTTACCAGCGACGAAAAGTTGGCAGTCGTCAAGCCTCCCAAAACATTTGCACAGGCACTTCACCCTCGGGCTTCGACATCAAAAAACGGCTATCAACCACCCACATAAGCAAGACCGTGGGTGGTCGTCGGTATACTCCAGCACTTGCACACCGTTTACTGCCACAGCCTTCATCGACCGCCTCCTTGTCTCCTCAGCGGTATGAAGAGGATTATCTTTCTGCACCAGCTCCTACCATCGAGCTTTCCATCCTCTTCTGGAATATCCACGGCCCGCTAAGCCTATCTACAGTAAATGTCACGGCCGCGACTATTCTGAATTTTTCGGAAACCTGAAGACCTGATGACATCGCTCTTCCGTTTCTTCAAGACCATCTCATCGTCAACTCTCCCGCCGTCCGGGATGGCGCAACGGGTAGGTTTAGTGGAGGTCTACTTACGACAATTCCGAGGCGGGGTTCCCCCGAGGTTCTTGAGGTCACCGCCAATTGGATCTTTACAGTTATCAAAACTTTTCCGTCCCACTTAATTTTAGGCTCTTTTTACTTTTCTCCAGATACCATACTTATCCCGTTATTAGACACCTTACAAGCTAGCATTGACAAGTTCCTCTCATTTTATCCACAAGCTATTTTTGTACTTGGCGGTGACTTTAACTCTTGGGTGAACACCCTGGACCTCGACTGCGATTTTTCCGAATTGTTTGCCGGCACGTTTCTCCATTGTGAACGGCGTTCGTCCGACCCAAGAACAAACCAGAGAGGTACAAAACATTACAACTTTATGCGGGATAATAATCTGGTTCTGCTGAATGGTCGCACGAGCGCTGATTTTCCGGCCGGTTTTACCTTTTTGAGTGAGCGTGGCCGTAGTATAGTCGATCTTGTCTGGATCTCTGGCAATTCCCTACAATATGTCCAAGACCTCGAAATCGGTACCGAACCAGGCGTCTTTGACCATCTTTCTGTTTTACTAAAATTACGTTTGTCGCTCACGGAACAGGAAGCGCCGCCAACTGAGTCTCGTTATGGTGGAGGAAGAAAGATTCTTAATACGCCTGCAACTAGTAGCAAATTCCAAGAGCTTCTAAATAGGTCTTCTCCTCGCTTCGAAATTAAAGAAAATATTTCAGACGATACGATTCTTCCTTCCTTCACTACTAGCCTGATTAACTCAGCCCTGAGCGCAGGTCTTTTACGCGACCTACATAAAAGTTCCCAGGTGTCCGAAAATTCCATGGTTTGATGTGAACTGCAGACAAGCGCGGAAAGCCTTGAATCGGGCCTTAACTGTCTTACGGCGTAATGTTTCCCTACAGTCAGAGTTAATATATCTAGCGGCAAAACAAAGCTATTGCAAAACTATACGGTTGTCTAAAAAGCAATATGCCGACAAAGTTGCGGACAGCTTTGCCGGGGTTAAGGATGCCAGTGCATTCTGGGCTACGATCCGCAGGCTTAGGAGGGGTCCCTCCTCTCGTTCTCACACGGTTTCCACCGCATCCTGGAACGCTCATCTGGCACTCCTTTTCCCGTCAAAGTTGCCGCTAATGACAACCTATTTTGGCACTTATGACCAATTTTTAGACATTCCAATTGCGGAACGTGAATTTTTGGACAGCATGAGGAGACTGAAATCCTGTGAGGCAATTGGTCCTGACGGTCTTCCAGCGGAGCTCCTTAAGCTCTTGGAGGGGGAATAGCGTCGGATCACGCTTGATATTTTAAACTATATCTTTATGTACGAACAAATACCTGAGGGCTGGATGAGCGCCGGTCTCTTCATGCTCTTCAAAAAAGGTGATCCAGCGAATCCAGAGAATTTTAGAGCGATAGCTATAACTAATGCGCTAGCGAAACTTCTGTCTCAGATTATCTTGGCAAGGATGGAATCATGGGCAAATCGCATTAATATTCTGCCAAACGAGCAATCGGGTTTTAGGAGGGGCCGTTCGACGGTTGATAACATTTTCACCCTAATAGAAGCCGCGCAGATACTCCTCAGACACCGAGCTGGGAAATTTTACGCTCTGTTCGTTGATTTTAGGCGCGCATTTGATTCCGTCCCCCACGATCTCCTGTGGCAGAAATTGTACGCATACGGCTTAAGCGCCAAACTTATCCGTTTACTGAATGCAATGTATGGCAAAGCCACAGTCATGACTAACAGCGGTGAATCACCTGCAGACTCGTTTAGGGTGACGGCGGGTGTTCTCCAGGGCGAAATTTTAATTCCGCTTCTTTTTATTTTATTTCTAGCCGATATTCTCTCATTCTTTCGGGACCGTGGTGTGCGAGGCATTGACCATACGCGTCTCTTTGATCTTCTGCTGTTGCTCTTTGCTGACGATATGACGATTTTTGCCTATTCACCTGCCGACCTTAGACTTAAGCTCTGAATTCTTGACGACTACTGTAATTTAAATGGCCTAACGGTGAATACCAAAAAAACTCAGATAGTTATCTTCAGGAAAGGTGGTCGTCTTTAAGCAAACTCGAGGCAATTCTATTTTGCAGGAAGGACGGTGGAAATTGTTCCAACCTACCGCTATGTGGGCATTTTAGTCTCATCGTCAGCAAAGGGTCTCAAAGCGGCCGACGACGCAATAGTGAGAACGCGGCAAGCGACTGCTTCTGCCCTTGCCATAACAGCCTTGGCAAGGGCAGACGCGTGCTCCGGTGCTCTTAAGCTTTACCAAGCTACGATCGTGTCAGTGTTGCTCTACGCTGCCCCCTGCTGGGCCTTACAATATTTCGACCGATTGGAAGCAATTCAAGTCGAGTTTTTTAAGCGCGTTTACTGCTTGCCTAGGAAAACACCTGCCTACCTTATACGCCTAGAACTTGGGCTCTATCCAATTTCGGTGGAGATCACTAAACGTGCGATGTTATTAGTTGTACGTTTCCTGAAGCAACCCCCTTGCAGTTTACCACGAATGGGTTTCTTACGTCTTGCCGAATTAAGCCAAGGGCCAAACAACCCGGTTGCTTACAACTGGGTTTCGCAACTAAGGAGCGTTTTGTGCTCTCCACTGCATGCCGATCTGTGGACCAACTTGTCAGCGGACTTTTGGGAAGCAAACCTAGAGCAAATCTGCCACCATTTTGCGCACCAACAGCGTACGAACGATGTCCAGCGATATTACAATTCTGCGTCCATACAATTCCCGATATTCAGAGTGTTCGCTGACTGCTTTGTCAATGATTATCCAAAACGATGTCCAATATCTTACGTGCGAGTTAAAATGCAATTGCGAACGGCTACTCGCTATTCGTATACTTTTACCCTCGACCGCGTCCATTACAGCTTTGACCCGGCTGCCAGCTGTTCTCTTTGTAATTTCGATGCCTCTGACTCTCTCTACCACTTTTTAAGTGAATGTCCTCGGACTAAGGCGTGTCGCGATTCTATATTTGACAACCAAAAAGAGCTGAAATGTTCGACCTCCAACATGCTACCTTTCTTAGTCGCTACGCAGGATTTAGAGGCATCGAAAATGCTGTATTTTTATGTCAAAAACTGCTTTAAACGGAGAGCGTTCTTACTGAACCCCTAGTCTGTATGTTTCGCGTTTGTAGCGTATGATTCTTTCTGCTTTGTACCTTAGCTTATAAACCTGCTCACCTCACGCTTATATTTTTTTTTGTATTTTTACAGATATTCCGCTTTTCTGTCCTGCCACAATGCAACTCCTTCCCAACAGAATATGTATTTTCTTTTTATGGGAATAAATGTTATCTATCTATCTATCTATCTATCTAAATATAATTTCAATTAATAGTATGCGTTTCTTCGATAAATTGATTCATGATTACATTATGCTTATGTACAAAACATGATTTTATTAAAAATGTTATATCTTAATTGAACGAAAAATATATTTGTTTAGTGCAATTAAAAAACGGTGCATCCTACGAATGTAGAATGTTTCACACGAAAAAAAGAACATTTCATTGATCAAATAGTTTTATGGGAGATTTTTACACTTTATTTGGTGTAGTTTTAAATATTTATTCACTCAGTAACAAAATTAACAACTATCATGGACGTTTAATCACATGGTAGCTGAACGTATAAATCGAAATAATTATTTAATTGCAGGGGTGAAATATTACTTCGGGTCGATTCCAATTTTCTTAAGATACCAAGGAATCTCGAACAACTCCATTACAAAAACTCACAATTACCATAAACGCTTCAGCACATATAAGAACATCCCTATCGAAATAAATAGTTCATTATATCGAAAAAATTTCAATTGTTTCAGTAAAAATAATTGGCATAAGAACAGAAGGTTTTATTAAAGTACGAGAAAAGTACCAAGTTTCAATGTCTTCTTTTCTGTCCTTTAATTCCGAGGCATAAGTTATAACTAAATGAAAACATAATTTTTTCGAAAGAGATTAACTAATATTTTAAAATATCTAAATTGATTATTCATTTTTGCTAAATAGAGATGTATTACCTCATAGAATAAAATTTGAACACGATTTATTGATGCTCATTGCTCACTGATATTTTTTAACTGTAATTTGTTGTCATATCTTTTGAATTTCATTTTACTCGATTGACTTTGCATCTTTCATTTTTAATGTTTCATTATAAAATGTACACATAACATTTTTTCAGATTTCCCGTACAACTGGAATTTTTACTCATACAAATAACATCATCTGTACGCTCTAAGCCACAAAAATATACGGATGCCTATCTATTTTCCTGTTCCGAGTTTTGTTTTACTGATCATTACGTAATTAATTCTGTACCGTAATGTGCAATGAAGGATCACCCACAGTTTGTGGCTATGTTGTACCTTTGAACATAGATATGCAAGATGACGATAATAAAATGGCAACAGACACCTAGAGCAAGTCGACGTTCTCAAAAGCATAGGTTTTCCCATGGAAGTTTGGCTTTTTCGAAACACGAGTCGTCTTTCTCCAATTTTTCCCCGAAAGTTCGCCCAGACAGACCTAACTGAGAATGAGAATGGTTTCGGTGGTGCCACCGCCTGCAAGAAGCCTGAAGAGCTGTTTTCCAGCAAAGTAGAAATGCTCTATTTTGCCCTGTATTGTCCGTGCAGGCTTATTAAGCGTTGCATCCTCGGCATATTAGTAGGCAAGCTACATAACCTACTTTTTCGTGAATGGACACCAATTATTCGAACTTGGTGAAATAATATTAAGGTAATTATTTCAAAACATTCACGGAAAATGAGTGCGCAGTTCTGTTGGCGATTTGACTATTGGACCTACTTTCTAACATTAAAAGAATCTGCAGCTCGAGCATTGTGTACTCGACTTGAAAATGATTCCTGAAACATGAATAAATCACGAAATCCGAAAAAATATCGACATACATTTACACCCTCTAATGATCAATGTCCTCAAATATTAGGTTTTTAGTTTAACTATTGAAATCATCTTAGATCATTCGTTGACATGTATATGGTCAATATCTCATATATTCGCAAATATTAGTAACACGTACTTTTACAGTTCCAATCTAGAATAGTAATGCATGCAAATGTCGTTTAGGGTTACTGAAGCGATCTTAATCGATTTTTGTAATTAAATAAAACAAAAAGAAATAAATTTTCCTTTAGGAAGACAGTAATATATAAAATTATATGAAAGAAACGCAAAATTACTGTTGAGAAAACTGTAAGCTGCAATTGCCGGGGAAGGAAAGAAAGAGGAAAAAGACGATGGAGGTGCAACATCTAAAACGCGGTCAACAGTAGTTATTATATCGACGCAAAATACGGATAATTCTGACAGGGGGCTGCAGACATTAGCGATATATGTCACGTGGGGAGTGCTTCGTGGGTCCAACATCTGCAGCCGTGAATAATTAAGATAGTAAGGATCCACATAGCACGCACGAGAACCCCTGCCATTGGTACCGCAATAAAGTGAATAGTACACAGCTTATATCTGCTTGCTTAAAAGTCGCCAGGCGGAATGTGCCGGAGTTCTTGCTGACTTTGCGGAACACCAAAAAGGGAAGTATGGCCACCGTAGCCACAAATGCATCATTCCGCCGAAGAAGAAAAGTAATTGTTCAGGTCAGAAAGATACAGGCGAGTAAAGGAGAGGGCGTAAGCGAGATGTCGCTAGGCTAAACGTCAATTTTAAGATCGCGTGAGACTGACGACTGGCGAATTCCAAGCCGTTGAGGGAAGAAAGCAAAACGTCCAAGCACACGTTTGTCAGCCGACTTGTGGAGAGACCCTTATATTTGGTAAGAGAACTGATTGATGGGCAGGTAATTCGAAATTGCAGGAAATTGCAAGGAATACCAAACAAAGTATGGAAAAGATGTCGATGACGAAGTCATCTCTCTACCTCTTGCTTGGTCACAATAGCGCACATGAATTAAGTTAATTAAACAACTACGACCGATGAATTATACGATAAATTCGATGTGAGGTAGATCAGTGACTTTCTTGTCACAGATTAATGCTGAATATTCTATAATAATAATGTATACATATCGTATGTAATTTTCATGGGTATTTGTTATAAATATTGTAGGCATTTTTAAATTACGAGATGTTCAAATTGTTGATAAGGTAGAGGATTGATCCGGTGAAAGAATTTTTGAAATACTGTATATAAAATTGCAATATAAAACTGTTAAATAAAATAGGAAATGTTCTAAATTTAAATTCCGCACATCAAGATATTAATCCTAAAACAGAAAAATTACTCCTCACGTCCTTTACATCGAGTGCATAAAATGTGACGGAGTACATCGCTTGAAATTTTATTTCTGCTCATCGCACTTCCCAAAAGAAATCCTAGTTACCTTCAAATTGTCAGGGAAATTGTTTGAATAATACTGTTGGAAGTAGTTTGTAGCCCGCTATCTGGTACTATTTTGGTAGCTTTTTACTTCGCTTGTTTCGAAATTAACCTACATGATCATTATTGTTATTTCCAAGTGACTTTATAGACGAATTAATCACAAGTTTGAGATTAATTAGACATAAAATATGCCCAAATTCCTGTGTACTTATTGATATTATGCTAGTTTGTTCGTTGCTCATTAATTGTAAAAACTATGCAAATTCTTTGAACATAGTTACAAGTTATTGTATGTGTTCTAGTTTATGTGTGCGCACTATTCGAATTATTCTTTTTTACTTAATTGTACATTGAGAATAAAGGAACTTCCACATGTAATGTTTCATTTTGCGAATAATAACATATATGCATGTATTATATGAAAAGAAACGTTATTTAACGGTATCGTCACTTATATTAAAATTGTTTTAATTTAGGTGTACTCGGCTTGAAATAGGAGTGCAGTCAGTTTATGAAGATGTTGCTCGTGACACTAATCGTGGGCATACCGTGCGAGCCGTTTCCGAAAGTTTTCATTTATCTAAAGATGCAGGGTTCAAAGTAATTGCCCACATGATGCCCGATTTACCTAACGTCGATATTGAACGAGATGTCGAGCAGTTTATTGTAAGGTCACTGAATATAATTTATAATACTCTATATCGATATATACTATTAATAACATCAATAACAATATAATAATAATAATAATAATAAGAATAATAATAATAGGGGGGGGGGCCAAAGGGAATGATGCGTAACACAATGCGGCTATGCAAAAAGCCGCATCTTAGCCTATCTTCCCAAATGGCCTACTCTCACCTCCACGTGTGCTTATTAAAGCCGGTGGGCCCTGGACTCTTAGCAACCTTGCCAGAGATTGGGTAACCAACCCCAGTGGATGGCGAGGTAAGAGACAAACGAGAGAGGCATAACAACGGGGAGTAGGGCTAACCACCCTACTCCCTGTATTTGCGGTTACTCACAGAATAACGCGCAGGGCTCCTGACCATCGGGCTGCTTCGGATGCAGCCCAGTCCCGAGGTGGAGGAGCCGAAACGGGTGTCCCGGGACAACGACCTTTTCATTCCCACGGACGATTTCAGTGGACGGAGGATCTCAGGCGAGATCTAATGCGCTGCTACGAGGAGAGCTGTCCGCAACAGAGGGGCTACATGGCGCGAATGCATAGTCGGTTTGCAGTAATGCATCCCGAACTGGCAGATCGCTTTTCTCAACAACTATCTGAGAGATTATGTGGCCTATCTGAGGCGGACGGGTTTCGTTGTTCCCAGCTGTCAACCGGTACCGGATGTGCGGGCAATAAGTAACAACTGAGCCCGTACGCGGTGCTGGGAGAGATGCTCCACATTACGAAAGCACGACACTCGTGTTTAGGCAAAATTTGACAACAAAAATTTTGCCTAAACAACGAGAATTAGACAGAGCAAATAGCCTACTTCTGGATGCTCTTCCAGATGACTGCGACCTGTGGCAAGTCAATTGTGCCGTTTACGAGGCTGCAAGTGATCTGGTGATTCCGCGAAATCTGACACAGATATCGGGGAGTCGGCAGATTACAAAACGCATGTCTCAATTGAACGGCAAGATTCGACTGACACGGAAGCTCGCTTCCCGAGTTCAGTGTGTGATCGACTATTTAACATCTGGCCGTTCATTTACGGCAAAAGTCAAGAAGTTCGCACAACAACTGCGGACGTACTATCACACACTGAACAAGCTGAAGTTGCTCAACATCAAGCAACGTTTGGCTGATAAAATTCGGGTTTTGGCGGATGCCAAAAAGAGGCTGCAAAGACGGGAGGATGGAATTCGACAAAATACAATATTTTGGACGAATCCTTCCAACCTCTTCAAACATCGTATCGCAGCCTCAAGCGAGTTTCCGTCGATAACCGCAGTTGAGGAATTCTGGGGGAGCATCTACGAGAAAACATCTAGGCTTAATGCAGACACTCCAGGTATTGAAATCTTCACCGAGTTGTGCGACGAAGTCACACAAGAAAGTGAAGATTGCCCACCCGTCAGTGCATTAGAGGTGAAAAATGCCATCACAGGAGCGAGGAATTTCTCTTCGCCGGGCTGGGATGGAATTAACAACTATTGGTGGAAGAAGTTCACTTCTGTTCATCAACACCTAGCCCGAATATTCACCTCTTATATAAATGGAGACCAACCCATTCCGCACTGGCTGGTGGAGGGCCGAACGACACTGATCCCAAAATCGGGAGACTTGTCCGATCCGAGAAACCATAGACCGATCACGTGTCTCAATACGCTATACAAATTGTTCACTAACATCTTGAACGAACGTATTGAGAAATCCGTGAAACCGGTGTGGCAACGGATAGTAGAACAACGAGGCTGCAAAATGGGTGTATCCGGCTGCAAGGACAACTTGCTTATCGACAGGTGTGTTTGTCAGGACGCAGTCCAGTACAAGCGTAACCTGTCGATAGCCTGGCTGGATTACATGAAGGCGTATGACTCAACATCGCACGAGCTTTTAAGCTTGTTGCTCAAACGCCTTCATGTCCACCCAAACATAGTGAGAATTGTAGAAGACCTGATGCCTCTTTGGAAAACACGCTTTGTCATGACATCGGGCAAGCGTCGAACCATGTCTAGACTGGTTCAATTCCAAAGAGGTGTCTATCAGGGAGATTCTCTGAGTCCTCTGCTCTTCTGCATCTCACTATTGGCTCTATCCGTTGCTCTCCGGAAATCTCAAGGGTACATGTGTGGAACGCCTGGTGAACGTGTACATAAGATCACCCATCTTTTCTATATGGACGATCTTAAATTATACGCATCAGGCGAAGATCAATTACATCGATCTCTGAACATCGCCCTCACATACTCGAGAGTTATCGGTATGGAATTCGGATTGGACAAGTGTGCAGTCGTTCATTTGCACAGAGGAAGGTCAGGCTCCCATAACAACGATATGGAGCTCGTCAACGGAAATGTCATCCGCCACCTTAGCGCCGAAGAAGCCTACACATAGCTGGGCGTACCTCAAAGGCATGTCCAGGATGTGCAGGCTGCTAAAACCACCATCATTAAGAAATACCGGCGCTTTCTCCGTCAGATCTGGTCATCAGAATTGACCGGGAGAAATAAGGTGGCAGCCACGAATATGTTGGCCGTATCACCAGTGCTCTATTCTTTTGGAGCACTGAAGTGGAACGTTGACGAGCTAAGGGATCTTGACCGAAGCACACGGAAGATGATTTGTATGCAACGCAGTTTGCATCCAAGATCTTCCGTGGAACGTCTGTATTTGCCCCGAAATATGGGAGGTCGTGGCCTTTTAAGCCTGGAGTGTATGCATGACCGATTGGTCCTCGAAACAGCTTGCGACGTGATTAATCGAACGGAGGATCCCCTGATGATGCTAGTACATCAGCATGAAATTCAGGGGAAGGGGGCGTTTTTGTACAACGCGGCGGAACGAGCGGCGCGAAACCTCGGTCTGGTTTTCAACGTGGGACGTAGTGGTGCACAGGAGGCTGAATCAGTCATCAATCTGTGCCCAGTGCGTCTCAGGGCTAACATACGGAAGGAACAACTCCGTATGTTGGAGGGAAGGCATATCGACAAGCCGTTGCATGGACAATTCTTTCGAAATGTCCAAAAACTTGGCTTGTTGGCAGAGATGACCTTCTCCTTCTTAGGATCAGCCGGCTTGAAATCCGAGACCGAGGGTTTTATCTTCGCGTGCCAGGATGGGGTCATCAATACCTTAGCGTACCGCAAGAACATCTTACACCAGGCGGTACAGAGTAGGCTTTGTAGATTGTGTAGATGTCATGCTGAGACACTAATGCATCTTTTGGCAGCATGTCCAATATATGCAGTTTCAGCATACATCGAACGTCACAATGCGGCTCTTCGAGTGCTGTATTACCATCTTCGCAGCACTTATGGTATTGATGCAACCCCAGTTTTGCCGTACGTCCCCACTGATATTGAATCCGTAGTCGGGAATGAGTCTTGCCGAATATACTGGAATTACTCATTCCCGACGAGCAGGCAAATATCAGCCAATAAGCCTGACATCGTCCTTGTTGACTTCGATGACAAATCCATCTTCGTCATCGAGTTTTCTGCACCAGCAGAAACAAATATAGTCAGCAAAGAGGACGAAAAACGGATGAAATATCAGGAACTCCTGTTCGAGATTCGCAGGCTGTATCGAGGATTCAAAATCAAGCTCGTCGTGCTGATAATTGGAGTGCTGGGAGGAATGAGACCAACTTTCCTCCAAAACATCAAAAGCATTCCGGCCTGTCGAGAACATGCAAATTCCATCGCAGGCCGAATGCAGAAAGCAGTGCTACTGGGATCTCTCCGTCTACTGAGGTCACACGAGATCCTGTAACCACTTACCCAATGGTAGAGGGAGTGGTTACAGTTGCAAACGAAATGGCCCGGTGCAGTCTGCAGCGGAGGAGATGGATATCGGAGCCACTTTTCTGCTGCAGACTGCACACGTGGATTCTGGAGGGCCAAGGGAGGTTAGGGTTTTAGTCGGTAAACCTTGCCGTTAACATCAAAGGTGAGGGAGTCCGACACACGGGGGGTACACAACATCTTCAACCCCCTATGGTGCCTAATGCATTTCCCCCCTCCGTCAAAAAAAAAAAAAAAAATAAGGTGGCGAGCCCTGTCGGTGGGCCCTGGACTCTTAGCAACCTTGCCAGAGATTGGGTAACCAACCCCAGTGGATGGCGAGGTAAGAGACAAACGAGAGAGGCATAACAACGGGGAGTAGGGCTAACCACCCTACTCCCTGTATTTGCGGTTACTTATCGAATAACGCGCAGGGCTCCTGACCATCGGGCTGCTTCGGATGGATGCAGCCCAGTCCCGAGGTGGAGGAGCCGAAACAGGTGTCCCGGGACGACGACCAGCTGATGTCCACGGACGATTTCAGTGGACGGAGGATCTCAGGCAAGATCTAATGCGCTGCTATGAGGAGAGCTGTCCGCAACAGAGAGGCTACATGGCGCGAATGCACAGTCGGTTTGCATTAATGCATCCCGAACTGGCAGATCGCTTTTCTCAACAACAACTGAGAGATTATGTGGCCTATCTGAGGCGGACGGGTTTCGTTGTTCCCAGCAGTCAACCGGTACCGGATGTGCGGGCAATAACAACTGAGCCCGTACGCGGTGCTGGGAGAGATGCTCCACATTATGACAGCACGACACTCGTGTTTAGGAAAAATTTGACAACAAAAATTTTGTCTAAACAACGAGAAATAGACAGAGCAAATAGCCTACTTCTAGATGCTCTTCCAGATGACTACGACCTGTGGCAAGTCAATTGTGCCGTTTACGAGGCTGCAAGTGATCTGGTGACTCCGCGAAATCTGACACAGATATCGGGGAGTCGGCAGATTACAAAACGCATGTCTCAATTGAACGGTAAGATTCGACTGACACGGAAACTCGCTTCCCGAATTCAGTGTGCGATCGGCTATTTAACATCTGGCCGTTCATTTACGGCTAAAGTCAAGAAGTTCGCATAACTGCGGACGTATTATCACACACTGAACAAGCTGAAGTTGCTCAACATCAAGCAACGTTTAGCGGATAAAATTCGGGTTATGGCCGATGCCAAAAAGAGGCTGCCAAGACGGGAATAAGGAATTCGACATAACTCAATATTTTGGACGAATCCTTCCAACCTCTTCAAACATCGTATCGCAGCCTCAAGCGAGTTTCCGTCGATGACCGCAGTTGAGGAATTCTGGGGGAGCATCTACGAGAGAACATCTAGGCTTAATGCAGACACTCCAGGTATTGAAATCTTCACCGAGTTGTGCGACGAAGTCACACAACAAAGTGAAGATTGCCCACCCGTCAGTGCTTTAGAGGTGAAAAATGCCATCACAGGAGCGAGGAATTTCTCCTCGCCGGGCTGGGATGGAATTAATAACTATTGGTGGAAGAAGTTCACTTCTGTCCATCAACACCTAGCCCGAATATTCACCTCTTATATAAATGGAGACCAACCCATTCCGCACTGGCTGGTGGAGGGCCGAACGACACTGATCCCAAAATCGGGAGACTTGTCCGATCCGAAAAACCATAGACCGATCACGTGTCTCAATACGTTATACAAATTGTTCACTAACATCTTGAACGAACGTATTGAGAAATCCGTGAAACCGGTGTGGCAACGGATAGTAGAACAACGAGGCTGCAAAATGGGTGTATCCGGCTGCAAGGACAACTTGCTTATCGACAGGTGTGTTTGTCAGGACGCAGTCCAGTACAAGCGTAACCTGTCGATAGCCTGGCTGGATTACATGAAGGCGTATGACTCAACATCGCACGAGCTTTTAAGCTTGTTGCTCAAACGCCTTCATGTCCACCCAAACATAGTGAGAATTGTAGAAGACCTGATGCCTCTTTGGAAAACACGCTTTGTCATGACATCGGGCAAGCGTCGAACCATGTCTAGACTGGTTCAATTCCAAAGAGGTGTCTATCAGGGAGATTCTCTGAGTCCTCTGCTCTTCTGCATCTCGCTATTGCCTCTATCCGTTGTTCTCCGGAAATCTCAAGGGTACATGTGTGGACCGCCTGGTGAACGTGTACATAAGATCACCCATCTTTTCTATATGGATGATCTTAAATTATACGCATCAGGCGAAGATCAATTACATCAATCTCTGAACATCGCCCTCACATACTCGAGAGATATCGGTATGGAATTCGGATTGGACAAGTGTCTACTGAGGTCACACGAGATCCTGTAACCACTAACCCAATGGTAGAGGGAGTGGTTGCAGTTGCAAACGAAATGGCCCGGTGCAGTCTGCAGCGGAGGAGATGGATATCGGAGCCACTTTTCTGCTGCAGACTGCACACGTGGATTCTGGAGGGCCCATAATAATAATAAGGTGGCGAGATGGTTCCGATGACTAAGGCGCCCGCCTTGTTTCGTAACCTGAACGTCTCCGAAGGTTCTGGGTTCGAGTCCCCGTGTAGACAATTTTCGGCGCGTTGAATTGAACTCAGTACCAACACTACAATCACCTACCTCATGGTTTGGGGTGTAGTTGCAGTGACATTTCACGCTGATCTGGTAGAGATTTGAAGAAAAATTTCTCACTTTTCGTACAGATTGAGCGACATAAGAAACCAATGTTGTTATTAAAGTTATTATTGAAATAATAATAACAATAACAATAACAAATAGTAGTTATAATAATAACGAGGGGACGAGATGGTTACAACTGATAACAATAACGTTATTAGTAAATGTTAAATTTATTATTAGTTTATATTTTAATACAATAACAATTTATTATTAAAAACAAACTTTAATATCGTATTTTCTTAAGTTAAGAATATAGATAGCACAGGAGGGCAGGGTTATACCAATAAATTCACAAATATTTATTCCGTTGAGTTGTACCAGTAACGTTCACAATAAACCAAGAATTCTACAATCAACAATGTATCAGCAATCCAATTGCGATACAGTAGCCATGTGATATTCGCAATTCAATTTAACAACAGTTCAGTATAATATCATACCAACATACTAGCAGTAGTCGGCGTGATGGATATGCGGGCTAAGGCGTCAGTCTTAGTCCGCCCGAACCGAACGTCGCGAAGGCCACCAGTTCGAATCCCCGTCCGTGCAATTTTCTCTGCTTACGTCCAGTGTGGAATAACCGGGGAACCTTGCTGGGTGAAGGTACGAATTTGTGACCGCTGCCGACCCCCGTCGGCAGTTATCGGTACCGTCAGCCTCTTATTCGCGGTCGGAACGTCGTGGGTCTTATCTCGGATAAAGATGGGATAAGCCCCGCGTCGTACTCGCTTTGGCACAGACCGCCGAATCTGCTGGTGGTACCGATATTGGGGAAGGGGGGACTGGCTCTGGGTGGGTGTTGTGTGTGTGCCTAGTTCTGTCATGTACTGTATGTCTTTGTCTTCTACCATTCCACCCAAGAGCCGACCCGCAAATAGACATATTCGTCATTAACGCGGGAGAAAATTTCCTGTCCTTTGTCCTTTTTTTTTATATATAAGATCATAATGATACAGACAGTGATTAGTAATACACAGTAAACATGTAATATGCATCGAATAGTCTATTACAATACAAGTGCATGAAGTAAGTGTTCCTTGTTTTACTGGACCGTACCAGCTTTCGCAGGCAGTATCTTATTCAGCGGAAATGGTCGATGATGATGGAAAATTAAACATGGCGTACGCAAGAGAAGAACCAAATGTTCTTAAAGTCAAGGTACAATCACGACACATTTCTCGCACGTCTTACAGATGTTTTATAAGATACGTACCTGGCACTATTGGAGTTTCTGGTAAAAAAGCCCATGCATGTGAGTGTGCCAATGGCAGAAGGACTGTTGGTTGCTGTTCGCACATTGCAGCAATTGTATATTACCTGTCACGTGCTGGGTATTTATCCAGAATTCCTAAACCAGCTAAAATCCTGAGTGATATTTTTTTAAAAACCCAAATCACAGCAGTCATCAATGAAGACAGTGACGAGGATTAACACCCCTGTGTGCCAGGACGAGTATACTCGTACAAACTACATTGTTCCCTTATGGGAAAAGAAAAACTGGTGCACAGGACGGTTAAGAGATTAACGTGAAAATTAAAGTAAAAACTAGTGTTCGCGTGGTGCCAACGTGGTGCCGATTTTTTGTCACACAACGAGATTTGTTCGATTCTTCTGTCGTCAGTTGCCTTCTCTTGCCTTTTAAATCGGGCATCATTACTTCAAAATCCTTCTCTTCCAAATGGTTCTGTACATCTCGAAATCCACGATCAAGTATGAAAATATCACCTGGTTTCAAAAACGTACACAGTCCATTTGGATCATCAATAATAATTTTCATTATCTCCGCATCATTTTGAGTAGCTAGATAGGGACCAAGTATATCTACGACAAACCCATCAGTTGTGCAGATAGTAGACGGCTTACAAAGGAGAACTTTTTTTGTCCAGAATATGATTTCCGGGATAATTTGGGACCGCTGCCGACCCCCGTAGGCAATTATCGGTACCGTCAGCGTCTTATCCGCGGTCGGTGCGTCGTGGGTCTTATCTCGGATAAAGATGGGATAAGCCCCTCGTCGTACCCGCTAAGGCACAGACCTCCGAATCTGCTGGTGGTACCGAAATTGGGGTAGGGGGGACTGGCTTTGGGTGGGTGTTATGTTGTAATCTGCCTAGTTCTGTCATTGTACTGTCTGTCTCTGTCCTGTACCTTTCCACCCGAGAGCCGACCCGCAAATAGACGATTAAATGTCATTAACGCGGGGAAAATAACCTGTCCTTTGTCCTTTTTTTTTACTAGCAGTAGAATATCAGAAGAAATTGTGGCTGAAAACAAGTACTTCTTGAGCTTGTTTTGAAGGTGCATTTAATCGATGGTATTGTTGAAGAGTTAGAAAGCTTCCTGGTCTTTCACATGTAGATTACGTGAGAAATAGGTTTAGGAATCCGAATTTTCATGTTTTTTTAAGTCCTTTTTAAAAAAATTCTTGTAATGTGTCCTTGACAGCATTTGAATACAATGGCTTCAGATACAGGTTGAAGGTACGTTTTTCTGGGTAGTCTCTTCCATTCAAAAGATCGACAGACAAGCGAGTCAAAGGATGTAAGTTACTATTGGATATAGATACAAAATATGCATTTAGCTCCAATAATGAGTATTACTCGCTTCAGTATACAAAATAATTGTGCGCTTTTTTATATCATTTCGGGACTTTACATGCGTTTAGAGGGTATCCAGGGGAGTCATTTGCGAAGAGGAGCCATTTTGAATTTTGTTGCATATCCTTGATGGCGGCTTTTAAAAAAACCGTAATTAATTTTTTACTGCGTTATTTTAAGTTATTTCAAGTAGTTGTTGGCTTAGATGTGAAAGTTATTTATTAAAATATCACAACTAATTTTAGCTTTACAAATTTCGATAAAAAATTAATTTCACAAATTTCGATAAAAAATTCAAAATGTCGGCTATTTTAATAATAAATTCCAAACTTTTTTCGGTATACCGTATTCCTTTCATATAAGTGATCTTAATAACTACATATTCCGGTGGTTCTCGTAGTCACTAAATACGAATCTGAAGTTAGAAGTCATAAATTGCAAAATAAACTTGCCAATATCGATCATATTTTATGATTTTAAAGACTTTGGATTTGAAAGTTTAACCTAGATGAAGCGCATTTTTGTTAATCCACGTGGATAAACACAACTTATTAGCAAAAAATGATCCTAATGTGGAGTAACAAATTGCAAAAAGTAATTTACTCATTAAGGGTTATATGCAGTTATTCTTCAGAAGATACGCAGCGAAGTGCTATTCATATTATTTTCTCACAGTTATGTATCTATTCTTTGTATCTATTCTTTTCACATTGTGATTTCATAATATATACAAATAATTTCCCTGTTGAGTATAGGGATTTATTTATACTGCTCTTAACGATGCCAGAGGCGCGACGCGTCGCGACGGGGCCACGGCGGTTGATGTCTACTTTTTTTTAATATTACACGGAACGAAGGATCTAGGTTTCATAGCATGAAAACTGTCGCTTTGAAAGCATTGAATGTTATTATGCTAAATTGGTTAGAAATGAACTCTATTGCAGTATAAGTTCATTCCTATAAAGCATAGACTATTTACGAGCGAATAAAGGTAACCTGACATCGTAATATGTCAACGGCGCCGTACTATTAAAGCAGCCGGTTCATGTAAATACAGCATGATATAGCCTCATCCTACAGTTCCTCGCGCTCATCCTATTTTAGGATAAGCGACTTCTGGAACTGATCGGTCTCGTTCGCTTGTTCCTATCGCGCAGTCCAAATTCCGCTAGTTCCGCCATTCCGGTCGCACCTGCCAGAAAATGCCAACAGATTGAGCGCACCGATTAGTTATACTCGAATTATAACCTACTTTCATCACATATTCAAATTCATGTTTTAATATTCATTAAACTTTAATAAAAATTTTGAGATTTTACACGACTGGTATACGGGATACATACGTGAACTGCAACTTCAAAGAGTTCGATTGTCATATACTGCACTGCACGCAGTTTCGCGCCAAAGCTGATCCCCTATTCCGCCATTCCGCGTTATTTTCAGTTCCAGGACACTCATCTCCTCAAATAGCGTGAGCCTGAGGTATTATGCGATAATATATAGCCACGCTTTATGAATGTAAACACCTTGCTTTTTAAGCATGCTATCTAACCGTAGTGTCATATGTGACACGCATAAATTTCATAAAGCCCATCCCTATTAAAAGATTAGAAATTATGATCGATTATTGGGAAAATACATGGTACAATGCAATGGAATACAATCACGCGACATTTAGATTTTTTTTATATGGAATATTATATAGAATCTATTATACATATAGAATATTTTTTTATATATACAGGGTGGCCGATTTATCTGAAGACATCGAAATATCTCGAGAACTATGCACAGAATCAAAAAAGTTGTCGGATGAAAGTTGTTCGACACGAAGGGGGGCATCCAGTGATAATGAAATTTACCCCCTCCCCCATCCCCTGAGGGTGGAGTGGGGGCAAAAACAATAAAACTTAAATAGGAACCCCCATTTTTTATTGCAGATTTGGATTCTCCGGAATAAAGTACACGAATTTGACCTAGAAGCTATTGCATTTTGGTTCACAGGTGGCGCTGTAATCGATAAAAATCCAAATTTATCTGAAGACATTGAAATACCTCGATAACTATGCACAGAATCAAAAAAGTGGTCGGATGAAAGTTGTTCGACACGAAGGGGGGCATCCAGTAATAATGAAATTTACCCCCTCCCCCATCCCCTGGGGGTGGATTGGGGGCAAAAACAATAAAACTTAAATAGGAACCCCCAGTTTTTATTGCAGATTTGGATTCTCCAATATTGACAATTTTCGCCCGCGTAGCGGATATGGAAAAAATACATTTAGCGTTACCCGACGTGGACGTAGTATTTTTCTGTTCCCTTTGGGGTGCTTGTTTTACGTGAGTCCCCTTGCCTCTCACTGTCTCACTGTTCACTTACTTGAGTAAGTGTTCGAAATGTTGACCTTCCACTTCAATGCATTTATTTATTCTTTCTTCAAATGACTTTATACATCATAGAATCATATCTGCAGAAATTTCTGCGCAAGCAGTTCTTATGCGTTCCACCATGTTTTCACGAGTCGTTGGTACTTGTTCATAAACCTTACCTTTTAGGTAACCCCATAGGAAGAAATCCAGAGATGTTAGATCAGGTGACCTCGCAGGCCAATTAATGGGGCCACCTCTACCAATCCACCTACCATTGTAATCACGGTCTAGCATTTCCCTTGCTACTCTTGAAAAATGTGCTGGGCAACCATCATGCTGAAACCACATTGTCCGTCGGACGTCCATAGCAACATCCTCAAGTAGTAATGGTACTTCTTGTTCTAGGAAATCTCGATATTTTGTTCCATTCAAATTACCTTCAATGAAATAAGGATCAATGAGTTTATTTTCTATGATTCCACACCAAACGTTCACCGACCAAGGACGTTGATGATTAACGTGTCGTAACCAATGGGGATTTTCTACGCTCCAATAATGCATATTATGCCTATTGACGCCACCATGGTTCGTGAATGTAGATTCATCTGAAAATAATACATTAGCAAAGAAATTGTGGTTCGTTTGCATTTTTTGAAATGCCCATTCACAAAACACCACGCGGTTATGAAAATCATCGCCATCTAGTTCTTGGTGCAGTGAAATGTGATATGGGTGAAACTTATGACGATGCAATATTCTTTGAATACTGTCTCTGGAAATGCCGGAATCGCGATGTAATTGTCGTGTGCTTACATGTGGATTTTGGTGAATAGCTGCTAGTACAGCTACTTCGTTAGCTTCTCCTGTAACTGTTAATCTTCGCTTCCTTTTTTTCATTTGTACGCTGCCATCAGAGTGAAAGGCATTCACAACTTTGTAAAAAAATCGAGTCGAGCGAGGATTATCTGGAAAACGCTCAGCATACAACGCAACAGCATCGTCAATATTCCTCTTACATTCACCATAAATAAGAATCATTTCGATTTTTTCGGGAACTGTAGCAGGATTCATTTTTAACTTGCAATTCGATTTAAGCAATGACGGGTAGACAAAAAATAGTCACGTAAACGGAAAGTTGTTATTCTAAAAGCAAAGTGACCTCCGACCGAATTACTACCAATACAATGGACTTCAAAAACAGTCTTACACTGAGAGACCGTGAATACTACATTTTAATATGGGGATTAGAAAGTCGCGATATCCATTTACTTCCCTTCAGGAAAGTAGAGAAAAATGTAGGTGAACTGGTTACGTGTGACTCAACTTATGTATAAAATGATATGCTACTTTATTTTCGAGTTATGTCGCCCTCTAGCGTTATGTAACAGAACCGGCGCCGGTGATGGCCGAAATGCAAGCGATGTACATGTATGAAACCACGTGAGTTCTCTCGGGGTCCGGTAGATGGCGACGAAATCCCCAAATGAAGTAAGAGTTTCGTTTTGTTTAATAGAAGCTGGTTTGACCGTCAATGCTCAGCTTATTTATTCTCATTTCGGAAAAAACATACAGAGAGAGAATGAATGAGCTGAGTGAAGGGACATGACGCGTTTTTTAATGGATTGCGTGATGTCCTCTTTTTGTTTATTAAATAATAAATTTAAAACTTAAAATGTAATTTTATTGAAGGTAGAAAACTTATTTATAAAATTGCTTCGATATTGTATGCACAATTTTTATGTAATCAGTTTTGATTTTTAATATGAAGAATATCAATTATTCATAATCTTAATTTTTCGAATGGACATTATTAAAATTTCATATTCAGAATAACAATTTTCGCAATTGATATTACTAAATTCTAATATTAAAAATTCTAATATTAGAATTTTTAATATTAAATTTTCATAAAGGGATCAAATTGTCCCTATTTGCCCCCTGGATGCCCCCCTTCGTGTCGAACAACTTTCATCCGACAACTTTTTTGATTCTGTGCATAGTTCTCGAGATATTTCGATGTCTGCAGATAAATCGGCCACCCTGTATATTTTTGCGTTTTGTATTAACTTTGTAATATTTTTGTTATTCTTAATTACATAGTATCTTGTTGCTTGCAATGTCCACACAGCAGTGTGCATGCCACCTTTTACTGCAAGAGAAAGGGCTAACGTCCAATTTAGCAACAACATTTCGTCAAGTGAGCTTTACAAGCTTCTCATAGCGTTGGTAATTCTGTCCATTTAGGGATCCGCTTGTTTTCATTTTTTAATCAGGCCCAAGCTGTAGGCGATGGTATTATTGGAAATTTCTGATAAGATTGTCCCAAATTATGTCCTGTTTGAAATGCAGCTCTCAAAATATTTTGCTCAGGGGCACTAGATGTTGGTGGAAATTGCTACGAATTGATAGATATTGCTGCTGTTTTCTTGTGCCGAACAAAACCCAAAGTTCCTGAAGGCCTAAGGGTGACATATCAAAATAAAATTAATTTGTTAACTAACTTTGTAATATAACATTCGAATTCCTTATTAACGCGATGCACACGTTGGATCCAATTGGTAGACGATCATGTTTTCGTGCCCATTGGGCATTTGTTTCCATTTAGCTCGTATTAAGATAAGTCGCGTGCGCGCTTGATCGAGTTTCAAATCTGGAGTTTGGAGAAAGATCGAACCTCGTAAAATCGATGTGCATGCATCGACTTTTAGAGTGAACTTTTGTACAAAGTCGTGATACTCTTCCACTGATTCAAATCGACCTTTGTTGCGTGGAATTCCATTAATTTCCGCTTTAAGTTAAAAATACGAAAATTGCAAGAAGACAATGTCAATCCTTCCTAATCCTTAACTGCATACGTGTTAATGCCTAAGCGGTATGTCGTCATCTCACTGGACGCTACGAGACTGAGGTGTGAGTGTTTCTAAACGCCGAGCACGCAGGGGGCCACTAACGATAATGGCCAATAGGGCGCTGATAAGGCAGTGCTGAAACAAAGAGGCTCGAGCGGGAAGTGAGGGTTGCAAGAACAACGAAGCACGTAAGGAGGCAGCCCCGAGGACCTGCCAGCTCCTTACTACTGACATCATCAATCGGTGAAGTAGCGATTGTGTTAGTGCCGAAGGTACTAGCTCCAAATTTTGGAACGAAACTTCGCGTGCGTTGGAGCTTCCAGAAGGGCTATTTTGCGACTGATTTAGAATATTCGCGCACATTTTCAGGAACCAGAAGCAGAATCCACCACAGGTGGTCACGTTTTGACTGCGATATTTGAATTTCTTATTGCTTTCGAGGGAGCCGATAAGAGCGTGTACAATGCGGTGCGATACAATTTCCGAACATTCGGTAAAAACATAAAACTCTGAATGATCAATGTTGATGATACAATGCAATAACAAGCTGATCTCTGTAAGCAGTGAAAATTAATGCTAATACAACTTAAACAATAACCTCAGTATGCATCTCAAAGTAATAAGTAGTTGATTTATACCAATGATAACTTTAACTTACTCAAAAGTAGTAAGAAATAATTATAAGGTCATAAATTACCATTTGTAATTCAAGAAATCTCAATCTTTTGGCAATAGTATTGAGGAGTTCAACGAGAAAACCGTATAGACGAAAGTTTTAAAACTGACAACACTATTATGTTGACGCGCGCCGCGGAACCGGTATATATGTAGGTAACGGGTGAGTAACGATACGTGAGAGTACACTAGGGGAAACTAGTTGAAGTGAAGCACGAAATATCAATTTTGTGTTCATTTGTTTCTAGTTATCGCTAGTAACGTTAAGAGTCATAAGAACGTTGTAAATGAAAGCCTAGTCGATATGCGAAATTTCAATCTTGCGTCCGTCTTTCCTAGATTTGTCACTAGCGCTGTATGATCGAAGTCATTAATCGATACGTGTTAGTACGAGGGGCATCCGTCATATTTATCATAACAAATAGATAAGTGAATTTTGTACTTGATAAATGGTATGTACAATATGGGTTCGGTATAGCGTGACTAATCCTTTTATATGAGAGATGAGAATTAGTGTACGCAGGGAAATACGTAATTTTCACGGAAAACCCCTAACGACGACAAATAGACAGATAGTTTGTACCGTGTACACCAGGTGTAGCCAGAGTACCAGTGATGGCAATTACTGTATATATAGATGTAGTGTAGAAAGATTCGACAGACAGTGATTGTAAATAGTTTTAGTGGGACGAGTTAAAAGTTACTAGTAGGTTACTAGTGAAATTTCAATTTTACGATAGTGAAAGGTGTACAGGAAGATTTAATTAGAATAGCATACGGAACACGAAATCTCAATTTTGTGTAACCGTAAACGCTGGGAATAATAATAGAAAGATCGCATAAAACCCCTACATCATTGTAGGATCCAAATACGGCCGGGATTAAGGAAAATGTTGTGAGATCCGAGGAAAACCATTGTTCTCGTCAGAAGTTATTAAAAGAACGAATAGACAATTGTGATCATAACTCGCACATGAACATTTATTTAAGCCTGATTGAGTTTAATCAATAGCAACGACATAAGACGGGAAAGACGACTATGATTGGCTGTTGAGCAGTCCGTTCTTAAAAGCTACCGTTAGGTCCGACGAAGATAAACGCGATAGTACAACGATTTTTTTCAATCGCAAGTGACTAAAGGATTCAGGGATTCTGATTGGGTGACGACGTTAGATACTCGAAGACACCGATAGAAGACGTCTGGTAAATATGAAAAGGTCCTTTAGGCAGATGGCGTGGTGAAAAAAATCAAAAGGTGATATCCAAGAGAAAATAACTTACATAACTATGTGTTTATTAACTCTACCTTTTTCGAGGAAATAAAGACTGTCTTACAGTTTTTTAGAAGTATTGAACGAACTGAAAGACGCATTTCTTTAGTGAATTGGAATTATCTACACTAAACTGATAAAAATATGAATCTGTAAGAATCTTTCACTATTTCTTTTATCTGTTCATTAAAAAGAAATTATTCTTAGATATTGTGTGGTTATTGTATGACCGGAAAAAGGAATATGCAGATTGAATTAAAATTTTTCAAAATTGAAATGAGAGAATTTGTTCGGTTAGAGTTCGACGTTGGACACGAATATTGAGAATCTACACTGAATTTAAATCATCCAATGTGTAATTGAAAGAATTTTATACATTTGCTTCGTTTAGTTTAAACGCGCCGGTTTTATGTGTATTAAAAAATCACATTGCATATGGTATCTCTTTATGAACCGATTTGGGAAAATACAGATTGATATTTAGTCAAATAGCTAGTTAACAAATAGTAATTTACGACCTTTTAATTATTTCTTACTGCTTTTGAGTAAGTTAAAATTATCAATGGTATAAATCAACTACTTCTTTGAGATACATACTGAGGTAGATATTTAAATTTTAATTCAAATCATCCTTTATCTTATAAAACAGGAGCTGCATATGGAATTATTGATAGGGCTATTATATTTTCAGATATAAAATTTAGACAAAAGAATTTAAATATTGTTAAAACTATTTTACGTGAAAATAACTATCCTAATTATGTCATCGATGAAGATATTAAAAGAAAGGTTCATAAATTATATAACACTTCAATGAACACTACCAATAATACTAATTATGTAAAAACTGTTAGTATACCATATATTCAAGGGGTTTCAGAAGAAATAAAGCATATTTTGAAGGTCGGTCTGTAAAACAACTTTTTTAATTTGTGGGCATTGTACACAGTTGTTTGCTCTGTATATTTTTTATTTTATTGGCCAATAAAGACAATTTTTTTTGACGGAGGGGGGAAATGCGTTGGGCACCATAGGGAGTTGAAGATGTCGTTTAACCCCCCGTGTGTTGGACCCCCTCACCTTGGATGTTGACGGCAAGGTTTACCGACTAAAACCACGTGTACAGTCTGCAACAGAAAAGTGGCTCCGATATCCATCTCCTCCGCTGCAGACTGCACCGGGCCATTTCGTTTGCAACTGTAACCACTCCCTCTACCATTGGGTAAGTGGTTACAGGTTCTCGTGTGACCTCAGTAGACGGAGAAGTCCCAGCAACACTGCTTTCTGCATTCGGCCTGCGATGGAATTTGCATGTTCTCGGCAGGCCCGAATGCTTTTGATGTTTTCGAGGAAAGTTGGTCTCATTCCTCCCAGAACTCCAATTATCAGCACGACGAGCTTGATTTTGAATCCTCGATATAGCTTGCGCATTTCGAACAGGAGTTCCCGATTTTTCATCCGTTTTTCGTTCTCTTTGCTGACTACGTTTGTCTCTGCTGGTGCAGAAAACTCGATGATGAAGATGGATTTGTCATCGAAGTCAAGAAGGTCGATGTCAGGCTTATTGGTTGATATTTGCCTGCTCGTCAGGAATGAGTAATTCCAGTATATTCGGCACGACTCATTCCCGACTACGGATTCAATATCAGTGGGGACGTACGACAAAACTGGGGTTGCATTAATACCATTTATTACTACTATTAGAATTATTGTTATTGTTGTTATTGTTATTATTATTATTTCAATAATAACTTTAACAATAACATTGGTTTCTTATGTCGCTCAATCTGTACGAAAAGTGAGAATTTTTTGCTCAAATCTCTACCAGATCAGCGTGAAATGTCACTGCAACCACGCCCCAAACCATGAGGTAGGTGATTGAAGTGTTGGTACTGAGTTCAATTCAACGCGCAGAAAATTGTCTACACGGGGACTCGAACCCAAAACCTTCGGAGACGTTCAGGTTACGAGACAAGGCGGACGCCTTAGTCATCGTAACCATCTCGCCCCCTTATTATTATTATTATTATTTGAAAAAATAACGAAATTAAAATAGTCCATAAACTTCCAAACATCAGTATAATTGGAATTAAACCCATTAAAGATTAAACAGATAATTTACATCAAAAAGGCATAGTATATGAAATTAAATGCAAAAACAGTAAAGGAGTTTATATTGGAGAAACAGGACGTTTGTTAAAAAAAAATTATTGAAAATAATCGTAACTATGGTGATGTGGAAAATACACAGGACTAACTTTACATTGAATGAATATGGGACATACTTTTGATTTTGAAAATGTTAAAATATTAGCCATTGAAAGATATAAGAGAAGGAAACGTATTCAGAATTTTTTTATTAAAAAGGATAAATTTTCAGTAAATATTAGATTTAAAAAATCAAATTTAAACGAACTATATCTTCCTCTACTAGAAATATAAGAATATAAGAAATATAAGACAACTATAAACATTTTGCTCTGTATGTACGTATGTATGTTTGTATTTATTGTACGGTTCAATGCCGAACGACCTTTCATTTGATTTTAAATATCCCCTTCATATACACAATGTTATGCGTCAAATTAATTAATTTAATTCTATTAAAAAAAAAATATGAAAACTTCTTACTGAATAATTAGTTATTCACCTTTGTAATCAATTATTTCAGTTTTCAGTTTATCTCGTCGTTTCATTCCATCCAAACTGGCATTCACATCTTTCTGAAACTACAAAATAAATGTATATGAAGAGGGTTTTTCTGAATCTTTTGAAGTTGTAGTTACAGCAGAAGTAGTTGGCTAAAATTGATAAATTAATATACCTGGCGACAATGTAATGTATGTATAGTACATATTGTATGTCAAACGTGCCACTGAGACGATTAGCCGTTTATTACGGTTTCTTCTAAGATTACGTTTATGGTTCGCTTTAAACGCTTGTATCTACAGTTCTACAGGGTGACCCAAAGTATGGAAACGCCTAAATATCTCAGCGGGAGTGCATTTTCGGGGAAATTGTTTCAGACAAAAGTTTAAGGATTTTTCTCTGGCTATTTAACGGTACCATTGAATTTGACCGTGAAGGTTATTCCAAGGTCAAGTTCATTTTTTCATTTGAAACCCATATTTTTTTCGTGGATTCGGAAAGAGCACAAAATATTACGTCCGAATATGATATGGCCGATGGGTCTTTTCATTAATAATAGAAACAAGCGTTTAAAACGAGTCGCCGAAAACGGCTTATCTTCCTAGTGGCACGTTTGGCGTGGAATTTCAACAAGTGTTAAATACAAAATCTCCAATTTTGAGCAGAATCAACGCTTGAATTGCACAAGAAACGTAAATTTAAACACAATTTTTTTTCTGTAGTTGTAGTGTAACTATAATATGCATTCAACGAAAGTCTTGAAAATAATATAACATCTAATTCTAACCTAACAAATTCATGTCACACTAAAAAAACGGTTTGTTTGCCATATTAAACCTAAGAGCCTAGAGCATGCCAAGGCGCTTGCCTCCTATGCTGTCAGAAGAGCAGAAAAAGGAGTGAAATTTTTGCGCTGATCTTTAACGCTGATCTTTAATGATCTTATTATTATCAGCTACTTTTTAGATAATTTTTTTTATGGAAACATTTCTTGTTCATAAAAATACGTGGAAAAGTTCGGTATTGAGCAGTAGGTTATGGAACCTATCACAGGACTTGAAAAATAAATGAAAGCTCGTATTTTTGCAGCAGAATTTTTCCAAAATCACTTACTCGGTAGTGGATTTAATAAAAAATATTTTTGTAACAAAAAATTATCTGAAAATTTCCTGGTAATTCTTAATAATCAACGCAACATTTTCACGTCTTTTTCCTCGCTTCTGACGCCATAGGCGGCGACCGTCATGGCATTCTCGAGGACTCTTAAATGAGAAAATTATTTATTTGGCATTATTAAGATGAAGTAAAAATTTGTCTTCCCGTATTTTACTTTCTTGACGATAAAAGATAAATGCCTTGAATTTGCAAAATATCAATTATGAAGTATTTTTCGACTACAAACCATTTTTGAAAATAAATGTGCCGAATGTGTTTATAAAAAGTGAGGTTAAATACGAAATTTGTCAAACACTAATTTTTACAAATTTAACGTTATTTTCTTCGAAAACGCGATGTAATAAGAAAATGCTGGGGGCATCTTTGAATTCAGCATTTCAAAATACATGACAAATGATACTTCAAATGCAAAATAACTGTCGAAATAACTTTATGAAAGCAATATGTCCGTATAACAAATTTTGGTTATTATTTACCATCGTTACAGAATGAATATATTCTACAAATATGCGTATTTTATAATCACGATTGACTGAATTATTGAAGTAATTAACTGCTTACATTACAGTCATTATTGTAGAAACTATAGAATTTGTTGCACTTACCATCAAGAAAAAAAAAGATGTTTTCTGATATTTTTGCCAATAGGTTTAGAACTCATTTTCTTTTATGAGAATTTCTGTGTTTTTCACTAATTTCTCTCTGGTTTTGTGCGTGTTTTTTAGTTTTTCCCACATTTCATTAACCTTAGTTTGGGCTGTTTGTGCCGAAAAATGAAAATGTCCTTTTTTATAAGCTTCAAAAAGCCTTTGGTACAAATGATTATTTTTACAGTCTATAGTAATAATATTTAAAATACATACCTTAAAATACTACAATATTTTACCGAAAAAGTAAAATACTTCCATTCTTGCGTTTGGTAACGTAGCACTCATTTAGAAGGATCATAGCTGCAGGTACTAGTATTCGCCGGGGAAGCCCGGCCGCGATCTGCTTTTGTTGCATTATTGGTTTTGGAGAGAAATTGAAACTTTACAAAGAATAATGCAAAAATGTATTCTTCGAACGGTACCATATCAAACGCATACAAAAAATTATTCCTTGGGGACAGAATGGCTTTATGCAAAGAAAAGGGAAAGAGACAGACTTATTTCATACTACTTCGAATATAGATTTTCGTATGCTCTTTGATTTGCTGGGTTGTCAAACTTTATAATTATCAATTAATTATACAGAATTCGATTAATTAATTAGTAATACTCATATTTGTTAATGTGATTAAAAAACTACTAAAATAATTCTCACCAATTTTACTAATTAATTTTTTTATTTAATAGGCGTAAAATGGCCACTTTAAGTCTCGTTTTCCGAGCCGATATAACGACTAATATATTAAGATAGGGATTTTGCTGAGTCGGGATTGTTAAAAATCGTTGAAAAATGGTCATTTTCCTACTGAATCAAAAAATGATGTTCGTATCACGGGCGTACACTTTTACGCCCTTGACATGAAAATAACTATTACCGTTTGAATAGTAGAAAATCCTACTTCCTGAGTTTATTGAAAGGAAAGACAAGGTGAACAGATTTTCTGAGACTGCTTGCACACGCACAGAAAGAAAGAAAATCACTAAAACCGCATAATGCAGTTATCCCTGCCACCATTACACTGATAAAAAATCCTATGTGAGCGCTGTGACGTTGTCGTAGTACATCGGTACGAAGCGCACCTCAATCTCTATGCCTTGACTCTCAATGCCCATTGGTTAGAGAGTCAAAGCAGTACGTTAGTCAAGTTTCAATCGCAGCTTGATGTTCACGGTCTGGAGCCAGGAATGTCTGAACGCAGTGCCGTGATTCGGATCTAAGCGTATAGACATTAGTTGCCACAACGTGGCGCTGTGAATCTGTAAGCCGGCAGTGACGCGCAGGCTGACATACGCATATACATTTATGTATAGATATATATATATATATATGTTTTGTGGTAATTTTGCGGACTTTTTTTAAACAGATCGGTCATTTTGTGGACTTTTTGTCATTTCGCGGACCGTCCGCGAAAAGAAAGTATTTTTCTGGTCATTTCGAGGACTTTTTTTTTATACATGATGGGCATTATGCGGACCCTATGTTTTTGCTATAGGGAACATAATTTCGCACCAAACTTTAGGCACAACTAGGTCTAGGCGAGGTTTGGTAGGGTTGGGTTAGGATAGTTTTTAGCGGGGGGTCTAGGGGGCAGAGACCCCCAGCGCACGCAGCCTAGTTAAGCTTGATAAGATCCAAATAGACCAAATTTAATTTTTCCGCAAAATGACCGATACATAGACGAGTTATATATAAAAAAATCGGGTCCGCGAAATGACTACATTACGTGTTTATATATATATATATATATATATATATATATATATATATATATATATATATAATTCTTCAAAGATATCTTGAAAGTGTCGAAAAGATCTCTGACGGATATCTTTTAGATATCTATAAGACATCTTTTAGATATATCGAAATAGTTATTTTCGTATCAAGGGCATAAAAGAACTTATGCGCCCGTAGGTGATCATCGTGCACGGGGGGGGGGGGGTGGCGAAGACTACACCTGGGGTAGGGGGTCGAAACGTCGAAATATGATGAAAAACTATAGGGTAATTTTTTTGCCGCGGTGACCAAATTCAATACTTTTTCAGACAATAGTCACAAGCATTTTAAACCAGTTTTTATGGCACTATCGTTGACTTTAGGAAGAAAATGCATAAAAGCTTTTTTGTAGAGAATTTCATGCTCTATCTTTTTTTTTTAAACATTTTTAAATAAAATTTGCATTTTTAAAAATAAATGCAAAAACTACAAAGAACTTAATTGGGGCTAATGTTTTTTAGTAATGGACGGATGGATCTGCACCAAAATCTAATCAGATCTAAGTTTTGACAAGCCACGTATTTTAAAAAAACATTTATGTCTCATGTTATCGCGAGACAAAAAACGGGACGTACGTACGTACAAGATCAGGGACACAAATTTTTTTTATTGTTGATTTGGGCTCCTTAGGGTCTGAAACGTCGACATTTGATGAAAAACTATAGGGTAATTTTCATGCCCGAAGAGACCAAATTCAATACTTCGTCCAGACCTAAGGTATGGGTCAAAGTAAAAGTAATTCATTACATCCTTGAATTGAAAACTATGTCATTATTTTCTGTAAATAGGAACTTTAAATCGATAATAATTATCATTAATTAGATGATCCTTCACATACTCCCAAATTCTTTTCTGGAACAATAATCCATTCTTTTATTTATCAGTAGCACACATTGTAGTATTTTAATAGAATTAAATTAAAATTCCAAGATGTTTTTGCCGTTATTTCGAACCGTGAATATTTTAAATAAATAAGAAACGTCTTATTTTGACGTTTTCGGTTCCATTAATTAATTTTTTGATCCTCTATTGTCATCGGATTTGGTGCTCGTTGTGGACCTAAACTTAATTAATAGACAGAATCTATAAATACATTCAACAGATATAATTAATTCGTAGCATTTTAAATTAGATAAATTTGACAAATTTAAATTTGACATTTTTAAATATGGTAATATAATAATAGTATATTAATCATAATAATATTGTTACTTATAATGATAATAACAAATGATATTAGTAATTACCACACTAAAGATGTAAGAAATAATATTGAATGATATTATTACACTTAAGGAAGGAATAACGTAGAACAGTAGGCAATGGCAGTACTCGTATTCGTAATTATTGGACAGAGCTTCAGTTGTATTAATTTTATGCGATCAACCATTTTATTTTAGTTCATATAAAGTGTTCTCTGTTATTTCGCAATTCTATAATATCATTCAAACGCAATATTTCACTTACCCGCATTTTCTTATCTTTAGTCGAAGTGTCGATTATCAAAAAGACGCAACGCAGATGTTTGCTGCAAATCGATAATTTTAAGAGGAAGTTTACTTAAAAATCATAAATCTTGTCGCCAGAGCAGCCCTTGGTTTATGATTGCTTCTGACGCGGCATCTAGCCGTTCTCAATGTAATAAGTATTAGCTTTCCTAATACAGCAAACATCTGGAAGCAAACGGTTCTGAATATAGAAAAAGTGAAAACCAAGAAAAAATTATGTTCTAACGTAGCGGTCCACTTTACACAGTAACCGCTTCATCCGCAACCATTCCCACATCGGAGACTGGTTCCAGCACAACATAGCCCAGGTTAGCTACTAACCGCGTACAATTTTTGCCGTACTATCAGCGCCTTGGTTACGTTCAGCATTTACAGCTGGAATGCGAAAAGATAAGTCGCACATCTATCAATTACTCATTTCCGAAAACTCGCATTTTCATCAATGAGCACTTACCTCCCCATACGCTTAAACTTCTCAAGAAAGCTAAAGATTATGTAACGAAAGCGAGCATAAACGATGCTGCATCTATCAGGGTTTGGTGCACTATTGTCCTGGGAATGAACAGCTTGCCATTAAAATGCTTTCCATCGAGGATCTTGAGAAAATGAAGATGTGACTAGCAACAAATGCCCCTCTGCAGGCATCACGAACTTCAACCACTTCTTCTTCTTCAAGCGTGACGGATCAACGTAACTCAGATTTGAAAATTTGTCAAGTAAATGTACAATCCATGAATTCTATTTATAAAATGAGCTTATTCAGAAAGACATGACCGACTCGGGAAAAGAGGTAGCGGAGTCGCTGCTTACGCTCACTCTTCTTTTTTATGTAAACCTCTTGCTTTTTCTAAGAATCTACCTAATCTCCCTTAATTTTTTGTATTCGAAATGAGTGTTCGTGATTCGCCTCAGCTATTTCTATCGGTAGTCTGCAGACCACCTAATTTATTATTTTTTGATGAGTTGGAAGAAATACTGCAGTTATTGGGCCACCCATATAACAATATCGTTATTTTTGGTGATTTAAATATCAACTTAAATACGGAACATCGATCTGCGACTTACCTCAAACAGTTCGCGACTGCAAATAGTCTTGAGATCGTTCCCTTTAAGTCAACGCACCACAGTTATTGTGCAGATACATGGATTGATTATTGTCTTATCCTTAATGCTGAAACGTAGAATCGTACAATCAAATGGTCGTGTCGTTTGTCTCGGGTCATGAGCTGATTTCAATCAACTATAAATGTCATGACGAACATTAATACTGATTTTCTTTTAAATAATATTGATGAATTAAATAGGGCGGATTTTGGAAATTCGGGGAGTTCGGATGCCACGTGTAACTTTCTACCTGAAAACTTACTTACAATTCTTAACAAACACGAGCCTGAACGCACTTTCACACCTAAAATAAAAACTGTATTCCGTGGGATACGCCTGAACTCCGTCAACTTAGGTCTAAGCATGATACACTAATTAGAGCCTACAAAAGAACACGTTTGCCAGAATTAAAAATCTGATAAAACTTGCCCGCCATGACTATAACCTTAAGTTTACTTTAGCACGCGACGCTTTTTATCTCAAAAAACTCAACTTGATTAATAACCCCAAGTTTCTTTGAACGAGCTGAAAAAAATGGGATTATTGGAAGCCCCGGTTAAGAAATCTCCGCTTTGCTGCTCGGTCGAGGAATTAGCATTCTTCGCTAATTCAAAACTCCCATCTACTGCATCTATTTCTTTGTATAATTTGCCATCTGCAATTTTTCACAGTAATTTTGACGGAGATCGCTTTTTCTTCTCCATTATTACCCCTGAGACATTAATTCGTCACCTGCGCCGAGCTCAGTCAGATGCTAAAGGTGCCGATCAACTCCCGAACAATTTCTTGACTCAGGCGTTACTATCCATTTTACCCTATCTCCTCCACCTTTATAATCAGTCCTTACAAGAGGACGTTTTTCCTGCTGTCTGGAAAAAAGCTCTCTTTGTTCCACTTAGTAACGTTAAGACTCCATCCTGCTCTTCAGACTATAGACTGATTTCCATCTTAAGTGCGCCTTCTAAGATTCTTGAAAGGACAGTTCACGAGCAGGTTATAACGTTCTTAAATGGCAATGATTGGTTTGACTCTTTCCAATCTGGTTTCAAGCAGGGCTATTGCACCCAGACGGTTCTTCTCCATGTAACCGATGAGATAAGGTTCGCCGTGGACGAGGAGTTAGTCCGTATTGTCATTTTGTTCGACTTCAGTCGGGCTTTTGACACCGTCGACCACTCTCTCTTGTTAGCTAAGCTTAAAGAAGCAAACTTTTCGGACAGAGCAACTTTGTGGTTTGCTTTTTATTTATTGGAAACGTCAGCTATCGGTCATCGGATCGGACAAGACTCAATCAAATTGGTTTCCCCTAAAGGCGGGTGGTGAGAGGCTTGGTGTGCCTCAAGGATCAGTGTTAGGTCCGCTTTTATTTTGCATGTACATCAATGAACTTCTCACCGTTCTTAGGTATGCTTCGCACCACATATTTGCTGAGGACACTCAAATATTACTAAAGTGTAAATCTAAAGATCTTGCACTTAGCATCCAACACATCACTGAAGACGCAGAAAGATTTGCTTGCTGGGCATCCACGAACAAACTCGCGCTTAAAATATCTAAAACGCAAGCTGTTATAATTGGATCACCGCAGAGTATTGGTGGTGTATGGCATGGGGATTGATTATTTGAAGTTTTATGTTTTTACCGAATGTTCGAAATTTCTGATGATTTTAACGTCATCCGCAAGCATCCAGTTATTCGAATAAAAACATCTGATTGTTTCGAAACATCCTTCCCGGCAATATCGATTTGGGTTTCAACTGTCACCGGACCACGTATTCGACATTCACATGTTCACCAATTGTCTCGTTGGGGAGGATGCCCCTAAAATACATAAACTTTAAGATTCAATTTACACAGGAACCATACCTTTCAGAAAATTAATTTTTGCGCCATCGGCTTTAAAAAAAATCTTCCTCGTGTTATATCTCTCATGCGCTATTCCAACAACACCCTGTATATATATATATATATATATGTATATTCATTTGTAGGTATGCGGTAGAGGTAATAAATTGCGTAATGCAATTCTTTACTTTGCTTAATTTAAAGAGCAGCCAAAGAGTGAAACGGAATTTAGAAATCGAGGAGAAGTGTTCAAAAAAGGCGAATATTATTAAATCGCTCGATGTAAACAACGAAGTCCAAACAATGCAGAATAAACAGTAGAAAACCGCTCTGAAGTTACTCTTGCACTCTACAGCCGACCCGCGTATACACAAACTCATCACTAACGCGGTGGAAATACCTTGTCCTCTGTCCTTGTCCTAATATTTCAGTTTTTCATTAACCCACGAGTCCTTGTTTTTATCTGGATCAAAAATAATTGTACATATTAATCCTCCAAATTCTATCCGCTATTTTTAATTTTGCAATTTCGCAAACCTCCGAGTACTCAGTTTCATTTCGATCAAGTCGAGAAGAAGGTTTCGATATAAATTTTGAAAAGGCATCCTTTTCAGGAGAATCGCCTACATATAACTTACTAACATAAGTTTATACAAAATAATATGATCTGTTGTCCTTTTGTTTTCATAAATCACTCTTACCTTTCAAACAACTAATTTTTAATAACTAATGCTAATATTTTCTCTCACAGAGTAAAAAAAAGGTTACGATACATGATTGGGCTGAAGCTAGCGGCCGCACCTGGCGGCCGTGCGATTGCGGCGGAAGCCCTTACGACACGCTAACCGCCAATTGATACAAGTATACATAAAATGCGACATTAAAAACGTAATCCACGTTAATATTTTTGGGTATTACCAAATGGTAATTGGTGTCTACTGAAGAATATTCCGAACTATTTTCATAAATAAGATCGCATTCTCTATATATAATAATAAATATGTAACGGATGTTTCTCCCGGACTGCTCGTGCCGAGACTCAGTCGGTACGCCAGGGCTCGTGCGAGCAGTAAATCGATTTTTACGTAGCCAAGTAGAGTTTAGATGGGAAGGAAAAATAACAATCCGTAGAGTAAGAGACAGCAAGTAATTATATTTTACTTTGAAAGTCCTGTCTACAGGTGATATGTGCGGCTTGCCGCTCAGCCGTGGAGCGTGTAGGTTTTAAGCCGCGTATACTAAATGCGGAGAGTGGTCGCGGCAATTCGGTACGGTGGCCGGTTTACGGTGTTTCGGTACGGTTTGCCGGTTTACGGTGATTCGGTACGGTCGCCGGTCGAGGACGGTTGCGGCTGTTTGGTACGGTCGCTGGTAAAGAGGGGTTGTGAGGACGCGGTTTCGGTTGCCGAGGAGGCCTATCTCCGGGATAGTGGGGGGTCCAGAGCACCGCGAGTCACCGTACTCTGAACGTGAGAATGGAGGTACCGCGGGTCACCGTGCCTCCACCCCGGACGGTTGGACGGGAAGGTCTGGAGTACCGCGAGTCACAGTACTTCGGACGGGAAGAGTGGAAGCACCGCGAGTCACCGTACTTCCACCCTGGGCAAAGAGATGAAAGTCAGGGCTATAAACCCGTAACCTTTAGAAGGATAGACCCCGCGAGACACCGAGTCTAAAGGAGCGTAAGCCCGTCGGAGAACGGGCTGGGAAGAAGTGACGCTCCTTGGTCGAGCGTCTGAATTTATACGCGCGATATCCCGCGCTCCCGTAGGATAGACGTTGCGCGCACCGCGACGGATACACTATGCGCGCCATCTATACCGCGCCGGATACGCTGCGAGCGCCGGAGATTCCGGGGAGCGAGTTCCGAGGTGCGGCGAAAACGTAACGGTACAGCACTCTTACATACTACATAATTTTACTTAGCCAGTTTATCATAAATCGGAATAACGGATGCCTGTAAAATTTATTTATTGTCACAGCATATATTGTTTTTTTTTTTTTTTTTTTTTTATTACAATAAACGGGATACGAACGCACATACCACGCAGACGGACCTACGTGTAAACATTATAACTAAATCCCCTAAGGGGTGCGACGGATCGTTTCGATGAAAATTAGGGCGCAGAAACTTTTGACGTATTTTCGTCGGGGTGCAAAATAAAAAGAACTTAAATATAATGGTGAGGTAGAACGGAACTGGTAAGTTTGTTGACTACGGTTGTGTACAACGATCACTCACTTAGGCTGGCGTGGAAGGTTACCCGTCCAAGTTTTCCTGCGGCATCCCATCGAGCCCGATAATAGCCATTGGGTGTATGGTGCGTCCATTTGCGGAAGCGTTTGACCACGTCCAGTGGTACGGTCACCTGATGCGGTCCCATTTGTATGGTGGTCGTCGGTACAGGTGGCATAGGAGGGACCATAACCGGCGAGGCGGAATAATTTCTGCCGGAGGTCGCCATGGCGGCGACCGGATGGACCTGGAGGTGTCTTGTTGGCGACTGATGGAGTCGGGGTTGTCGACCCTTGAATCGGCCGGGTCGGTCGTTGCTGCTGCTGCTGTCGCTGGAGCTGCTGCAGCTGGGGTGCGGTCTTCGGGACGGTGGCGGGCTGCTGCGGCTGCGAGGCACGTGTTTTGGTGTGCGGCTGTCTTCGGTGGTCGTGTTTCGCCCGCAACTCCGATGCTGTTTGTGGTGGCGGGTAGTTGTTACCTTCTGTGGAGGTGGTGCAGTAACCATTGGTACCGGATGTGGATCGATGTCTGGCGGAGCTGTTTGGTCTGCGAGTGTCCGAAGACACTGAGTAGTCGGAATCCGAGTAGGCCGGGTCGGTTTTCGGGTAGAGACTGCTTCGGCGAAGTCGGTCATCGTGTCCCAGAGACTGCAGTGAAGTGACTGGAATTAGAGTTTGCAAACTCTGCTTGGGCGGTCTTCCCCGCCGACGTTGCGGGACCTGCGCAGTCGTGGGTATGAGGGCGGGTCGGTGACGTAGGTTGTACCGATTGGTTGGAGGCAGTCCGTGGTCTTCGGTACTTTCCGTTCCTGGAACTTCGGTATTTCCTCCGCCCTTCAAGTCTGAGATATGAATTCTCCGAAAAGTTTTCCCTTCGAGGTTGCGGAGATCGAACATCACGGGAGAAGGGGAACCGATAACGGTATAGGGTCCACTAAATTTTGGACATAGAGCGGAGCTTTGGTGAGCAACTTTTTTAGAAAGGGGCCTTTCCCGTTTCCCGACGTGGTCTCCAAGTTGGGGCACCCAGCTTCGATGATGCTTGTCATAGTGCTTCTTCTGATGGGAAAATGCTCGAGCTAAGTTAGCTCGTACTAGCTCCATGCAGTCCTGGAGGTGAGGAAGGCGGTTATCTCCATTCGGTACGTCTGGCGGTGCTATATAACATTCTCCCGGAGTACGTATTTCCCTACCGTGGTTTAGAAAATACGGCGTGAAACCCGTGGCTTCATGTACTGCCGAGTTATAAGCAGTTTGCAGCTCCGGTAAATGATCGGCCCACTTTCGCTGGGATTTGGAGATAAATTGCGCCACCATCGTTTTTACTACCCGGTTGGTCCGCTCAATCGGGTTATACTGGGGAGTGTAGGGAGGGGTGAAACGATGGTTACTTCCGCAGTTCTTCAACATCTCCTTACAATCCTTGGAGATATACTGGGTTCCATTATCGCTGGTGAGAATCTTGGGAGCACCGAATCTGAGAATATGGAGGTACAATTCACGAGTAACAGCCTCGGATGTAGCCTGCCTTAAGGGGCGTATTTCGAGCCACTTCGTGAAACGGTCTTGAAATGTCAAGATCCAGGTGAATCCTTGAGACGACCTTGGCAACGGTCCGATGAGGTCGGTAGAGACGTGCTGCCAGGGTGAGTCCACCGGAGTAGCGTGCAGAGTTCCAGGCGTTGCTTGCTGCGACGGTTTAAATTCCACGCATTTCGAACATTTGCGAACGTACTGGGAGACGTCGCGGGTTATTCCGGGCCAATAATATTTTTGATAAGCCCGCAGTAATGTCTTCGTGTAGCCGAGATGTCCAGAGGTAGGGATGTCGTGACATTCCTTTAGGATTTGGCCTTTTCGATCACCAGGGATGCATAATTTCCACTTCTGTGTCTCGTCGTGGGAGAGAGAATGCGGCATATTTCGGTAAAGGCGGCCGGTTTCGATCCTGTAGTCCGGGTGCTGGGAGGGGTTCTTCTCAACTTCTCGCAGCTTCTGCTGGTACCAATCTGCCGGTTGAGCGACAGCATGGACGTATCCTACCGGTTTGCGGGAGAGAGAATCTGCCACATGATTGGAGGCGCCGAGACGGTAGTGCACTTTGAACGTATACTGTTGCAGTTCCAAGGCCCACCGAGCCAGGCGGCCGGACGGATTGCTGAGACGGTCTAGCCATTGGAGAGCCTGATGATCGGTGATGATGTGGAAGTAGTAGCCTTCTAGATACGGCCGCATATGGCGGATCCCCCACACGACCGCCAAACACTCTTTTTCGGTCGCGCTGTAGCGACATTCCGCCCCTTGCAGTGTCCTAGATGCGTAGACGATCACCCTTTCGCCCTCGTCGAACTCCTGAGTAAGGACACATCCGAGTCCGTAGTCTGACGCGTCGGTTTGGAGAGTAAATTCTCTCGAGAAATCCGGACTGGCGAGAATCGGTGCTTGTGTCAGGCGAGATTTGAGTGTGGAGAATGCCTGTTCTTCTTCTGGACCCCATTTCCAGAGAGAATTCTTGCTCAAAAGACGAGTGAGCGGTTTGGCAATCGAAGAGAAGTCCGGAATAAATCGCCGGTACCATGATACCAACCCTATAAACTGACGGATTCCTTTGATATCTCTCGGCGGTGACATACGGGCGACGGCTTCCACTTTTTCGGGATCGGTGCGGATTCCTCCCTCTTCGACAATATGCCCCAGGTACTTCAGGGAGTTTTGGCCGAAGTGACATTTCTCGGGATTGTTGTCAGTCCTGCGGTACGGAGACGTCGGAAGACTTCTTGAAGGTGACCTCGATGTTCCTCCAGGGTACGGCTGAAGACGATGATGTCGTCAAGGTAACACATCGCGTACGACTCAATGTCGGGACCCAACACTTGATCGAGCATTCGCTGGAAGGTGGCTGGAGCAGAGTGCAGTCCGAAGGGCATGACTCGGAACTGCATAAGTCCACGTCCTGGTACGGTGAACGCGGTGAGCGGACGGCTGTCTGGAGATAATGGCACCTGCCAGTAACCATTACGGAGATCAATCGTAGTCAGAAGTTTGGCACCGGTGAGTTTAGCCAAAGTAGCTTCAATGTAAGGCAGCGGGTAGGCATCTTTTTCCGTTACTTTGTTCAGTTTACGGAAGTCGATGCAAAATCTGGGCTCGCCGGACTTTTTCTTGGCAAGGACAATGGGTGAACTCCCTGGACTCGAGGATGCCTCGATGATGCCGTCTTCTTCCATTTTGAGGACCTCCTGATCAATGATCTTCTGCATCGCTGGGTTGCGGGGCCGATATCGCTGTTTGATCGGTATTGTGCCTGGTTTCAGCCGGATTATGCGCTCGGTATTTGAGGTGCGGCTATTGCGTCCGGAAATTTGTTTAATTCCCTGCGTAAGAATTCCTCAAAGTTTTCTTTTGTTCTTTCGACAGAAACGGTTTGAATAAAATAACATGCATAGCATACCTTTCCTTTTGGGCCGGGAGTTTCCAGGAGATCTTCGGGTAGACTCAATCGGATGTTGAGAACCTTCAGTAGATCGATGCCAAACAGAAGGTCACACTGTAGACCAGGTAATACAGCACACTTGTGAGTGATGGTGCGTTGACCCATACGGAGAGGAAGTGTCATCTCTTCGGAGACGCTAATGACGGTCCCATCTGCAAGTCGTGCACTGGATTGAGTGGGGGTGCGGTGCAATCCCTTCTGCTGACAGTCGTTAGCCATTCGTGGGCTCAAGTAAGAGATGGCAGCGCCGGTGTCTATAAGGGCCTGGTAGCGGGATCCCAGTATAGAGACATCTAGGGTTGGCCGTCTTTCTTCTCGGATATCCGAAGCACAGATTCTATCTTTACCCAGTGATTTTCGGCAACAGTCACGGAATAGTACTCCCTCTTTTCCACACTGAGAGCACAGCATTTTCTGCGGATTTCGGCAGGATCTGCTTCGGTGTCCAGGCTGTCCACAGTTTCAGCACATCGTATTTGGGTTCCAGTGGATGGTCGGAACGATCGAAGTAGTGGCCGGAGATACTCTTGTCGAAGAAGGCGGTCGGATACTTATTTGCTCCATCGGAGTAACGGGTTTTGACGGTCGTCGAACTTCGGCGTGTTTAATCTCCTCGTATTCCGAGGCTAGCCGGTGGAGTTCCTCCATGGTGGTGATTTCTGGATTGCGTACGTATAGTTTATATGGTGTGGAGGAGTGAGGTTATATGCCTGCCGTAATTCTTCTACTCGTTCAATAAAAGAACTGGGGTCCTTTCCGGTAAAATGACATCCCCAACGTCTGATCTGGTCGATCGCTGTGTTAGGGGTGAAGTGGATGGCCGGATTCTGAGGTGGCTGCATTGCTGGCGATGTCATCCGTGGTAGAGATGATTTGGAATTCGTTGCGGTAGCGGTTGTCGTCGGTAAAGTATCCGTCCAGGAAGGCCAGGCGAAAGGATCCGAGATGAGGTTACTGGAGGTCGTAGGACCAAGTGCAGAATTACTCGGATCAGCGGCTGCAGTACCAAGTTGGAAGGCTTCATTCGGAGTATCGGTTATCTCTTCTTCGTTCCTGTTCGTTGATAATTCGTCCAGAGCTTTTTGTACAGACGTAGCGTCGTGTCGAATTGCGTTACGTAACCTACTTCTAAGTTCATTCAGAGAACCTGCGGGGTCAATGAGTAGTTTACGAAGTAGTGTCTGTATGTTCTCTTTTGAGAGTGTATTTATCCATGTTAAATTTCCTTCCATCTTTTTTTTGGCGAGAAATCGAATTTAAATAAAATATCATATACGGGAGGTAGACTAATAAAGTCCCTGTTCGGGCGCCATGTAACGGATGTTTCTCCCGGACTGCTCGTGCCGAGACTCAGTCGGTACGCCAGGGCTCGTGCGAGCAGTAAATCGATTTTTACGTAGCCAAGTAGAGTTTAGATGGGAAGGAAACATAACAATCCATAGAGTAAGAGACAGCAAGTAATTATATTTTACTTTGAAACTCCTATTTACAGGTGATATGTGCGGCTTGTCGCTCAGCCATGGAGCGTGTAGGTTTTAAACCGCGTATACTAAATGCGGAGAGTGGTCGCGGAAATTCGGTACGATTGCCGGTTTACGGTGTTTCGGTACGGTTTGCCGGTTTACGGCGATTCGGTACGGTCGCCGGTCGAGGACGGTTGCGGCTGTTTGGTACGGTCGCTGGTAAAGAGGGGTTGTGAGGACGCGGTTTCGGTTGCCGAGGAGGCCTATCTACGAGATAGTGGGGGGTCCAGAGCACCGCGAGTCACCGTACTCTGAACGTGAGAATGGAGGTACCGCGGGTCACCGTGCCTCCACCCCGGACGGTTGGACGGGAAGGTCTGGAGTACCGCGAGTCACAGTACTTCGGACGGGAAGAGTGGAAGCACCGCGAGTCACCGTACTTCCACCCTGGGCAAAGAGATGAAGGTCAGGGCTATAAACCCGTAACCTTTGGAAGGATAGACCCCGCGAGACACCGAGTCTAAAGGAGAGGAAGCCCGTCGGAGAACGGGCTGGGAAGAAGTGACGCTCCTTGGTCGAGCGTCTGAATTTATACGCGCGATATCCCGCGCTCCCGTAGAATAGACGGTGCGCGCACCGCGACGGATATACTATGCGCGCCATCTATACCGCGCCGGATACGCTGCGAGCGCCGGAGATTCCGGGGAGCGAGTTTCGAGGTGCGGCGAAACGCGGCGTTAGTCGCAATAGCCGCGCGATCGGAACCACCAGAAAGTAAAGTTCCGCCATTATTTTTCGCATTTAAATGTAATTCTGCTGTCGTCACACTAGTCCAGATTCACTCGTTAAAGAGTGAAGAATGGTTGGTAAATTTTGCAAAATAAAAAATCGCGTCTATTATACATATTATATACATAAAAGTGATAGTGGCTCGGCCGCAGAAAGGCGCTAAAGTAACTTCCGCCATCTTTTTTTGTGTTCAAATATAATTCTACTTTCTTCTCACTAGTCTAGATTCACTCTTTATGGAGTGAAAAATATGCAGTAATTTTTGCAGTATCAAAATCGCGTGCCTTATAAATAAGATCCATATAAAACGAATGCCGCCTCACTCTGCGCGACCGTTCGATGTAAATTTACGGTATCTTTTTTCTTATTTCAATATAATTCTGCTTTCTCACACTAGTCGATATTCAAATATCTTTCTGTTAGTCGACACAGAGAACATGATGTTTTTTCTAAATGAATCGATCGGGTGTAATTGTAAATTCGAATTCAATGCACCCAGAATTTTTCCAATGACCTCTCGCAAGAGAATATATATTTTTTCTTTTCTTGTCGACAGGTGACACGTACATTTTTTTCCAATATATTGCAAGGACACATTCCAGAAATTTTTCACTAAAATTTTTATTGAATTCGTCCGTCCATCCGCTTGTTAGTTTGCCACCAGTATGAAATTTTTTCCAGAAATCATAAGGGACTTTAGCTCTAGACTCCTGCAGCCACTGCGGAATTTTCTTCACATTTTACGTCCTCGAATAATTTTTATTCCTTACGGTTTAAAGATGTGTATTGGAACACATTGGAAAAACACATCGTACAACTTTATTCATAAGACATTACTATGTTTATATGGACGTTTGAAGGATAACTTTGATGTAATCTGGGATAATATTAATATCTGATTAAAATAGTACAGTGATGAAACCATTTCGCAGAAGTTTTATCGCATCCTCTTAATTTATTTAAACGTAATTTTTGAATTAATGTTTATTTTTAGTCTTCACGATCTATAACCAATGATTAAAAGCGACGAATCGTATGATGAAACATTTTACAAATCGAAAATAACGAAGATCGGACGATTTCAATAGATTTTGTTTTAAATATAAATAAAATGAATAATACTCCATCGCATAATCAATATACGATACTAATAACTTCATCTGCTGCAATTTATCAAACAACGTTATCAAACAACGTCGAAAACGATACTATTATTACTGACAGAACGAACGATTCTGAAATGAAAGCGCCCAAAAATTCATTCAAATTTTTTTGAAAAATCCAGTGTTCACATTATGTCGACAATTGTAGCAAATTCGCACGTTAATGAACCTATGAGTTCGCCTGACGCCAAGAAAATAAAGATATCTGCTTTTTCGTAGAGACATACTTTATGTACCGACTTTCGAAATTCTTCACAACGATAATGAAGTTCATCGACGATTTTCTCTCCGAAAAAATCAAGCATTTACCCATACTTCACCAAAGGAAAGTCCCAAGCTACATTGATGTACACATGACGACAGCGATTCGCAAAAGTCAACGACAAACTGAAAAAAAATAATGCATCCAACTCCAAAATACTATATAAAATACGCAGAGCAAAAGTAGACTTACGAGAGACATGGATAGACTCATAGTCTTATAATCGATTGTGCAGTTTAAAAAACTTGGAAAGGAATCGACTGTACAGGGTACATTCAAGTTATAATTCACAAGATCTACGTCGTTGTCTAAGGAAATAGGAATATCACAGAGTTGCTAAATTCATCTCCAGCAAGCATACAAGATACATACAGGAAAAAGTTACGTAATATTGTTAGCAGAATTATATTTAAATACATAAAAAGATGACGGAATTTACAGTGACATTCGGCAGCCGAGCGGCCATTACTTTTCTATATATTATATATAAGGAACGCGATTTTCATACTGCAAAATTTACCAACCATGCTTCACTCTTTAAAGAGTGAATCTGGACTAGTGTGAAGAAAGCAGAATTATATTTAAATATGAAAAAAGATACCGTAAATTTACATCAAACGGTCGCGCGGAGGGAGGCGGCATTCGTTTTATATCTTATATTGTAACGTGGCAACACGTTACAGCCGCTGAAACGATCGAGAATCAATCCCTGAAACTGCAGCGGTGCCAATAATAGGGGGGACTGTCTGTTAAGACGCCAATTTTTTAAGGCACCGTACTGATTTCACGCAAGGGGTTACCTTTCCGAGAGAATTCGGAAGCGGGGAAAATTGTATAATGATCGCGGGCGAATTTACCGCAGAATGGGACAGTTTGTCTAGCCGAGAGGCAGCACTATCTGGGGAATAATGTTTTCTTTATGGGGGGACTGCTCTGAAGTAGCGCCGAAAATTTCAGTGACATCGTTGGGCATATTTGCGATTTAGTCGCCTTTTGTTTGCGGTGCAGCCGCCATTTGTTGCGATTTAGTCGCCATGTTATTTTTTCGATTCAGTCGCCATAATTGCGATTTAGTCGCCTTTTGTTTGCGGTGCAGCCGCCATTTTTTGCGATTTAGTCGCCAGGTTATTTTTGCGGTTCAGTCGCCATATTTGCGATTTAGTCGCCTTTTTGTTGCGGTACAGTCGCTATTTGTTGCGATTTAGTCGCCATATTTGCGATTTTGTAGCCTTTAGTTAGTAGTATTAAGAATTTGTTATACCGTTAGTTAATAAGTTAGATTAAGTGCTGGTCCTTAGATTAATTTAGAATTAAGTAAGTATGAATGTGTTAGGGAAGTACGGGGGGAAATTGGAACTTCTATCCTATTTATTGTTTTATTGTCAACAAGTTTTATTTGAATTTATTCTACCGATTAGAACAATTATATTATCAATTAGAAAAAGAAAGAGGAATATTGAACTGAAAAGGTTATCGGCAATTATTGGCTGAAAATAATATTTACTCTGGTTCTCGAAACATGCTTTATTCTGAAATGGGTTGTTATTGTTCGGGCTGGGTTAACGCGTATGTTATGATAAACAAGGTCGGCTACGGTAAGTCTGTAAACACAGCGCAACAATGGGTCTTTACGAAGTTAGTGCTTCTGAAAGGTGCGAGAAGGCGCTCGAGAGAGAAGAAAAGTCGCGTGACTAAGAGGAACCAATTAGCGACCGCCGCTCCTGAACCGTGGAGAAGGGTACTCGCTGGGTCTGGGAGAGCGACGCCGCGCCGAGCGTCCATTCTCGTTCGTGCAGTGGCAGCGGAGGGAACTCTGGACTCTGGCAGGTGGGCATCCTTGGAGGATAAAGGTACGATGGATTACGGAAAGTTCGCGATTATTTTGGACTTTAACAAAAATATCGCGCAGAATACCCTTCCGTAATTCGTGATCGTTTTCTCGCTCGTGTTCTTGATCGGAGTGACTTAGGGTTTCGGAAATTTTTCGTCGTTTAGGAAAATTCGTTGGTTGTCGGGTTTGTAGGACGAAGTGCGGTTTCGTCCTGGTTAGCTTATCGTTTATAAACCGTAAGAAAACGGAAAATGTAGCATCGTTAAATTTGTAGTCAAGGGGAATGGATATCGTTACATATTTAGAACAGGAGATTAGTTATCGTTAAAATAGATTAACCAAAATTAATATCGTTAACTTTGTGACGAAGGGAAATGGATACCGTTACGTTTTGAATGAGAAATTGGTTGTCGTTAAAATTAATTAAAAAAACAATGTCGTTAGACTCATAACCAGGAAAAATGGATATCGTTACACTTTTAGAACAAGAAATTGGAACTCGTTAATATTAATTAAACAACATTAATATCGTTAAATTTGTGATAAAGGAAAATGGATACCGTTACTTTTGAACAAGAAATTGGTTCTCGTTAAAATTAATTAACAAGAGTAATGTAGTTAGATTCATAACCAGGGAAAATGGATAGCGTTACATTTTTAGAACAAGAAATTAGTTATCGTTAAAATTAATTAACCAAAATTATTATCGGAAACTTCGTGACAAAGGGAAATGGATATCGTTACTTTTTGAATAAGAAATTGGTTGTCGTTAAAATTAAATAACAAAAACAATGTCGTTAGACTCATAACCAGGAAAAATGGATATCGTTACATTTTTAGAACAAGAAATTAGTTATCGTTAAAGTTAATTAACCAAAATTAATATCGTTAACTTTGTGACAAAGGGAAATGGATACCGTTACTTTTTGAATAAGAAATTGGTTGTCGTTAAAATTAATTAACAAAAACAATGTCGTTAGACTCATAACCAGGCAAAATGGATATCGTTACATTTTTTTGAACAAGAAATTAGTTATTGTTAAAATTAATTAACAAAAACGATGTCGTTAGATTCATGACCAGGGAAAATGGATATCGTTACATTTTTAGAACAAGTAATTCGATATCGTTAAAGTTAATTAACCAAAATTAATATCGTTAACTTTGTGACAAAGGGAAAAGGATACCGTTACTTTTAGAACAAGAAATTGGAACTCGTTAATATTAATTAAACAACATTAATATCGTTAAATTTGTGATAAAGGAAAATGGATACCGTTACTTTTGAACAAGAAATTGGTTCTCGTTAAAATTAATTAACAAGAGTAATGTCGTTAGATTCATAACCAGGGAAAATGGATAGCGTTACATTTTTAGAACAAGAAATTGGTCCTCGTTGCAATTCATTAACCAAAGTTATATCGTTAGATTCATGACAGGGGAAAGTGGATATCGTTACGTTTAAGACAAGGAATTGGTTCTCGTCCAAATTAATTAGCAACAGTAAAATCGTTAGATGTGTGACAAAAGATAACGGATATCGCTAAAATTTAACAACAATGACCTTGGGTCTCGTTAGAATCACTTCACACCGGATTTGTTTATCATTAGGTTTCACAACAACTCAATTGGGTATCGTTAACAATTATGTTATAAAAGAATTGTCCTGAGACCATTGTTACGGAGAAATGGATGTCGTTAGCCTTATTGGTAAGCGGGATTATCGTTAGTTAGCCATAGGCGAGGGGAAGATATTTACAGAGGACATTTAACCGATTAAATAGACATTGAAATTTCTGGAGTTGATGTTTTTTTTTAGGACGGCAATCAGATCGATTTCACTAATCCTACCTTTATCTCTCGGTGATACCCGAGAATCTAAGATCCTGAGCTACGGGCACCGAAAGGTGCAAGCGGGAATTGTTTTGTATTTCTGTTACGTTAGAGGTTATCGGGCCACTGTGTGGCAGGCTATGGACACCCGCTGTGGAGGTGTAACCCGGGATTTTCTTTATATTTTATTTCGCAAAAGGGCTCTCGGCCCGTAGGGGCAACCCAAAATTATTTTTGTTATGAACCCGTGCCGCGCCGAATCCGGGAATTGATGTCTTCGTTTAATTATTCCATATAGCTTTCGTTAAAGTGAAATCCTTGTTCGATAAAGTTCGTATTGGCAAAAATTCGCGTTTTGAATATGTAAGTACCGAAAGGAGGCACCTGGTATCTAATCCCGTGGCGCCGCGTTTAAATGAAGTACCCAGACCTCGCCGGCGGCAATCGTTATTTTTCGTTGTTCCGATCTTTAGTTATTGTTTGTGCGCACGAATGCCGCCCTCTCTCGTGCCGAGGGGATCTCGGGCTAAGCATAGCGGGCACACCATCACCTTGCGGCGCGCCTATAAATTCGGTATGCTTCGGCATGCCTGGCGCCCTTATTAACATCTTGCGCGTCGTAAGGTTTTGTGACCTAGGGATTCGGTTGGTTTTGTATTTCGGTTGCGGGCGGTTGCGAGCGGCGACGACGGTGAAGGGATTTTGGGGTTAAGTTTTGGGGGTTAACATATATAAAGAACGCCATTTTGATACTGCAAAAATTACTGCACATTCTTCACTCTATAAAGAGTGCATCTAGACTAATGAGAAGAAAGCAGAATTACGTTTACACACGAAAAAGATGACGGAAGTTACTTTAGCGCCTTTCCGCGGCTGAGCCGCTGTCACTTTTATATATATAATATGTATAAAAAACGCGATTTTTTATTTTGCAAATTTACCAACCATTCTTCACTCTTTAAAGAGTGAATCTGGACTAGTGTGACGTAAGCAGAATTATATTTAAATACGAAAAATAATGACGGAACTTTACTTTATGGTGGTTCCGTTGCGGAGGCGTGATCAGTTTTATTATTTTATATTATTATATTATTTATTATTAAATATAGAGAATGCGATTTTATTTGTAAAAATAGTTCGGAATATTCTTCAGTAGACACGCTTTGGTAATACTTAAAAATATTAACGTGGATTACGTTTTTAATGTCGTATTTTATGTAACTTGTATCAATTGGCGGTGAGGCTGTCGTAAGGGTTTCCGCCGCAATCGAACGGCCGCCAGGTGCGGCCGCTAGCTTCAGCCCGATCATGTATCGTAACCTTTTTTTTACTCTGTGAGAGAAATTATTCACGCATTATTATTAGCATTAGATATTAAAAATTAGTTATTTGAAAGGTAAGAGTGTTTTATGAAAACAAAAGGATAACAGATCATATTATTTTGTATAAACTTATGTTAGTAAGTTACATGTAGGCGATTCTCCTGAAAAGGATGCCTTTTCAAAATTTATATCGAAATCTTCTTCTCGACTTGATCGAAATGAAACAGTACTCGGAGGTTTGCGGGGTCGATGATCACGAATCTGGCCTCGAAATTGCAAAATTAAAAATAGCGGATAGAATTTGGAGGATTAATATGTACAATTATTTTTGATCGAGATAAAAACAAGGACTCGCGGGTTAATGAAAAACTGAAATATTAGGACAAGGACAGAGGACAAGGTATTTCCCCCGCGTTAGTGATGAGTTTGTGTATTCGCGGGTCGGCTCTAGAGTGCAAGAGTTTGCACATAACAAGACGTGTACAAAGCCAAATGCAAAGCTACACCTAATCAGAGCGAACCTTAATACTAGACCCAAATTGTCAGCAAATTGGGTGGCCTGTGCGGTTGCGGATGCGTTAAGAGGATTACATCATTTAATACGAGATAATATCCAAGACGTAGCAACATGGGTCCCAAATGCGCGCCATTGCCTGGCAAGCTTCTCTGGTTATTCCAAACACTGGACGTAAATATAGAAACATTAGTTCGTGCAAACTAATACTGACACATGAGCCCGCACGATCGTCTCGACGCTTAAATTAAAATATTAATTTGTCATGTCTCGTATTTTATTTTATTTTGTAGCTGTTAATTTTAAATTAACATTGGCTTTATGGCCTGCTAACTATATAAATCAGTATGCCACGAACTGTATTGTTTTTGCCTATGTGTTATATTATAAAGCATAACTGTTAATTCTAAATTAAGATTGACTTTATAGCCCGCTATATATAAGTATGAGTGTCTTGTGTGTGTGGAATGTTGAGCGTACAAGGGCTGAATTGCGCAAATGCACTAAGACTATCGCGATTTCGAGTTAAAAACGTTGATTTCAAATCGATTGTATAACGCCCTTCGTTCTCCAAATGTACATGTAATTGTGTAAAAAGGCTTCATAGATCTCCAGGCGTTGAAGATCACAAATCGCTATATTATTGAATGTTATTAAATAACAGAATGACATAAACAAAAAACTCATACGGCTATTGTTCCACAAAAAATACTTCTGTTTTACCGTACCACAATTCCTTTTCAGGTCAATCAATTTTTATTTTAAAAAATAAGAGGCTTTAAAGATCACCCGAAATGTCGCCGAAAACTCGCAAAGAATGACAATCTTTAAGTGGGTATATAAAATTAAAAAATGTAACTTGGTTATACCAAGTATACAAGATAGTTAAAAGTTATACCTAATGTGTTTATTTTTTGTTTCATTTGTATAACATTTTACTACGAAGAAATATATTTAATCGAGATTTTTTTTAAAAACTAATCAGTTTCCAACGATCGTAATTAATGTGGTTATAGTTACTATATTATGTAAAAATAAAATCATAAACTTCATAAACGTCATAAATTATAACCGGAAAAGCCTCCCATTGAATAGGTAGGCTAGGCCCCGGCTAAAGATTCCACACCAGTTTACATCATTATTCCAACCTCGGCCTCGATAATCTGAAATTATCGAGTCTGGACGGAAAGAGCGTGGTGTAGACGAAATGCCTATCGTGCTCACGCTCGAAGCGCATGTGTGTCCCGATGTGGTTTATGACATTCAGAATAGCTAGTGGCCGGTGGGAACCGGTGGCCGGCGATACCCGACTCTCCCCTAAGTAGTACTAAGAATCAATTCTATAATTTTAACCATTTCATTTTTAATACACGTATTTTCAATAATTAACTTGTATATTTATTTCTGTTTACCTTCCTAAAGGACGATATATGCTTTCTACTTCTGAATGATGTCGAATTTTCTAATTATAGTAGTAGTAGTAGTAGTAATTTATTTTTTATGATCCGAGGTTTTAAACTCTTGGCCAACCATACGAAAGCATGACAAAGTTAATAAATAAATATATATATATATATTAACTTTCGTATATATATAAATACATAATGTGGTCATTTTGCGGACTTCGGAAAAAATTAAATTTGGTCTATTTGGATCTTATCAAGCTTAACTAGGCTGCGTGCGCTGGGGGGCTCTGCCCCCCAGACCCCCCCCCCCCTAAAAACTATCCTAACCCAACCCTACCAAACCTCGCCTAGACCTAGTTGTGCCTAAAGTTTAGTGCGAAATTATGTTCCCTATAGCGAAAACATAGGGTCCGCATAATGCCCATCATGTATAAAAAAAAAGTCCTCGAAATGACCAGAAAAATACTTTCTTTTCGCGGACGGTCCGCGAAATGACAAAAAGTCCGCAAAATGACCGATCTGTTTAAAAAAAAAGTCCGCAAAATTACCACAAAACATATATATATATATTTATTAACTTTCGTATATATATATATAATAAACGTTACGTTATAATAGATAATGTTTTTCAAAAATCCCCAAGATTCTACGCATCGGAATGTCTTCTGTAGATACCCAGCTAACGACCTATGCAAGAGCCATTTGCCCCAAATTGCCCCATTTTGAGAAATTTGATTTTTTTAATTATTATTTTATTCGCCTGTTTCCAAAATTTTCGCTATCTTTTTGCGGCATACATTTTTCATATGAATGGTTTTTCACGACAATTATTATACTAATGCTTTCGGAGTCGCTGATTTCGAATTTGAAGTGAGTTTTCAAAATTTCAAAATGACGAATACAATACAGCTGATGATGAATGAAACCGTGGGTTTCCTGTGTTTTATATGGTTTTTTTTCGAATTTAAAATCCACTCCTGGATATCACGTTTTCGTGACAGCATCCATAGGGGATACACAGAATTATATATTTTATTTATAATTTTTATTTATAAGTTATATATTGTACCATTCACGAGATCGTCGGAGCTGCGGTCGAAAAAACGCTCTAGACAGTGAGAGCCTACAAAAACGGAAAACTTTTTTTAGTAAACTACTTCGTTCTAACTATAAAAAACTTCGCGGCTCAAACCATGGCCAAAAACTATGTAAAATCTGTGAGTTATGTAAACATCACAAAAAGCTTTTTTACGTCAACGCTTTAATAAGAAATTAATGATCCAAAACATGTTGTTGATGATGTTAAAGTTTGCAACGTTCGAGGCGAACGAAAAAATTTTTTTTTTTCTGTTGAACGAAATTTTTTTCCTATCCTTGTCATATATGAACCTTATAAATGACAAAAATAAAAATTTTGAAAACTAGTGTGCTGGTGGAGGGCTCAAAACAGACCAAAAAACCTGAAAACTCGCTCTGGAATCGCCATTTTCTCTTAGGGGTCTGTTTTTATTTTTTAAATATTCATTAATAATCATAACAAACATATTGTAATTTTTTCGAAAATTTTCTATACCAGTATCATCTCGAAAATGAAGGTAAGACACTAATTTTTTCGTAGTATTAATGAATATCTAAATAATGAATATTTAAAAAATAAAAACGGACCCCTAAGAGAAAATGGCGATTCCAGGGTGATTTTTCGGGTTTATGGGTCTGTTTTGCGCCCTCCACCAGCGCCCTATATATATTCTAATATGGTTAGGCCTCATGGCCTGGCCACTGTGGATCGACAGGATCCTATTGTGGCGAACCTCGTTAGTTAAAGCGCATCCCGCAGCTGCAGCTTGTCGATAAATGCTGCAATGCTACTGAAAGCGTAGTTTTTGATTTCTTCTGCGGTAAGGAAGTCTTTCCCGGAGATTGATTTACGTTTCTGACAGGTCGCTGTGCAGAATGTTAATAAGTGTTCTGGAGTTTCCTCTTCACTTAGACAGAAGCGACAGAGTACGGTGTCTGTCAGCCCCATTCTTAGGGCATGCTTTTTTAGGCGACACTGTCCTGTTAGCACTCTTGTTATTGCTGTTGCTGTATTTCTGTTTGAGCTGGTGATTTCCATGGCTTTCGATCCGTTGTAGCCTTCTATGAGTGCTGTTGAGTATCTAGGGTTTGTTATTATGCCCCAGTTTTCCTTAGCATCCTTTATTATTGAGTTGTAACGTTGTATTTTTCTTTATTTAGTTTTAAAAAAATACATATACATAAAATTATTATCAATTGCAAACAAAAATTTCCGTTCTTGGACGCGACCCAAAAATGCGGTTTCCGCTGAACTGGTCCGACTGTTATCCTCCTAGGCCCACGTTGCCAACCACCTAGGCCAACTTCCTCTCTACCTTCCTCGCGACCCACGTCAACCGCTCGCCTTCACTTCCGATTTCTTAATTTTCCCCAAACCAAAATTTATGATTTTATCCGTTGTTATCTATTTCTGGTCTCAATATTTCAATAGATAAATAAATTTATTTGATTTTTCTATCATTCACTCGCTACTTCCGGTCTGACTCGGTAATTTACTAATCAGTAAAAAAAGAAAGGAAAACCCGATCCTTCGATTTTAATTCGCCACCCTCGATCCACTCACGAATTCGAAAAAAAAACGATCTTACGACTTCGACTCGCTACTCGCCACTTCCGGTCTATTCAGTAATTAAAAAAAAAACGGTTTTTCGATTTTTCGTTACTTTTCGCCACTTCCGGTACAATACTCAGTCACCTCAATCATCCAACAGACAACCAAAAAAAAAAAACAATCACATGTGTATCCCGTCTCTATCTCGCCACTTCCGGTCCGAATCGTCAAGTTTTTGGTATTAATTAATTATTCGTTTAATCCTTCGGCTATGCCGCCTTACCTTTTCTTTTCTTCTCCTCTTCCTGTCTCTCTCTCTGTTTCTCGCCCTATCTTCCTCTCTCTCTCTCTCTCTTTCTCGCTACCTTCTTATCTTTCTAACTCTCTCTCTCACCACTTGCTTCTCGCACCCTCACCTCACTCCACACCACAACAACACAACCAAAAAAATCAACCGCCAACTCTCTCACCGACGCGACTATTTTCTTTAATCCTTCGAGTCACGCTATCACGACCGTACTGACTTTTGAAATTGACATCGGTACTGACCGATGACGAATTTCCACCTCTCTCGATAATTTATCCTTTAAATTTTGAATACTTAATTGGTGCGTAATATAACGCGCTTGTGTGTGTAGCGCCTGTATACATGCACACACGCGTGGTTAGCTAGACGATCGTCGCCTCTCCGTCGTACGATGGGAGACGCCATCGCAGACACAACAAACCGGCGATCGACGGGAGAGATCGAGCGTCCTTCTCTTACCACTACCCGGGCCGGTGCAACTCGCATGCCTCTCGCTCACATTGCCGAGAAAGAACTTGCAGTTCTTACGACGCGTATTGTTTTCGCCCAAATATAATTAATATTCCAGCAATTTAATATGGTGACTTTGTCACAGAGTTCCTTAGTAGTTTTTTCGCTACTTTGGAGTTTATTCCTATGGCCGGTTCCGGGCAGTTTATCGGCTTCTTCATTACCATTATTACCTGCATGTCCTTTTACCCATTTTAAAACAACCCTGTTGTTATTGCGTGCGACGGTGTTCAGAGCGGAAATGCAGTCTTTTACAAGTCTGGAGTTAACCTCTAGTGCCTCCAGAGTCATTAAGGATGCTTGGCTATTTGTTAAGATATCTATAGTATGCTTTTTGTAATTTCTGTCCAAATTAAGTTGCACGCATTCTCCTACGGCCATTAATTCCGCTTGAAAAATGCTTGCATTTGTATCAAGGCTGCCCGACATCTTTACTTTCGGACGGTCCCGGAATATACCGTATCCCTTACCGCTCGAATTTTTTGACCCATCGGTGTACCACACCAATGAGATCCTTGTCATTCTCTATCGATGTCTGTGGCTTCCACGACAGCGACTCAACCTTGAAGAGCCTGGCTTTCCCAGGTTCTAGTTTAATGTCATCCGTAGGCATTCCGAAAATCGGGTTTCGCGTGGTTTCCCTTTTGAGGTTGTTAATCCTCGTTGATAACCAATTTGATCTCTCTCCGGTTAGCACTCTGTACATGGCACTTCTTGCCTCATTTCTCACATGTACATTGAGTGGTGGCATGTTTAGAAGTGCTTCCAGGGCGATTGTTGGAGTTGAGCTTAGGGCACCGGTTTATCAAACGACATGCTTGTCCTTGGATACTGGTGAGTTTTCTTATTCATGTAATTTGTAGAGTCTTTTCTTTCGACACAATTGCTGCATATGTGATGATAGGTCTAACTATGGCTTCATATAGGCACAGTGCCATACTTGGCTTTAACCCCAACTTGTTACCTATCATTCGCGAAGTAATCGCAAGGACTTTTATCGCTTCTGACAGGATGTAATCCAAGTGTTGGCTCCAGGTAAGGCTTCTGTCTAGTATAATTCCTAGATATTTGCCTTGCTTGGCTAATGGGATTGCTTTGCCGCCTAATTTTGGCTGTTTGCATTTCCCCATTTTCTTTTTTATTATTAAAAGGGATCATTACTGTTTTATCCGCATTAACCGACAGTTCATTTTCTTTACACCACCTGCTCACGATGTTTAAGGCAGCTTCCATTCTGGTTGTCAAAGTGTCTAGGCAGATTCCTCGGGTTATGATGACTGTGTCGTCCGCATACCCCTGTACGTCAAAGTATGCTTTACTTAAATCTACTAGTAGGCTACCCACCACAATTGACCACAGTAGAGGCGACAATACACCTCCCTGTGGGCAGCCTCTAGTAGTTTTAATAACCAATGTGGTATTTACTAAACAGGAAATTACTTTCCTATTTGATAGAAGGTGCTTTATCCAATTTATCGAGGTCTTGTCGATTCCTTTCCTTGTCAGTCCTTCCAGGATAACTTTGGTTGAAGTATTGTCAAAAGCACCTACTATGTCCAAAAAGACACATAGAGCGATTTCTTTATCCTCTACGGCCTTTTCAAGTTTATCTACCAGACTTATCAACGCAGTTTCAGTGGATTTACCCTTCTGATATGCATGTTGATTACAATGTAGATCGTGTCTCTTCAGATAATGTTCTCTGAGGTAATGGTTAATTATCTTCTCAATTGTCTTGAGGAGAAACGATGTCAGGCTTATCGGTCTATACGACTTTGGGTCGGCAATGTCTTTCTTGCCAACTTTCGGTATATAGGCCACCCTCACCCGTCTCCACGCATTCGGTATATATCCCCGGCATATCTGGCTTTGAAGATTTTCAGTAAGGTAGATAGAATTAAATCTAAACTTTGCTTTAAAAGCATTGGGAAGATGCCGTCTTGGCCTTCTTTTTTGTAAGGTTTAAAAGAGCGTACTGCCCATCTCACAAGATTCGGTTTGACGATTTCAGTGGCCTTCTTCCAGTCGGCTTTTGACGGTCGTCGAGAGCCATCATTTAACCTACTGTTGTTAGCCACGTCATCCTCAATACAGGATCATTTTCGTCACATTTTCGTTGTTTACTTTACAGAGCAAACATGTTTAGCTTCAGAAAGCCTGTATTTGTGAAACGCGCGCAGTATTTTATAACAACGACAGAAGGCATTAGAGCTGGTCGTAGTTGCTAATTTATAAATTTGATCACGCTGCTTTATAAATGATCGACATTCTAAATGGACCCACGGTTTTCTTTTATTTGACAAAAATAGAATATTATAAGGAGCAGTAACGTCTAGTGTGCGAATGAACGAGTTAGTGAGATGGAGTATAGATTGGTCGGCATATGAGCTCGAGAAGTTAAATGCGCCAAAGTTATTATGCAGATCATACATAAAATGGCAATGGTTAAAGTTGCGCATGTTCCTTGTAAATACAGTCTTACGAAAAATAGCAGGCTTCGAAAATGCAAATAGAATATCAATAAGGCCACGACCCGCTATTAACAGAGAAATCAATTTATTTTACGTCAAGATAATATCTTTATCATTAGAAATAAAAAGATCGAACTAGGTATGTGAGTTTGCCGCGCGTTGAGTGGAATTAGAGGGTACTAAATAAAGAGAAAAGCGAAACATTTGGGACCTAATAAAATTACTTTCGATGCTAAAAAGATTCGTGTTGCAATTAAAGTCACCATAATGACAGTGGTATAATTCGGTAAAAATGTATAAAATGCAAAATAATTCCGATGGTAGGGCGGCCCTGGGACGCTTGCAGACGACTGTAATCAGCAGTCTGCCATTGTAAGAAGAAATTTCACAGGTTAGGTACTCTGGCTTATTGCAAAAAAAGCCGAAGATGAAGCTATGACGCAAGATTAATAGCCAGAGTGGACGTACAATCCCACGCAATCACCAAACTTATAAACTTACCTAGTCCATCGTTTCTGAAGAGATCGCAATTGTCGATTTTTAGGATAGCCCGGGGAATTTCTATAGTTAACTCATTAATGCTCAGACGGACAAAAAACTGTCCTTGGCTTTGACGTTATCGCGTTCATGGACCCCAGGCAACGAGTTTATATAGCTACTTTTTCTAAATTTCAAAATAGCGAATGACAACATGGCGTCAAAGCCTCGAAAAATGATCCGCAATGCTAATACAGAGCCTGAATTTTTAACAATGACTGAAATCGCTTCAAACTTGCTACTCGAAACTTTTTGGGTCGCTGATTATGAATTTGAAGTCAGGGTTCAAAAATTTAAAATGGCGGATTCAGTATTGCTGCAAAATTTTTTGAAATTACATGAAATCGTCTTAAATTTGTTACTCGGGGGTTTTTGGGGTCGCCGATTACGATTCTGAAATCAGTTTTCAAAAATTAAAAATGGCGATACTAGTATGGCGACCAACTTTTTAAAAATTGACCGAAATCGCTTGAAACTTGGCACCAGTGGATTTTAAGGGTCATTGATTACGAATCTCAAATAAGTTTTAATAAATGGCCGATCAGTATAAGAGTCTAAAATGCGCCATATATATCATTATATAAAATTATTTACGCTGAATCGAATGATCACCTCAGATTTTTCATTTGACCGACATATAGCGTCATAATTTTTAAAATTGCAACATCGCGTATCTTAATTTTTAAGGTAAAATTGGCAACATAGCATATCTCATGCCATTTATTATTGGCCTGTTTGTCTCATGCAGTCGTGCTGAGAAGACAGAAACATCTGTGAAAATTATAACAGAAGTTGAAATAAATCTTAATTAATGCGGAAAGTAGTTTTCTGGCTCTCTTGAAAAGTCGCGAAAAATGACATAAGCAATGTTAGTTCTTGGGTGACGATATGGTACTAATAAAATGGGTTTAGAGATTGCTGACACATATCTGCAGAAACGTGATACTGAGGCTATCTAGAGTCGCAAAGTTGAAAGAGTTAGCGTGAAAAAAATTGCTCAAATTTGTCAAAATGTAATTCTGTAAAGCAACGGAAATACATTAATAATAATGTACATATATGAATTTGTTACTAAAATTCTGTCCACTAGGAAAAATGCATATGTCAAAAAATTTTTTAATTTATAAATAAAAATCATTTTTTCGATAAAAATATTATAAAAATAAAAAAAATAAAAAAATATTTTAAAAAAGGAGTAAAAGATATAAAAAATATAAAAGAAACCCTTTTACTCGTCCATCTTCATGCGGGCTAAGCATCGGGCAATGGCGAAACAATTGACGGCGAATGGGCAAACATTTTTCGAAGAAATATTTATTATAATGAAGAACTTAAAAAATGTCACCCCTAAACTGAATAGAATATGTAATTTTATAAAACACACATCACGAACGAAATCTGTAACACCAAGAAACTCACGAATAGAAGGTTCTAGAAATTTCAGTTAATTTTCAAAAATTTGATTCCCATACTGGATCCGCCATCTTTTGAAACTTATTTGAGATTGGGAATCAATGACTCTTAAAACCCCGTGGCGTCAAGTTTCAAGAGATTTCGGTAAATTTTTAAAAAGTTGGTCGCTATATTAGAATCGCCATTTTTTAATTTTAATAACGCCAAATACCCCCGAACAATAAGTCTCAAACGATTTCATGTAATATCAAAGAATCCGGCCCTCATAATGGACGCTCCATTTTGAATGATTTAAAACTGATTTCAGAATCGTAATCAGCGGCCTAAAAGACTCCCGAGTAACAAATTTCAGACGATTTTATGTAATTTCAAAAAAAACTGGCAGCCATACAGGACCCGGCATTTTGAATTTTTGAAAAACTATTTCAGATTCGTTATCAGAGACCCAAAAACCGCTCGAGTGACAAGTTTCAAACGATTTCATGTAATTTCAAAGAATCTGGTCCTCATAATGGATGCGCCATTTTGAGTTTTTGAAAATTGATTTCGGAATCGTAATCAGTGGCCCAAAAAACTCCCGAGTAACAAGTTTCAGAAGATTTTATGTAATTTCAAAAAAATTGGCCGCGATATTGGATCCGGCATTTTGAAATTTTTGAAAACTGATTTCAGAATCGTAATCAGCGGCCCAAAAAACTCCCGAGTAACAAGTTTCAGACGATTTTATGTAATTTCAAAAAAATTGACCGCCATGTTGGAGCGCCATTTTAAAATTTTGAAAACTAACTTCAAATTCATAATCAGCGACCCAAAAAAACCTCCGAGTCGCAAATTTGAAGCGATTTCAGTCAATTTTAGAAATTTAGGCTCTATGTTAGTTTTGCGGATCATTTTTCGGGGTACTGACGCCAAGTTGTCGTCCGCCATTTTGAAATTTAGAAAAAGTAGCTATATAAACTTGTATCCTGGGGTCCATGGACCGCTGAATCAGTTGACTTGGCAGCCCCCCCCCACCCCCCCCCCCCCCCACCCCCCCCCCCCCCCACCCCCCCCCCCCCCCACCCCCCCCCCCCCCCACCCCCCCCCCCCCCCACCCCCCCCCCCCCCCACCCCCCCCCCCCCCCACCCCCCCCCCCCCCCACCCCCCCCCCCCCCCACCCCCCCCCCCCCCCACCCCCCCCCCCCCCCACCCCCCCCCCCCCCCACCCCCCCCCCCCCCCACCCCCCCCCCCCCCCACCCCCCCCCCCCCCCACCCCCCCCCCCCCCCACCCCCCCCCCCCCCCACCCCCCCCCCCCCCCACCCCCCCCCCCCCCCACCCCCCCCCCCCCCCACCCCCCCCCCCCCCCACCCCCCCCCCCCCCCACCCCCCCCCCCCCCCACCCCCCCCCCCCCCCACCCCCCCCCCCCCCCACCCCCCCCCCCCCCCACCCCCCCCCCCCCCCACCCCCCCCCCCCCCCACCCCCCCCCCCCCCCACCCCCCCCCCCCCCCACCCCCCCCCCATGACTGTGTCGTCCGCATACCCCTGTACGTCAAAGTATGCTTTACTTAAATCTACTAGTAGGCTACCCACCACAATTGACCACAGTAGAGGCGACAATACACCTCCCTGTGGGCAGCCTCTAGTAGTTTTAATAACCAATGTGGTATTTACTAAACAGGAAATTACTTTCCTATTTGATAGAAGGTGCTTTATCCAATTTATCGAGGTCTTGTCGATTCCTTTCCTTGTCAGTCCTTCCAGGATAACTTTGGTTGAAGTATTGTCAAAAGCACCTACTATGTCCAAAAAGACACATAGAGCGATTTCTTTATCCTCTACGGCCTTTTCAAGTTTATCTACCAGACTTATCAACGCAGTTTCAGTGGATTTACCCTTCTGATATGCATGTTGATTACAATGTAGATCGTGTCTCTTCAGATAATGTTCTCTGAGGTAATGGTTAATTATCTTCTCAATTGTCTTGAGGAGAAACGATGTCAGGCTTATCGGTCTATACGACTTTGGGTCGGCAATGTCTTTCTTGCCAACTTTCGGTATATAGGCCACCCTCACCCGTCTCCACGCATTCGGTATATATCCCCGGCATATCTGGCTTTGAAGATTTTCAGTAAGGTAGATAGAATTAAATCTAAACTTTGCTTTAAAAGCATTGGGAAGATGCCGTCTTGGCCTTCTTTTTTGTAAGGTTTAAAAGAGCGTACTGCCCATCTCACAAGATTCGGTTTGACGATTTCAGTGGCCTTCTTCCAGTCGGCTTTTGACGGTCGTCGAGAGCCATCATTTAACCTACTGTTGTTAGCCACGTCATCCTCAATACAGGATCATTTTCGTCACATTTTCGTTGTTTACTTTACAGAGCAAACATGTTTAGCTTCAGAAAGCCTGTATTTGTGAAACGCGCGCAGTATTTTATAACAACGACAGAAGGCATTAGAGCTGGTCGTAGTTGCTAATTTATAAATTTGATCACGCTGCTTTATAAATGATCGACATTCTAAATGGACCCACGGTTTTCTTTTATTTGACAAAAATAGAATATTATAAGGAGCAGTAACGTCTTGTGTGCGAATGAACGAGTTAGTGAGATGGAGTATAGATTGGTCGGCATATGAGCTCGAGAAGTTAAATGCGCCAAAGTTATTATGCAGATCATACATAAAATGGCAATGGTTAAAGTTGCGCATGTTCCTTGTAAATACAGTCTTACGAAAAATAGCAGGCTTCGAAAATGCAAATAGAATATCAATAAGGCCACGACCCGCTATTAACAGAGAAATCAATTTATTTTACGTCAAGATAATATCTTTATCATTAGAAATAAAAAGATCGAACTAGGTATGTGAGTTTGCCGCGCGTTGAGTGGAATTAGAGGGTACTAAATAAAGAGAAAAGCGAAACATTTGGGACCTAATAAAATTACTTTCGATGCTAAAAAGATTCGTGTTGCAATTAAAGTCACCATAATGACAGTGGTATAATTCGGTAAAAATGTATAAAATGCAAAATAATTCCGATGGTAGGGCGGCCCTGGGACGCTTGCAGACGACTGTAATCAGCAGTCTGCCATTGTAAGAAGAAATTTCACAGGTTAGGTACTCTGGCTTATTGCAAAAAAAGCCGAAGATGAAGCTATGACGCAAGATTAATAGCCAGAGTGGACGTACAATCCCACGCAATCACCAAACTTATAAACTTACCTAGTCCATCGTTTCTGAAGAGATCGCAATTGTCGATTTTTAGGATAGCCCGGGGAATTTCTATAGTTAACTCATTAATGCTCAGACGGACAAAAAACTGTCCTTGGCTTTGACGTTATCGCGTTCATGGACCCCAGGCAACGAGTTTATATAGCTACTTTTTCTAAATTTCAAAATAGCGAATGACAACATGGCGTCAAAGCCTCGAAAAATGATCCGCAATGCTAATACAGAGCCTGAATTTTTAACAATGACTGAAATCGCTTCAAACTTGCTACTCGAAACTTTTTGGGTCGCTGATTATGAATTTGAAGTCAGGGTTCAAAAATTTAAAATGGCGGATTCAGTATTGCTGCAAAATTTTTTGAAATTACATGAAATCGTCTTAAATTTGTTACTCGGGGGTTTTTGGGGTCGCCGATTACGATTCTGAAATCAGTTTTCAAAAATTAAAAATGGCGATACTAGTATGGCGACCAACTTTTTAAAAATTGACCGAAATCGCTTGAAACTTGGCACCAGTGGATTTTAAGGGTCATTGATTACGAATCTCAAATAAGTTTTAATAAATGGCCGATCAGTATAAGAGTCTAAAATGCGCCATATATATCATTATATAAAATTATTTACGCTGAATCGAATGATCACCTCAGATTTTTCATTTGACCGACATATAGCGTCATAATTTTTAAAATTGCAACATCGCGTATCTTAATTTTTAAGGTAAAATTGGCAACATAGCATATCTCATGCCATTTATTATTGGCCTGTTTGTCTCATGCAGTCGTGCTGAGAAGACAGAAACATCTGTGAAAATTATAACAGAAGTTGAAATAAATCTTAATTAATGCGGAAAGTAGTTTTCTGGCTCTCTTGAAAAGTCGCGAAAAATGACATAAGCAATGTTAGTTCTTGGGTGACGATATGGTACTAATAAAATGGGTTTAGAGATTGCTGACACATATCTGCAGAAACGTGATACTGAGGCTATCTAGAGTCGCAAAGTTGAAAGAGTTAGCGTGAAAAAAATTGCTCAAATTTGTCAAAATGTAATTCTGTAAAGCAACGGAAATACATTAATAATAATGTACATATATGAATTTGTTACTAAAATTCTGTCCACTAGGAAAAATGCATATGTCAAAAAATTTTTTAATTTATAAATAAAAATCATTTTTTCGATAAAAATATTATAAAAATAAGAAAAATAAAAAAATATTTAAAAAAAGAAGTAAAAGATATAAAAAATATAAAAGAAACCCTTTTACTCGTCCATCTTCATGCGGGCTAAGCATCGGGCAATGGCGAAACAATTGACGGCGAATGGGCAAACATTTTTCGAAGAAATATTTATTATAATGAAGAACTTAAAAAATGTCACCCCTAAACTGAATAGAATATGTAATTTTATAAAACACACATCACGAACGAAATCTGTAACACCAAGAAACTCACGAATAGAAGGTTCTAGAAATTTCAGTTAATTTTCAAAAATTTGATTCCCATACTGGATCCGCCATCTTTTGAAACTTATTTGAGATTGGGAATCAATGACTCTTAAAACCCCGTGGCGTCAAGTTTCAAGAGATTTCGGTAAATTTTTAAAAAGTTGGTCGCTATATTAGAATCGCCATTTTTAATTTTAATAACGCCAAATACCCCCGAACAATAAGTCTCAAACGATTTCATGTAATATCAAAGAATCCGGCCCTCATAATGGACGCTCCATTTTGAATGATTTAAAACTGATTTCAGAATCGTAATCAGCGGCCTAAAAGACTCCCGAGTAACAAATTTCAGACGATTTTATGTAATTTCAAAAAAAACTGGCAGCCATACAGGACCCGGCATTTTGAATTTTTGAAAAACTATTTCAGATTCGTTATCAGAGACCCAAAAACCGCTCGAGTGACAAGTTTCAAACGATTTCATGTAATTTCAAAGAATCTGGTCCTCATAATGGATGCGCCATTTTGAGTTTTTGAAAATTGATTTCGGAATCGTAATCAGTGGCCCAAAAAACTCCCGAGTAACAAGTTTCAGAAGATTTTATGTAATTTCAAAAAAATTGGCCGCGATATTGGATCCGGCATTTTGAATTTTTGAAAACTGATTTCAGAATCGTAATCAGCGGCCCAAAAAACTCCCGAGTAACAAGTTTCAGACGATTTTATGTAATTTCAAAAAAATTGACCGCCATGTTGGAGCGCCATTTTAAAATTTTGAAAACTAACTTCAAATTCATAATCAGCGACCCAAAAAAACCTCCGAGTCGCAAATTTGAAGCGATTTCAGTCAATTTTAGAAATTTAGGCTCTATGTTAGTTTTGCGGATCATTTTTCGGGGTACTGACGCCAAGTTGTCGTCCGCCATTTTGAAATTTAGAAAAAGTAGCTATATAAACTTGTATCCTGGGGTCCATGGACCGCTGAATCAGTTGACTTGGCAGATACATTTTCGATTCCTACCAATGAAGTCGCAATTCGTACTTTACGCAACTGAAGCGCATGAGCTAACTATTCGGTGTATAAGATCGCGTTGACCTTTGGTCCAATAAAGCACGTACCTTAATACTTCGAGACGCAGAAGATGTCACAAGCACGTGAGCCGTTGCCAATAGCACGTGACCTACTCGACCCGATGTTGTTGAAGACACCAATGTTTGGACTTCCTGTTCAGATGAACGCCCCTGCGTGGGTAGCGTTTCGGACTCAGTTGTCTGTGGCATCTCTAATTTCTGAGGAGTAGAGTCATAATGTAAAAGCGTATGATGTCTCTTATGACACTGAACACAAGTACGAGTACATTTCGACGCTAAATGTTTCGATCCGAGACAGTTTAAACATAAATCTTTTACACACTTTAATCGAGTTGAAGGTGTGGATGATTTGAATTTTGAGCATTGCTAAATAGTGTATGATTCGCTACAGATCGGGCAAACGATAGATGGCGTTGCAACTACGTGCGAAGTTACTTTAACTGGCTTCACGGACAACATCGAGGGCGAATCTGTGCCCTTGGAGGCAGGCGTAGCGGTTTGTTGAGTTTTGGAAAATGCTTCCATTCCACGTATTCGAGTTTCCAAAAATCTACTCAACTCCGAAAAATACGTAAATTCGCGAGTATCTCCCAAGTGCAACTCCCACGCCTGTCTAGTAGCGTTATCTAATTTCGACGAAATTATACAAACAAGCATGTCGCTGACACCATGCATACCGGCCGGAGGTTCTTCTGCGTATGCCGATACATATGAGAACTTTTTAGCATTTTCTAACGATGTAATTATTTCTGTCACCCGATTGTGAATACCGCGCAAAGATTTTACCGAGGCCGTTTTAATAGACGGTAATGATAAAAGCGCATCAATTTGTGCAGATACTATAGCCCGTGTATTATCGTACTTTGAAATTAAAAGTCGCCACGCAGTTGCGAAGCTCTCGGGAGCAAAAACTATATTTTTCAAAAAATCACTAGGTTCAGCGGTCACATTTGACAGCAAATAGTGCAATTTATGCAAGTTATCAATCGCGTCATTATTTACAATTACAGACTCAAAATAAGCGCGAAATTTTGGCTGATCTGAATATGGAGAACGCTGGTAGAGACACCTTCGGCAGATAATTCAGTCTTGAAGCTGGGCTGGACCAGGAGCGTTGTTGGTAGATGAAGTCGATGCACCCTTTTCGCAGCTGGCCAAAAGAGCTACTACACAGTCTATTGTATCCAAATATTGCAGTTCGTAGGCTCCGAACTTGTGGGCCGTGAAATATTCTTGGTCTCGATTCTCATCATCGGCATAACAAACAAGTTGATAATGGAGATTTTGACACAATTCTCAAGTGTTTTTTAGAAATTTCATCCGAGTTTTTAGAACGGCTTCAACAGGCGATTTAGTGCTATATTGCTGACATGCTGTCATTTGCTTTGCAAGAGATGCCAAGTTTTCCCCTTGACGCACTAGCAGTTCGTCAAAATTCACTTTTTTCGGTGGCATTTTGAGTATCTTTAATCAGATAGAAAGAGACAGATTGTCGCCAAATTTGTTTAGTTCAGTCGAGCAACACAGACAGCGGAAGTATTTCCTTTTTTTTATGAAATAGTAGGTAAGTAGGTGAAGATGAATGCACTTTCCTCCCTTTTAGCCAGATCCTGGCATGATGGCCAAATAATGTTCCGATTCGAGAGTGATCGGATTAGGAGAGATGGAGGTTTAGGATACTTGCTTTTTGAAAAAACTAGCCCTGTTCTGTTCCTTATCTTAATATATTTACAAAAACCACTTTCACCACACTTCTTAATCCGTTGATTTGCATTGATTATTGTTTTGGTAATGCGGCCGCGTTTTTCACGGTTACAAACTTTTCGTGAATAGTTTGCCGTGTTGCTTGTAAGACCGAATAATCGTAACTAACTGGGGAACTTAAAATTACTCCGCGTGATGGTCGTGCGGGCTAAGGCGTCAGTCTTAGTCCACCCGAACTGAACGTCGCGAAGATCCCGAGTTCGAATCCCCGTCCGTGCAATTTTCTCTGCTTATGTCCAGTGTGGAATAACCGGGGAACTTTGCTGGGCGAAGGTACGAATTTGGGACCGCTGCCGACCTCCGTCGGCAGTTATCGGTACCGTCAGCGTCTTATCCGCGGTCGGTACGTCGTGGGTCTTATCTCGGATAAAGATGGGATAAGCCCCGCGTCGTACTCGCTAAGGCACAGACCGCCGAATCTGCTGGTGGTACCGATATTGGGGAGGGGGGACTGGCTCTGGGTGGGTGTTGTGTTTTCCTGTTTCGTCATGTATAATGTCTATGTGTTGTCCATCCTATACCTCTCCACCCGAGAGCCGACCCGCGAATAAGCATCTAAGTCATTAAAGCGGGGGAAAATTCCAAATCCTTTATCCTATCCTTTTTTTTTTTTTTTTAAATTACTCCCGATCGCGGCACTAGAATAAAGCGGCAAAATGCGAATAACATAAACATTGCGTATATACTTGAACGAAAATAGTGAGAAATTAAACTTATATTTAATTCGGTTCGACCAACGTATTCCTATACGAAACATGGGAAGAAATGAGTATGAAGTGGATTAGTAACCTATTAGCGTTGACGTGGCAAATTTTTATATTGGCACGATAATTTACTTGATTAGGACATAAATGCGGGGAGATGGATAGTCATGAGGTAGTCATTATTTGAAATGTCACGAGTTTATTCCGACGGTGAAATGGGACGGGTATTGGAAAGAATTTGGAGGTGACCTTAAGTCCATAATTTCCTTGTTATCGGCAATGATATCAGCCGGAATATTGGAAACAATAATTTCAAATGTCGATGGCTTGGATGTGTCGAATTCAGCAACTTTCTTCCTTAATTCAGCATTCTCATTTGTTATTTCCTCAATCATTTTTGAGCTAAACTCTGGCGTAAGAGAAGAAGATTCGAGATCATTACGGCGTTAATCTGCTCCTTACTCAAATCTGGTGCATTTAACTTCAAGAGAAGAAATACGCCCATCGAGATCACTAACTCCCGTGCTTAACTCAGGAATTTTGTTCAACTTTTCTTTTATATCGTTGGGTCTTTCTAATTTCAGCAGTTTGGATAGAATCAGATTAAGCGTGTTTGTAACATTGATCATTTAAAGTTTTATGTTTTTACCGAAGTTGGAAATTTTTGATGATTTTAACCTCATCCGCAAGCGTCCAGTTATTCGAATAAAAACATCTGACTGTTTCGAAACATCCTTCCCGGCTATATCGATTTGGGTCTTCAACTGTTACCGGACAACGTGTTCGATGTGAAACAGTCGACATTCACACGTTCAAGAATTGTCTCGTTGGGTAGGATGCCCCTGAAATAAATAAACTTTAAAATTCAATTTACAACCATAATTACAACCATACCTTGCTGAAAATTAATTTTTGCGCCATCGGCTTCAGAAAAAAAATCCTCCTCATGGTATATCTCTCATGCGCTATGGCAACACCCTGTATATGTAAAATATATACATATAACATTCGGCCATAAATTGTGCCCATATGCTCTACTTTTATAGGTTATTTGATTGAACGAGACCAAAATAGTACATTATGCAAAATGTGCAATGCTTCATTGGCCTAGTCTGTTCGACAAACTTATTACAGCATATACAACCGACTAACCATTGATGATATTAAGTACTTTCAGTATATTCATGTGATTATAGCTATACAGTGTGATTATATCCTTACCATCTTAACCAAAATTATATAAACATGGTAAATTAAAGTTAATCAATATATATGTTAATATTCGTGCCATACACTGTTTGAAACTTATATTTGTATTGTGATTCTTAGGAATTTTTTGAAAATCCGTCATTCAGAGCAGATGGTTTGAAAATTTATCCAACATTAGTGATTCGCGGGACTGGCTTGTACGAATTATGGAAAACTGGAAGATATAAAAGCTATCCCCCAAGTATTCTGGTTGATCTTATAGCGAAAATTTTAGCTTTAGTTCCTCCATGGACTCGAGTGTATCGCGTTCAGCGAGATATTCCAATGCCGTTAGTGAGGTAAGTTTTAAGAATATGTTTATCAAATTGGCATTCATTAAACTTACTCTTTAACAGTTAAACAATGTACATTCCACTGTTTCCAGTTCTGGCGTTGAACATGGTAATTTACGTGAATTAGCCCATTTGAGAATGAATGATCTTGGGGTTACTTGTAGAGATGTACGCACTCGAGAAGTGGGGATTCAGGAGATTCATTATAAAATTCAACCTCACGAAGTTGAACTAGTACGACGGGATTATGTTGCTAACAATGGATGGGAAACATTTCTATCTTATGAGGATCCTGCGCAGGATATTTTAATTGGATTACTTAGACTCAGAAAATGTTCAAAAGATAGATTTAGGTAATCTAAAAAATTATTATTAGATTGAACATGTACTTTAATACAATTTGTCAATATTAGTCTATTTCAATATTGTTTGTCACTGTCCCATTATTAATTACACTATTGCAATATAAAAGTTTTCTTGCAGTAGTCCCATATCCGGCTTTGATTGTCAGAACAGGTTCTAACATTAATTCAGGAATAATAATCAGGAAAAAGAAATATACGTGCATTAGTTGAAAACATTTCAATAAATCTGAATCGATATTTTTATAGCAGACGTCCACTTTCGTAAAGCGATCTCATCGTTTGCGTGACTACTTCAAATGGGATGCTATTGAAAATATAATGACCTCAATATCACCATAACTCTTGACAAAAAAGTCAGATTAGAATACTAAAATGGAGATTATGTAAAAATCGTAAACGTAACGGTAATAAAAATTTCAAAACAACGAAATATTCTAATCAACTATGTTTACAAGTATTATGAGTGCCTGGTTCTAAATTAAAATTCGGTAATAAGTTGATGACTACAAGCGGTGTTGGGGTTGTATCGACCGAAGATATTCGCAATGTAAAATAATATATTTTAGTTCTAACAATTTTGTTTTCATCCGATGAATGGGAGAATGCGTTAAACGCCATAAGGGAGTCATGCGAGACCCCCCCCCCCCCGTGTGTGGGCCTCATACCTATCCGATACAGACATACCAACACCATTCCCTAACCTTCCTTACCTACCGATGTTCGTAGTTTCACCGTGGGACTGGTTACAATACTTCACGGTGGCGCCGAGTTCTTGGCAGTTACTGGGACCCAGTAACAAAAAAACAATAATTAAGAAGTAATTAAAATCGCGTCCATTTCGTCGTCACGAATAACAACAAAAAGTCGTGTCTCGGCAACCACCGGCTCCCAGTGGCCGCTGTGTCGCGTATTAAAATAAGTAAATAAATAATATTTAATATTTATTACAGAGATTTATTTCGTTCCCGTTGCGGCTGCGTCTGCCCCCCCCCCCTTTTTTTTTGTCGAAGGACCGCTTCGATAAATTCAGCAGTCCTTTGCTAGACGTCTTCATCTTATAGCATCAGCCGGACGATATTGTCCGGCGTGAATTATTCAATTTCTTCTTCCAGGTTCCGCCTGGCATCCCTTGATTACATTAAAAAAATGTGCGGAGGGCGTCGTCGCGGATACAGCCGCAGTACACACAGCCTGAGCCCGCCACCTTCCCCATTTTCTGAAGGTAGGAACGGAAGAAACCGTGCCCTGTCATGAACTGTGTCAGATAATAATTTACCTCGCCGAACTAGAGATTGGTCCAATCTTCTAGCTCCCCGATCAGGTGTGCAGTCCATCGTCCACTCATCATTCGCTCCTGGTCGAGGAGGTGGATGGGAATGACTCCAGCCGTGGTGACCTTTGTCACCTGCCCGCCATTCGCTGTATGTGCGGTCAGAAGGTGAGCTTGGTGTCAAGACTCACCCCTGGACATCGTTGGCTTATCCGACCAGGAATGCACCCTCAGGCATATCCAATCTTAGGATCCAAGATAGAGCTGCCCTGGGCTGCCCATACCGTCGTCTCTCTCGGAACCAAGCTATCCGATGTTTCGTATACGATGAAGCGGGACCTCAAGTAACCCTCCACGATGTTTTGGAGGTACTCGGGTAATTTAAAGTCACGTCGCAACGCGTCCAGTACTTTCTCCCAGTTGACCGGGTTGAAACAATTCTTCATATCTATATCCTATCATATATTCTGTTTCCCGTGCAGCCAGCGCAACCTCCTGGCTCGCCTGAACCGTCGACCTACCCGGTCGGAAGCCGTATTGACGGTCGACAAGACCCCCGCCGACCGTACCGCGTCTTGCAGACGACGTCTGATCATTTTTCCCAGGAGTTTGCCGGATGTGACCAATATGCACAAAGGTCGGTGCGATGACGCTGCCTCTACTGGTCCATTGCCCTTGCTTATGAAGACGAATTTGTCCACTTTTCAGCCGGAATAGAAAGTGCGTGCCCTCAGACAGGTGTTATACATATCAAGCAAGGGCTGTGGCTGCTTTCAACTACGGCCTTTAACACGTCTGCTGGAATTTCGTCCGGACCCACTCATTCACGGATTATTATTCAAATCATCGCCCAGCTGCTTCCAGCATCAGCGTTGACTGGACGTGACTGATTGATTATTTCTAACAATAGCAATAATAATAATAATAATACCAAAAGGGCGAGATGGATACGATGCAGTCGCAGCATACATCCAACGTCACAATGCGAATCTCTGAGTGCTGTATTATCATCTCCGCGGCACCTGCGGTATTGACGCGACCCCAGTTTTGCCTTACGTCCCCTCTGATATTGAATCCGTAATCGGAAATGAGTCGCGCCGATTATACTAGAATTAGTAATTTCCGACAAGCAGGCAAATGTCAGCCAATAAGCCTGACATAGTCCTTGGTGATTTCGATGACAAATCCATATTCGTCGTCGAGTTCTTTGCACCAGCAGAGACAAACATAGTCAGTAAAGATAACGAAAAGCGAATGAAATATCAGGAAGTCCTGTTCGAGATTCGCAAGCTGTATTGAGGATTCAAAATCAAGCTCGTCGTACTGACAATTGGAGTGCTGGGAGGAATGAGACCAACATTCCTCGAAAACATCAAAAGCATTCCGGCCTGCCAAAAATATAGATCGAATGACTAATCTGTAACTCGTTTCCATTATGAGAAAATGAAACATGAAAAGGCGTCGGTGTGGATAATAGGAAACTAAAAAAAATGGAGTAAAAGATAAAATTATTGATTATGATAATGTAATATTAAACGTATCAGGTTACTTGAAAAAATTAAGCAGACTCGGGAGAAATTTTATGATTACGATTGTTAGTATTTTTTTAATAACTATTGTGCTGATTTTTATCGCTTAATTTATTCATCAAATTTAATTTAATACATTTATAAATTATTGGCTGTTGTGAGATTTTGATAACATCGTAGCGCGTCAAAATAAAATGATGGAAAATTATCTTAACATGCAAAAACTTAACTTTCCTGTGCACCAGTTTTTCTTTTCTCGTAAGGGAACAATGTAGTTTGGACGAGTATACTCGTCCTGTCGCACAGAGGGGTTACACATTCGATATCATCGAACTTGAAAAAAATTGATTAAATTCTTGGTTTTGACGGTTCACGTAAAGTTAAATATGTAAATAAATACAATAATATGAGCGTGAATGTACGCCACCAAAATGAGAACAATAATGCTTTGCATGACTAGTAAATATGAATATTATCGTCTGTGAATCGATGATCAAACAAACGAAATATATAGAAATAAAAGTGAATTTAATTACATAGATTCAGATGCCCCTAACGATAACAAAAAATGTTCAAAAATGCGAATTGTAAAGAGATAAAAACTACGTTTTGGTCCAGATCTTCCACATGGACCTCATCAATAAGACCGTGGAAGACCCTGTCATAGACGTATGAGGTAATTAAAGTGAAATTTTAACTTATTTAAAAATTGAAGTGCAATCTTGAAACAATGAGATCTCATTACACAATATGCTTATACCTCCAGAAACCGAGTAATAAAAGATTTATTTGTTGACTAGTAACAATATGAAATTTTCTTAACCGCTTAAATTAATCGAACTTGAAAAAGATTAATTTTCCTTATTATCATGGTTGTTAGTCGCAGCATACCATCTGTAGTTTGTTATTTCAAAATTTCATTCTTTTAACAAAAATTATGCAATTTGTATTGAAATGCTCGAAAATTTGTTTTGATATGTCCTTAATCCTTCTGTGAATCTTAAACCTGGAAATTTCCAGATTATGTTACTAATTGCTAGAACTTGAATTCTATAACTATGCCCGGACCAACGCGAGACCCTTTCTTCCGGTAGTCTCTTCCAATGTATCTCGAAGCAGCAAGATTTCTCGAGCTCCCCGGTGAGCTCCTGGGAACCTGCAAAATGGCGGTATTTCGGGTCGCGTACGCACGTGTTCGGTAATACCGGGTACTCGTCGAGTTCAATACCTGATGAGGAAGGAACCGGCGTTATCGGCACCAATTATTATTATTGTCCTATCAAAGAGGATACTGATTAAGAACACCCATTGTGAAGGTATACGGGAAGTTCTTTTCTTTAAAAAAGAAAAGTATAGTATTCAACAAAAATATTGTAAAGTAAGAAACAATTATTTCCATCCGAGTGGAGAAATTAACATTTGTCTCTTTACTTGCAGAGAACAAGAATGGAGTAGCCGACAGGTTCTTACGCGAATCTTTCTGAGTCGAGTTAAGGAAGATGCAAACCAAATTTTTTTATTTTAAAATTACAATGCACTGTACTTTATAATAATAATTCAAAATTTCTGCCACCTTGTTGCTGACATAATTTAGCACGATTGATCACGGTATCCACGCTTCGCGAAAGCATTTCTTCGTCTACAGTCGCCACTGCCTCGTGCAATTTGCCCAACATCTCTTCGGTTTCGACTGGCATCTAATAAATAAAGTTTTTTATGTGACCCCCAAAAAAAGTCCAGAGGCGTGAGATCTGGTGATCGCGCTGGCCAATTCATTGGTCCTCCACGGCCTATCCATCTTCGTGGAAATGATCGATCTAGCTCTCTGCGAACCTCTATACCGAAATGTGCAGGAGCTGTATCTTGCTGAAAAATAATGTTTTCTCGAACTTCTTCGGGTAAATCAGCTTCGTCGAGTAGCACAGAAAGCTCGTGGCGAATGAAATCTCGATAAACATGAGCGTTGACTCGTGTCGGTAAAACCACTGGTCCGATCTAGATCGCAAAAAAATTTGTGCAAAATACTTTGGACACACTACAGAACTGCATGGTCGGTTTTCCGATGCAATAATTAATCTCAGTTAAGGGCTGTGAGGTGAGGTGGAAGGTCAGTAAGCGTGAAATACTTTGCTCCAAGTTGTATGTCTTAAAAGCTAATTTACCCGTATTTTCTTTAAAGAAAATATTTATTACTAGTATGGCAATGGAATGTGTGATTGTAACGCTAAAAAAATGTAAAAAAGATATATTGAGATGAATTGTTTGTCAGGTTAGGGCACCTTTCAAGCAGAATTCAAGTATTTATTATTTATTAAAACCTAGAATTTGGAGCAAAGTGTTAGTTGCTTATTGGCTATTGCCACACTTGAGGGCCCGCGAGCATGCGAAAAAGCGAGAGAATGTTAGGCGGATCTTTATGAAACTTCTCGGAGAAAAAAAATCAGCTGAATCTGCCGAAAAATCCGCACGTTTGGACGATTTTCCAGCTGAAATATTTTTTAGATTTCCGTTCGGGACAACGGAAAATAACTGATCAATTAACAAAATTCCACGCAGTAGGGGAGACCGGGGTTCTATGGCGCGAGGGTAAATTGACGAATTTGAATTTACTCTAAAATTATAAGTCGAAGCATTTTGCCCTTCACACATGTATGTGCTGAACACTAAATTTCTACCAAGTTCCATCGTTACATCATCAATACTCTGAAGAATATGAAGAAAAATTTATTTTGACACTCGAAAGTAAGCTTTTACATTCTTAATTTCTTTTATTTTTATTTTTATATTTAGGAAAAAATTAAATATCCAATCTTCAGCTCAGTTCATGTATTTGTAAAGAACAAACAAGAAACTTTGATTTCCGTATGCAGTGATGACAGTACCAACTTTTTTCTGCTATCACTTACTGAAATCACTTACTCGATAATAACATAAGACATATTTTCGCAAAAAAATTATTCAGAAAATGATTTGTATTTCTTAAAGATCCGCGTAAAACGAATTGCACAATTTCCTCACTATTTTGCTCGCGCGAAGGGCCTTAATAAGTCTCGTTATGTAATGATCACTTACAAGAGTGTCTCCGATGATGCCGTCCCATAAATTTACAGTAAATCGATACTGATAACTTCTGGATCTTATTGCATGTGGATTGTTGTGTGACCATCGGTGGAAATTCTTGGAGTTGAATGTACCATTCGGAGTATACAAGCTTTCATCTGACCGTAAAATTCTCCTGTGGTAATTAGGATCTCCATCGACATTTGCCAAGAACTGGTCACAAAACTCAAGACGGGGCACATGATCTCTTTCATACAATTTTTGTACAGGAGTATAATGGTACGGATGACGACCATCTCTACGTAACGTCCGATGAACCACAGAGTGTGAAATTTGTAGCCGATGCCCAGCGCCTCTTGTACTTTTAGTAGGATTATTGTCGAAAGTGCGAAGAATTCTGTCTTCATCACCTACTGGGATACGTGGGCGCACATTATCATCATTCACAGGCAGCAATTGACCGAAATCTCGTATTCGGTTGATTAACCGTGTTACGACATTTCCGCCAGGAAAACGGTTGCTTTGCGCATTTCGTTCTCTATAAATTCGGGCCGCTACTACTGCTCGCTCTCCTGCCAACGCATAACAAACTGCCATTTCCGAATATTCTCGTGCCATGTATGACATTACGTAAATTATCACATAACCTAATAACTTACTGCGAAATTGTTACAAGAAAGCGTAGGAGAATCGTAATAACAAGAGACAATTGATAGACGATCTGAATCGCCTATTTTCAGAGATCGCAATTAAATAATATTTGAAGAATTAAGAGTTAAAGAAATTAACCATTTTCGGCCGATTTCTCATGCTTTATATTATGTTGAATTTAAAAAGAGTAGGTCAAAAAATATTGAGTATCTCGGGCGAAATCATAATGATCGCAACGAGCGACTTGCCGGACTCGCTTCGCTCATCGAATCACTGTCATTTCGCCCTTGATACAGAATATACTACTTCTTAAATACAATTAGAGTTTCAACAAAGATATTGCATAGAATTCTGAAAAAATTTACCGTAAACCATGAAAAACAAAAGTTTCTAAATTACGTTAGAAAACAAATACTCCTAAATACAAACACGTATTAGCGCGCTTAAATAGTAATTTTCGATACAAGTGGGTAAAAGTTTTTTCTGTGAATGTGAGTTTTGCTGGTCGAGCCGAAGAAAGAAAAATGAATTATGAATTGAAATAAAAAAAATCGAATGTCATGAAATGATTATGAATTTAAAATGAATATTCGAGAAATTATCTGTATAACAGCACTCACGACTTTGGTCCCGCAGTCGCCAATCGTGGGGGCTAGATGATACACTCCGTAATGTTTCATGATTTTATCTAAAATATTTTTATCCACAAATGGGTATTCTTAGATTTCACGCCCTTAGAGGCTTAGTATGTGGATTTTGAATTGTGCATTTCTTCCAGCAAAAGGGGGTATAATCTCGCGTGTTCAAAAAGGCTGCAAATAATCGTTAGATTGTTTTAATAAATGATCTACTGTGATATTTTCCGATTTCACGTCCCTAGAGTCTCAGTACGTGAATTTTTAAGTTTACATTTCTCCTAGCAGATAAGATTTATAATCTTACATGTTCAAAATCTTTTATGTGAAAAATCTAATGAATACTTGGATGAATACTGAGCCTCTAAGGGCGTCAAAGCGAAAAATATTGCCGTAGATCAGTTATTTTAAAATGTAACGAATATTTGAACCATTTTCGAATACTCGAGATTATACCCCCTTCTGCTAAGAGAAATGCAAATTTAAAAATACAAATAATGAGACTCTAGGGGGGTGATATCGAAAAATATCACAGTTGATCATTTATACATGAAAAATTTAATGAAGACAAGAGGTCGGTTATTAAAAACAAGAAAAATATTATACTCTGTTCCTTTTCAAATGTCCACATTTCAAAGCAATTTTTGACTTTTTTACGTTTTCCAATATTATTATTTTATTGCAACATTTCAAACTTCATTCGTCTTACAATTCTTAAAACCTTGATTTCCGAGTTCACCTATATTACTGAGTATATTTCATAGAAATAATGAAATATTGAAAATATTAATTGTCAATTTTCTGTTATTTTAGTTGTCCATCATATTCTTAAACTAAAATGTCATAGGCGATTGAATGTTTCTCTTTAAACAAAGTAAAAGGATATGTATTCAGTAATAATTTTGTGAACACACAAATCAGATGTTCAAATTTATGAATGAATTGAAATTTTAAAAAAATAGTAGGCATAAATCTCGCATGATAAGGAACGTTCAAAATACATTTCCTAATCACTAATGCCTTATGAATTTTAAAAAGACAAATCACAATACACGTGAATCATGAATTCATGTAAAAATAGTCAAAATGAATTATGAATTCAAGTAAGAGATAGTCCTAATAAAAAATCGTCGTGAAAAATAAATTATGAATTAAAGTTGAATTGTATTTTGAATATTCCTTGCCCTGTCTGAAATGATTCTTTTTTTTTTGAATATTCCAGATCCATGAATAGTTTTTGAATTTCTGTATTATTAGACAATATGCTCACCTCTGGATAAAAACATTAAAATATTTCAGATAAAATCATGAAACATTACGGAGTGTGTCATCTAGCCCCCATTATTGGTGACAGCAGGATCGAACCCGAGTGTACTGTTATACAGATAATTTCTTGAATATTCATTTTAAATTTGTAATCATTTCGTGACTTTTGATTTTTTTAATTTCGATTAATAATTCATGTTTGATTATGATTATTCTTACTTGAATTCATCATTCATTTTTAATTAAGATAATTTTTTACTAGAATTTATAATTAATTTTTCATTAGGACTATTTTTACTTGAATTCATTTTGAATTGTGATTATTTCCCTTGAATTTATAATTTATTTTTATTGTGATTTATCTTTATTAAATTCATAAGTCATTATTGTTTGTGAATTGTATTTTAAATATTCCTTGTCTCGCGTGTTTTTTTTAATATTCAGGAGCCATGCATGATTTATGTATTTCTAGTAAGATTTTGACCATTTCTGTTTTTACCAAAATTAGTAATTCATATTTTTAAAAATAAAGAAAATGTTACATTTTTTTTCTCGTGCCATTTTTTTACCCGATAAAGACAATTAACTTTCGTTTGTTGTATCTTGTACACGGAAAAAAAAGTTAGTTGGAATAACCAACTGTTGGTTGGATCAACCATTTAGTTGGTTATACCAACTTTTATATCCGTGTCGGCGATGTTTTTCGTTTAAAACTTTTAAATTTCTCGAAAATTCCACACATTTTTGCTCAAATATTTACCATAAATTTAAGTCAATATGGAGATTAATTTTCCAAATTCGCAATAATACAAAGCATGCGAAACAGGCCAAAAATTGTTTATTTATTTAATTCTTAATAATTAAACCAAAGGAGTTCCGTTTTCGGCAACGAAACTGTCACTATCCGAATCTTAGTGTTTTTACTTTACGACCTGTAAATGTTGGGTGTAAATTTCGGGAAAAATCAGGTTTTGTGAATTGTGACTCTTTTGGCAACTGAGAGTGTGTAGACGCGCATGCCTGTTGAACATTTTTATCTTCTGAGCCATAAGTGTTAAGTGCGTGTTTAACCTGCAATTTTTAACGTGCCATGTGTTTGTGACATAAACCAGGGTCTGTTGCGCATTTTTCAGCGCGCGTCTAGTGTGCTGGTTTCCGCCGCCACGTCCACTGATACTCCGCTGGCTACTAGTCCGCCCGGTCTCCTCCAGAGGCAGCACGTTCCGTGAGCATCTCATGTCCGAAGAGGGGACTCCCTCACCATCCAACCTGGAGCCGACGCCTACTGCCGCAGCGATTCGCATTAGGGGCGAGCTTTCCGCCCCACCTCAACCCACTACTCCTGTGCCGGGTCGGCCATCGACTGCTCTGCGATGGCGCATGGCGGCAGCTTAGTAGCTCTGCCCAAACTCCCATCACGCGCTACTACGAACTTTCAAATTCCAAGCGCCTGCGGTCGCCCGAACTTTCTACGGAGCAAACTAAGGCCACAATTCAACCAGCCAAAATAAGGTCGCGCTCTTCTGTACTGCAAGTTCCTTCCCAATCAAGTACCAGCTGTCAAATGGATTCTGATATTATACAAAAGTTGCAGGATAGCATTATTGGTGCGCTATCAACCAGAATTGATGCTGTTAACAATAAAATAGACGTTTTTAACAACAAAATCGAAGATACAAATATCGAGCGTAAAACTAAATCTACCCACACAACACACTGTTCTGGGAACGTCCTCAGGACGTCCAAATGTCCGCTTTTATCGTCCTATGAACGTCCTCAAGGCGTCCTATGTCCTGAGGATGTACTGTGGACGTTAACCGGATGGTAAAAGCGGACATTTGGGTGTCCTGAGGAGCTCCTGAGGACGTCCCCAGGACAGCGTGCTGTGTGGGTAACCATCTTCTTAATGCTTTCACACATTCAAATCCGAGGTCATGTGTCAACTAAGTGGCCTTAAGAAAACGATCGAGGAAAAAGACGAGGAAATCAAGAGATTAACGGCTAGGATCGAATCTCAGGACAAAGCTGCACGCAAAAAAAAACATTATAATAACAGGCTTGAAACCAACCGAAAATGTTACCACTGCAGTCGAGCAGTTTTTATCGACCAATTTCGACCTTGAAAATGTAGTGGACATTGCCTACGGTCTTAAGAAGGAGCCTCTCACCATCTTGACGGAACTAACATCTGCTCAAGTCAAGACGCACATCCTGTCTAATAAAAGACGTGTACTAGCTAGCCAAAACATTTTCATTCCTAGTTACCTCACTAAACAGGAATCGAAAATTGAATTCCACGCTCGTGAATTGACCAGGAAAGCCCTACAGGAGGGGAAAAAAGTGCTGAAAAAGCACCGCCGTGTACAAATTGACGGTGTCTGTCACAGATGGTCCGATAAACTGGACAAATTTACCAGCGACGAAAAGTTGGCAGTCGTCAAGCCTCCCAAAACATTTGCTCAGGCACTTCACCCTCGGGCTTCGGCATCAAAAAACGGCTAACAACCACCCACGTAAGCAAGACCATGGGTGGTCCTCGGTATACTCCAGCACTTGCACACCGCTTATTGCCTCAGCCTTCATCGACGGCCTCCTTGTCTCCCTAGCGGTATGAAGAGGATTATCTTTCTGCACCAGCTCCTACCATCGAGCTTCCTATCATCTTCTGGAATATGCACGGCTCGCTAAACCTATCTACAGTAAATGTCACGGCCGCGACTATTCTGAATTTTTCGGAAACCTGGAGACCTGATGACATCGCTCTTCCGCTTCTTCAAGACCATCTCTTCGTCAACTCTCCCGCCGTCCGGGATGGCGCAAGGGGTAGGTTTAGTGGAGATCTACTTACGACAATCCCGAGGCGGGGTTCCCCGAGGTTCTTGAGGTCACCGCCAATTGGATCTTTTCAGTTATCAAAACATTTCCGTCCCACTTAATTTTAGGCTCTTTTTACTTTTCTCCAGATACCATACTTATTCCATTATTAGACACCTTACAAGCCAGAATTGACAAGTTCCTGTCACTTTATCCACAAGCTATTTTTGTACTTGGCGGTGACTTTAACTCCTGGGTGGGCACCCTGGACCTCGACTGCGATTTTTCCGAATTGTTTGCCAGCACGTTTCTCCATTGTGAACGGCGTTCGTCCGACCCAAGAACAAACCAGAGAGGTATAATACTTTACAACAGGTTTTACCTTTTTGAGCGAGCGTGACCGTAGTATAGTTGATCTTTTCTGGATCTCTGGCAATTCCCTACAATATGTCCAAGACCTCGAAATCGGTATCGAACCAGGCGTCTCTGACCATCTTTCTGTTTTACTAAAATGACGTTTGTCGCTCGCGGAACAGGAAGCGCCGCCAACTGAGTCTCGTTAAAGTGGAGGAAGAAAGATTCTTAATACGCCTGCAACTAGTAGCAAATTCCAAGAGCTTCTAAATAGGTTTTCTCCTCGCTTCGAAATTAATGAAAATATTGCAGTCGATACGATCCTTCCTTCCTTCACTACTAGCCTGATTAACTAAGCCCTGAGTGCAGGTCTTTTACGCGACTTACATAAAAGTTTCCAGGTGTCCTGTCCGAAAAAGCCATGGTTTGATGCGAACTGCAGACAAGCGCGGAAAACCTTGAATCGGACCTTAACTGTCTTACGGCGCAATGTTTCCCCACAGTCCGAGTCAATATATCTAGCGGCGAAACAAAGCTATTGCAAAACTATACGGTTGTCTAAAAAGCAATATGCCTACAAAGTTTCGGACAGCTTGCGGGGGTTAAGGATGCCAGTGCATTCTGGGCGACGATCTGCAGGCTTAGGAGAGGCCCCCCTCTCGTTCTCACACGGTTTCTACCGCATCCTGGAACGCTCATCTGGCACTCCTTTTCCCGTCTAAGTTGCCGCTAATGACTACCTATTTTGGCACTTATGACCAATTTTTAGACATTCCAATTGCGGAACGAGAACTTTTGGACAGCATGAGGAGACTGAAATCCGGTAAGGCAATTGGTCCTGACGGTCTTCCAGCGGAGCTCCTCAAGCTCTTGGAGGGGGAATGGCGTCGGATCACCCTTGATCTTTTAAATTATATCTTTATGTACGAACAAATACCGGAGGGTTGGATGAGCGCCAGTCTCTTCATGCTCTTCAAAATAGGTGTTCCGGCGAATCCTGAGAATTTTAGAGCGATAGCTATAACTAATGCGCTAGCGAAACTTCTGTCTCAGATTATCTTGGTAATGATGGAATCATGGGCAAATCGCATTAATATTCTGCCAAACGAGCAATCGGGTTTTAGGAGGGGCCGTTCGACGGTTGATAACATTTTCACCTTAATAGCAGCTGCGCAGATACTCCTCAGACTCCGAGCTGGGAAATGTTACGCTCTGTTCGTCGATTTTAGGCGCGCTTTTGATTCCGTTCCCCACGATCTCCTGTGGCAGAAATTGTACGCTGAGGGCTTAAGCGCCAAACTTATCCGTTTACTGAAAGCAATGTATGGCAAAGTCACAGTCATGACTAGCAGCGGTGAATCACCTTCAGACTCGTTTAGGGTGACGGCGGGTGTTCTCCAGGGCGAAATTTTAATTCCCCTTCTTTTTATTTTATTTTTAGCCGATATTCTCTCATTCTTTCAGGACCGTGGTGTGCGAGGAATTGACTATACGCGTCTCTTTGATCTTCTGCTGTTGCTCTTTGCTGATGATATGACGAGTTTTGCCTATTCACTTGCCGACCTTAGACTTAACCCCGAATTCTTGACGACTACTGTAATTTAAATGGCCTAACTGTGAATACCAAAAAAAACTGAGATAGTTATCTTCAGGAAAGGTGGTCGTCTTAAAGCAAACTCGAGGCAATTCTATTTTGCAGGAAGGACGGTGGAAATTGTTCCAGCCTACCGCTGTCTGGGCATTTTCTTGCCATAACAGCCTCGGCAAGGGCAGACGCGTGGTCCGGTGCACTTAAGCTTTACCAAGCTACGATCGTGTCCGTGTTGCTCTACGCTGCCCCCTGCTGGGCCTTACAATATTTCGACCGATTGGAAGCAATTCAAGTCGAGTTTTTTAAGCGCCTTTACTGTTTGCCTAGGAAAACACCTGCCTACCTTATACGCCAAAAACTCGGGCTCTATCCAATTTCGGTGGAGATCACTAAACGTGCGATGTCACTAGTTATACGTTTCCTGAAGCAACCCCCTTACAGTTTACCACGAATGGGTTTCTTACGTCTTGCCGAATTAAGCCAAGGGCCAAACAACCCGGATGCTTACAACTGGGTTTTGCAACTAAGGAGCGTTTTGTGTTCTCCACTGCATGCCGATTTGTGGACCAACTTGACAGCGGACTTTTGGGAAGCAAACCTAGAGGCCATCATTTTGCGCATCAACAGCGTACGAACGATGTTCAGCGTTATTATAATTCTGTGTCCATCCAATTCCCGATATTTAGAGTGTTCGCTGACTGCTTTGTCAATGATTATCCAAACCGATGTCCACTATCTTACGTGCGCGTTAAAATGCAATTGCGAACGGCTACTCGCTATTCGTATACTTTTACCCTCGACCGCGTCCATTACAGCTTTGACCCGGCTGCCAGCTGTCCCCTTTGTAATTTCGATGCCTCTGACTCTCTCTACCACTTTTTAACTGACTGTCCTCAGAATAAGGCGTGTCGTGATTCTATATTTGACAACCATAAAAAGCGGAAATGTTCGACCTCCAACTTGCTATTTTTCTTAGTCGCTACGCAGGATTTAGAGGCATCGAAAATGCTGTATTTTTATGTCAAAAACTGTTCTAAACGGAGAGCGTTCTTACTGAACCCCTAGACTGTATGTTTCGCGTTTGTAGCGTATCATTCTTTCTGCTATATACCTTAGCTTATAAACCGCTCACCTCACGCTTATATTTTTTTGTATTTTTACAGATATGCCGCTTTTCTGCCCTGTCACAATGTAACTCCTTCCGAACAGAATATGTATTTTCTTTTTATGGGAATAAATATTATCTATCTATCTATCTAATAATTTAAACCAAAGCGCATAAACAAAATTTTTATACTATTTTGCATGTTTTAAAACCGACAATGTTTCTTTTTTTATGAGCGGCAATTTATTACTTAATAGCGCTTCAGTATCCTGTGCGACGAAAAGAGTAAGGTTAGTACATAAATTAACGAAGTCATATTAATAATAGCAATCATCGTTCTTTATTTGCTTCATTACGCCATACTAGAAGCCGTTCCTTTCTGCGAATGGGCTTGGTAATATTGGTTATAAATCGCCTGCCATCGGTTGTCAGTTCGAATCTGCCTTCCAGGGAATTTTGAATTTGATTTTCAATTGTCAACGAATCCAGCGAACGAACTAAAACAGAGCACAAAGGCCGATCGTACTTTGTCTCAATTGTTTCGCTGAGGCAATCCCCCCGAAATAAATACGTTTGTAACGTTCAATTAAAAAAAAATTATTATATATGAGGCCTTCTCGCGTGCTTGACGCGAAGATGAGAAAGCGGAAAACAATACACTGTTGCCTTGGTTACGGCGCAATTTCTTTCTCTCTTCCTTCTTCACAGGAGGCCTTCTCGCGTGCTTCATGCGAAGACGACAAAACCGGAAAGTAATACACTCTTGCCTTGGTTTCGGCGCAATTTCGTTCTCCCTTCCGTCGTTACACGGGGCCTTCTCGCGTGCTCGATGCGGACTCGAGAAAGCGGAAAAATAAAATATTCTTGCCTAGTTTACGGCGCAATTACTTTCTCTCTTCCTTTTTCACAAGAGGCCTTCGCGCGTGCTTGATGCGGAAACGAGAATGCGGAGAGCAATACACTCTTGCCTTGGTTAAGGCGCAATTTCTTCGTCTCTTCCTCCTTCGCAGGAGGTCTTCTCGCGTGCTTGATGCGAAGACGAGAAAGCGGAAAACAATACACTCTTGCCTTAGATACGCCGAAATTTCTTTCTCTCTTCCTTCTTCACACGAGGTCTTCTCGCGTGCTCGATGCGGAGTCGAGAAAGCGGAAAAATAAAATATTCTTGCCTAGTTTACGGCGCAATTTCTTTCTCTCTTCCTTCTTCACAAGAGGCCTTCTCGCGTGCTCGATGCGAAGACGAGATTAACGGAAAATAATATATTCTTGCCTTGTCTACGGCGCAATTTCTTTCTCTCTTCCTTGTTCACACGAGGTCTTCTCGCGTGCTCGATGCGGAGACGAGAAACCGGAAAACAATACACTCTTGCCTTGGATACGCCGAAATTTCTTTATCTCTTCGTTCTTTACACGGGGCCTTCTCGCGTGCTCGATGCGGACTCGAGAAAGCGGAAAAATAAAATATTCTTGCCTAGTTTACGGCGCAATTTCTTTCTCTCTTCCTTCTCCACGAGAGGCCTGATCTCCTGCTCTATGCGAAGACGAGATTATCCGAAAATAATATATTCTTGCCTTGTTTACGGCGCAATTTCTTTCTCTCTTCCTTGTTCACACGAGGTCTTCTCGCGTGCTTGATGCGAAGACGAGAAACCTGAAAGCAATACACTCTTGCCTTGGTTACAGCGCAATTTCTTTCTCTCTTCGTTCTTTACACGGGGCCTTCTCGCGTGCTCGATGCGGACTCGAGAAAGCGGAAAAATAAAATATTCTTGCCTAGTTTACGGCGCAATTTCTTTCTCTCTTCCTTCTTCACAAGAGGCCTTCTCGCGTGCTCGATGCGAAGACGAGATTAACGGAAAATAATATATTCTTGCCTTGTCTACGGCGCAATTTCTTTCTCTCTTCCTTGTTCACACGAGGTCTTCTCGCGTGCTTGATGCGAAGACGAGAAACCTGAAAGCAATACACTCTTGCCTTGGTTACAGCGCAATTTCTTTCTCTCTTCCTTGTTCACACGAGGCCTTCTCGCGTGCTCGATGCGGAGACGAGAAACCGGAAAACAATACACTCTTGCCTTGGATACGCCGAAATTTCTTTATCTCTTCGTTCTTTACACGGGGCCTTCTCGCGTGCTCGATGCGGACTCGAGAAAGCGGAAAAATAAAATATTCTTGCCTAGTTTACGGCGCAATTTCTTTCTCTCTTCCTTCTTCACAAGAGGCCTTCTCGCGTGCTCGATGCGAAGACGAGATTAGCGGAAAATAATATATTCTTGCCTTGTCTACGGCGCAATTTCTTTCTCTCTTCCTTGTTCACACGAGGTCTTCTCGCGTGCTTGATGCGAAGACGAGAAACCTGAAAGCAATACACTCTTGCCTTGGTTACAGCGCAATTTCTTTCTCTCTTCGTTCTTTACACGGGGCCTTCTCGCGTGCTCGATGCGGACTCGAGAAAGCGGAAAAATAAAATATTCTTGCCTATGTTACGACCTGATTTAACATACTTACTCGAAGTATGTTGTGCCCAGAATCGTGAAAGGGCGTTCAACCACACAGGTTGATTCGGGTTGGCGAATGGAGGCGGCCTGCTTCAAAAGAAAAGAATGGAAGGAAAATAAAGAGCTCTTTTAGCAGAAAAAAAAAGTGATTTTTATTATCCTTTTTTATGAATACAAATTCCGTTTAAAGTGGGTGGATTGGTGGGTGCAAAGAGTTCGTGAGGAGGCGGAAGAGGTTCGAGAGGAAGGGGAGGGATAAAAGTGATCGGGGAGTCAGAGCGGGTGAGTGAATGTTCTTGAATAGTGGAAGGGAGAGGTTCGACTGGAGGAGGTTGTAGTGGAGGTTTCTGAGGGAATTGAGGGTCGGGGAACGAACTAAGGTTCGTCCCTTTTTCTCTGGCGGCTCGCTCGCGGAGGCGTCGCTGACGACGGAAATAGGCCCTATCCTTTTTGTATACCGGCACTAAAAAACAAACAGAGGACGAGAATTAATGTATGTAACTGGTGATTTCTATGAGGAATTAGTAGGACAAAGAAGTAGGATAGATATATATATAAATATGTGTGTGCGTTTAAGAATTTATTTAGTTATAAGAAAAAAAATAAAACCAAAAATATAAATAATAAATTTGAATTAAAAAAAATTAACGCGGAGGTCACTACAGTCCCTACTGACTCTCGTGGTTGCATCCGGTCACCCAAAGGGCTCCAGTTAAACGCACTAGAGTCGCTATAAAACAAAAAGAATCCCTAAGGTGTCGGCTTCTTTATTTATGTATTCAAAAAAAAGTGGTGGTCAAAAAAAATTGCAAAGAAGTCCGACACGTTCGTCTCATAAAAATAAAAAAAATATAAAATAAATTTAATGCCTGAAGCATTGCATTCTTATCGGCTCATATCGGGCATGAAAAGAGGGAGTGGAAAAGGAAAGGGTGGTTAGAGGGTTTATTATTTTAGTGTATATAAAAAAAATTTATACTTACTAGTAATTAGATGTCGGACTCGCGTTGAAATCCTCCGAGATTTATTTCGGGTGGAACTCGGCTCCTTAGGAAGTTTGGTAGGAAGAGGAAACAAAAACGGTCGCCTGGACCTGTTTTCGAGGGGAAGTGGGTTGATATTCGGTCACCTGGACCTGAATATTCCCTTTTCGGGGGTGAGGATACGGTCACCTGGACCTGTATATAAAAAAAAGGAGTTAGGAAGAGCCAAGTCCGGTTGCGAGGCGAACTCCGGTTGACGGTGCTGGTGGGCCGTGTTCCGGTCCAGCCAAATGGACTCGACCTGGTTGGTGCTGAAGAGGGTCCACGTGGAAGACCCGAGGTGTCGGTGGAAACTGCCGATATGGAAACGGCAGCAGAGACCTCGATGATGAAGCCCAACCAAAATTTTAAGAGCTGGTCCAAAAAGGCGATGCCAAAATCTGGGTCGAAGCCGAAGCCGGAGTCTCCGCAGAAGCCGAGTAGTAGAGTTGGAGAAGAGTAGCGTAGAGTAGGAAGATTCGTTGGAAATTCGCCCTTTTTATATTGATTCTCCCCTCCAGGAAAATTCGTGGGTCGGACCAGGCGTGGGAACATTAAGTTTGGTGGGAAAATTTGTACCATTTTTTTGTAATTATAAAAAACTGTTTTTGTGTTGTTTAAAACAATAAATTTTTAACAAACTATTTGTTTACAAAGTTAAAGTAGTTTTTACAAACATGAACGAAAGTTCTAGCATAATTAGAACTAAAGTAACAAAAAAAAATATTAATTTTTGTATTAATTATTTGTTCAAACTTTTAATATTTTGTAAAAGAAATGTTTTTGTTATAAAAGGAATTTTTGTAATGTTGGTATTTGAGTTCGCCTTTAATTTTTTATTAATTATATGTCAGTTATTTATTGCTAGAATTATTCGTTCGTTGTTTGTATCAACTTTACAATTTTGTGTACTTGGAGTATTATATATATATATATATATATATATATATATATATATATATATATATATATATATATATATATATATATTATTATTTAAAATAAAGATTGTGTACAATTGTTTAAAAAAAAGAAAAATATTATTAAGATATTGTTTTTCATTTACGTTTTCGTGTACATATTTTAATTTTGATAAATGGTATTACTAAATAATGGTTTGGTTTTTACGCTTATTTATTAACATTTCAATTACGCAATGACATTAATGTTGTAATTTGTATTTATTGACTTTAATTGATTTCTCTATTTATTCACTCATTATGTTTTTTTTTTTATATTTAAAATGATTTAATTTAATGATATTTTTGTTTTATTAAAAATATTGTTACATTTTGAAATAATAATTAATATGGTTGCGTAATTCTAAATGTTCTAATTTATCGAGGACAACAACTAAAAATAGGAGAAGAAGGTCATTCTCTTTTCCTTGAGAAAGTGTTTTCTCGAATTAAGTTTATGACTTTTGGATGTCAGTGCGTGTACGGCTTGAGAATGCCTTTTTTTTAGACTTTTATATTTTAACATAGAAAAGTTTTCGTGTGCGGAAAAAATTATTGATATTGAAATAGGAATCTGTTTTTATGAAAATATATTAAAGAAAAATTTAACAAACAAATTGATGCAATTTTGTATATTTTACTTAATTTTAATTTTTGCTGATAATATAGGAATCTTACTTATTTGTGGGCAGAGAAAGACCTGTTCTTTTCCGATCTTTAAGTTTTTATGGTGGCGTCGTTTTACCTAGAGAGGAGGTCGATTTTCTACGGTTTCGGTTATCTTTTGAGGCCGGTATGGTAGGTTTTACAAATCATGAAAATACATTGTAGTTCGGTTAGTGTGTTGTATATCGGCGCTGTTACTAAATTCCCAAATATTCGGGGATTCCCAAAAATGTATTTGGTCGCAATATCCTAGTTACGTGAGACGTAACACCCCCCCTCTTAGTTGGAAGTTGGTCCTCCAACTTTCGCAGAAAAGTAGATGGACTGTTAACTTGATTCATCATTCTTTTAATTACAATTGTATCTATAATATATTTTATCGGAAATGTATGGCATTGTGATATATTGCGCTTTGAATGTTACAACTCTATTATTTGTCGTGGTTGCGAGTACATTTATATTTTACCTTGTAATATTTCTTTCGTGGGTTCTTTATGAATAGAATTTTGTCGCAATAATTTATATTGGATCGATTGTATTGTTTCTTAATTTTATGATTTGTTGTAGTATTTAAAGTACATCGATACATTATAGTATTACACATTTAATACTGATATAGGTATTGTTGTAAGAATAGTGTGAAAGCAATATAGTTGGGCATTTTGCTTGTTAGTGATAGTACATCATTTTGAAGAAATTACAATATTTTACATGATGGTTCATTCTTGAAGTTTTATACATGAGTTATATCTATGTTTTTTTTTTATGATATATATGTGTTTACAGTGTATATGACTATTTCTAACGGATGACATATTGAGATTTGCGTAATAAGTAATAAGAGAATACTTTTGATGGTAAATTATATTTTTAGTAGTGAATCGGAATTGACAGTTTGCGCTATTAAAGTGGCTAGACAGTATACTATTTATGTAAAATGCACTTCTTATATTTACTTGATGCTGCATTTTCCGTATTGATTTTGAGTTGTAACATTGAATGTTTCTAATTTCGTATAGATATAATAGATAAGTGTAGTTTGTTAAATCTATGACTTAATTTTTGTCGCAGAGTGTTTTAGTTGAATATATTGACAAATTTGAAATAGTGCATTTTTGTAATTTAGCAAGGTTGAACTAAGATACGGTTTAAGAAAAACTGAATAAATGTCTGTGGTTATAATTATTATTCTGATAATATATTTTTTGTATATATATATTTTATTTATTTGTAATTAAAAAACTAAAGATAAATGACTTTCAAATGAGACAAACTATGTATTTGTCGAATCTCCAAGTGCATGACATCTCGCACTCCATTATACTGTGGCAAGCCTAACTTAACGGCGAGTTTTTCCTTTGTCACTTGTGCACTTTACTTCATCTTAATCTAACTACGATATGATATTCGCACTCCACTGATCTATGGCAAGCCTAACTTAACGGCGAAATATCATTTATTTGTAAATATTATTTTAATTAGATTCGTTGGAAATTACAATATCGAATTTTCCCGCTTGATTTCATTATTCTTTTCGTTTGTTAATGACATTTGATATATATTTGGTAAATATTTCACATTTCTTTTGGTTATCATGTTCAATTCTTGTGTCAAAATATAGTTCATTTATTAATATTGTTTCATGCACATGCAAACTCATTCAAATAATTATTGTTAGTAAATATATATATTGTGTAGGGATATAAAATCTAATATTGTACAATATCTCGTGATTATGGTAAAGAAAACGTTATTTGTGTGAGTACGAGGTATCTTTTTTTTCTATTTTTATTTCATTTCTTTTAGAAAGCAGTTACTTATGGTGGGGTTTTCGTCCCTTTTATGGCATGCTGGTATGTTCGTCACGTCGTTCGTTGTTAGTACCTTATGAAGAGTCTATGTGGATGTGCGGATTTTAGTACAAGTTAAGAAAAAGGTGTTTGGTTTAGTGTTTGTGCATTTTCGTTTGTTTATTTGCATCTCGTTACATTGATATATAAAAAAAAATGTTTAACCGACATATCCTTCGTCTTTGCTGTGTGGGTCCGGGATAAGGAGGTCTTCTTATCTATTGTCGACGTTTGAATTCGTGTACAGATTTTCCAGATAATACAGGTGGGTCTATTTTTTTCAGTTTAATTTGTATCTTTATTTAAGGTCTTAAAGTGAATACAATTTATAATAATTTCATTTTCTTAAGATATTATGAAAATTTGTCGGCGAATTCGTTTCTGTTTTAATCCCATGATTCTTCTCGAGTAACATCTGTTTTACTATGGTCCTGTATGGGTGTGCCGATGGTTATTGCGTTCTGCAACTTCGTTTCCAGTTCTTGGTATTTTTTACATTGAATGCAATCTTCTATGTTTATGATGATTCCGATTTTTTTGTGACATAATTTGCATGATTTAGGGAAATGCGACGTTTCTTGACATATGTGACATATGTCGTTGTTACAATTGTTAATTTCTGTGCGTCTGTGTCGTGGATTCTTTTTGCCGTATCCTGTTTTTATATGTTGTTTCTTGTAACAGATGTTACATATTGTGTAATTTTCTTTGACGTAGTGCAATGCAGTTTTAACACACATAAAGCGAGGTTCGGTTTCACACATTGAATTTGGATTATCTGATTTTCTTGGTTCAGACAGATATAAATTTTTCATTTTTTGCGTGATCGTGGTTTGTGGTTTAATTGATTGTTTATTATTTTCCTTATTTACTTGTGAATTCATACAGTAACCGTATTTCGGTATATCATGCATTGTTATTAATTGTTTTTCGCATGTGGTGCAAATTTCTGGGTACAAATTCATCAGTTTATTCATTGTGCCGTGGTTTGTAAGATTTTTTTTGTATTTATATTTTTGTTGAGCTGGTAGTTCGTTGTAACATGTTGTACATAGACTTTTGTTTTTCCATGAGAAGTGTTCCAGAATGATGTAATATTGTCTTTCCCCCTGGATGGTGTAATTTTGTACATTTCCCAGTCGTTTGTATTCCACTGTAGATAATTTCTTTATATAAGCCTTTTTTTTTTATTATTTACAACAACAAAGATATATTTTTATATGATTGCAATTTCTATGTGATAAGGTTAATTAATGTTGATTAGTTTTAAGCATGCAAATGATTTGAAGGGAAATTTATTTTCCTTTAAGTTGCTGAGTTTCAAAAATAAAAGGTCTGTCTGAAAAGGTTAAATAATTGATGAAAATTAATAAATAAACGTTCTGTCTATTTTTACACACTACCTCTACTATTATTGTAGGGTAACATTTTACCTGTCTTATGGACTAGGCTCGAGAGGCAACTTAAAGGGTTGTAAGAAAAGAATAAAAAATAAGTTATTTAGTTTCTGTCTAGTTTTTTTTGTTTTTTTTTTTTTTTTTTGGTTTTGTTCGTATGTCTAGTATTGGTTCGTATTGTACTGTTGAAATCTGGTAGTTTCTTAATGATTCTTTCTTAATTGTTTATATTTTCTGTAACATGTGTTCTTCTTGGCTTTGTTCTATTTCGTTTTTTTCATCGAAACTGCTGAGGGTTTGTTCTATTGATTGTCTCGTTCTTGTACATGTTCTTCTCTTGATTATTAGTAATATTATTAGTGATACTATTGTTATTATTACTATGTAGGTGCCAATTATTAGATATCCTATTAGAGAGGTATGATATATGGTTTCTTCTGGCGGTTCCACTAATATCATGGGTGTGGTATGTTTATTATACAGGTTTTCATTAGACATTTTTCTTGTAGCTGAAGATATGCTTAAGAAGGTCGATGATGGTATGTCTTGATTATTTGGTGGGTTTATAGTTGGAGTTGGTGAATTTGTTACTGTTTGTATATATTTTTTTGTGGTGATTTCTGGTGGTGACCAAATTGATACTCTGCAGTCTCCATGTTTGTATTCTCCTATATTGACGTCTATTATGATTTCTGGATTGTTTTTATGTTGTTGCAGTTTTATTTTTCCTGAAATAATTGGCGTCTTGTATTTACTAAATCCCACTTCTTCGTCTATCATTTCGAATTTAGTATATTTGCAAGGGTTTTGTGTTTTGTAGTTTGCTAATTCTCCATAAATTTGTACGAATCTTTGCCTTGTTGATTTTAATTGTCTACATATTTCCGGAGTTAGTGTACATGGTGGTTTTTCGTCGACTGACCATTTAATTTCGTCTCCTTCACAATAAGTCCGATTTATTTTGAACGATTCATCACATTCGTTTATCAGTATCTTTTCTATGTTTTTACCAACCGCTATTGAACTTAGATATATGAGTAGTAAATAATATGTAAGTGCGTTGTTCATCATGAAATTTTTGTGTTTCAACTTGATATTTTTCTTTTTGCTTGTTATTCCTGTTGAAAGAAAATATAAATTTTGTATTGTTTGTATATTGCATGGTTTATTTTTGTTATAAGTAGGTTTTATTATGTATGTTATTTTTTTAATGTAAACGCTTTATTTTCTCTATTGATGTTGTTTGGCATTGTTTCTTGTGGATGGTTTTTTGTTTCTACATATGGTTCTACGTGACTCGCTTCTAGTCTAGGATATAGTACTTCTGTACGCGGTACGTGAATGTTTTGTTTTGAGGGTGCTGTTGGCTTGTTGTTTTCATTATCTTTAATAATTTCTATTTCTTGAAGTTCTATTTGAGGAAGTGATTGATAGTTTTTGTCGTTGTCAATATTATCATTTTTTGTGTTAGTTTTAGGAGTTCCTCTCGCTAAGTGAAGTAGCAAATTTGTTAGCGAATCCCAAATTGCTCCTATAAGAAAGAGAGACCAACCGTACGCGGTGTGTAGTGCGTATCCATGAATTATTGTGTCAATAACGCCCTTAATTAACTTTATTATTAATACTATGCCCATGATTCCGGCTGTTGTGGTTCCGAATATCATAAAGTTGTTCCATAGTTTCTCGGTAGCTGATTTAAAAAGTTTTGTTATAGTGTTTTCGTTTATCATATTTGTTATGGAAGTTCCTTGGTAATTTGTTGTTTGTCCGGTCATACCTCTAGCGATTGTGTTCAGTACTGCTGGTTTTTCGGCTGGGAACATTATGTGTTCTTTCAGTTTTTTGAGATCTTCTTGACTGTATATTCCATTTGTTGCTAAATGTTCTAAATTTATATATTGCCAAGTTTGTTTCGTTTGAGGTTTTAGTTCGTCTGGTTTTTTTGCTTCTACTGGATTCGGAAGAAGTTTATACCAGACGTTGTTTACCGAATACATTGGGGGAACTAAACTATTGCATGTGACTTGGTTTCCTTTGTTTATTAATATTCTGGTTTTTGGTGTCATGAACATATCTTTTCCTTGATATTTTATTGGTAAATGTGAGTAACATTCGTCAGTTTGCCTTATTTTTACTTCTACCGGTATACATTTCATTATGTATGCAACTTCACCTGCTGCTACTGCCATATAACCTGGGCCCTTCATTATGTTGTATGCGAATTCGTCTGGCGATTGGCTTGCTAATGATAAAGAGTTTTGTAAAACTTGTTTCTCTAGTTTACATCTTTGTGTGAGTACGTCATAATATAATTGTTTTATTTCATGTCGTAAGTGTTTCTCAACAAAAACGAATTTCGAATTTACATAAGTAAAAATATCTAGATTTATTGTGTTAATTGGTCGTTTTTTGAAATTTCCACCATTTTTGTTTTCTAATATTAGTAGTTTGGGATGCTCTGTGAGTGATAATTCATATCCGCAAATATTTTTCTTTCCTCTAGACGTTAGTGCAAATGTTATTTCTTCAGTTGTCAGGGAGTAAATTATTGTTTTATCTTCATGGTATGCTTTGTCTACTGAGCCGTCATATAAGACATCGTATTTATTGGATCCGCAGAAATCCTCTGGTGTTACACTCCAATATGTACTACCTCCTTCTAAGTCCAAACAGCTGTGGTCTGTTATGGGGTAGGAAATTCCTGATCTTAAATATATTCTATTTTCGTTTAAATTTACTCTAGCTTTATATTTTTGTATTAAAATTCTGACCGTTCCTTGGACTATCACGTCGCTCCATGAACCGTATGTGTCTGCGTATTCTACTCCTCGACAAGTGCCGTCCACCTGGATAGTTCCTGCCATTGTTAAACTAAAAGTTTGGATGAAATTCAGTTTTATCCCAGTTATAGTATTAAGGTTTATTACTGTGGTTCCTGTGCGGTGCATATGTTCACAATCTTCTCGAGAGACTTCTTGGACATATGTTGCTAAACCATTTGAAACTGCTGATGTATGCGAGTGCATACCACAATAGTTTATTTCTCTATTTATATCTATTTTGCATTGTATTATCTCTATTTCGTCGTATTCTTTGATTTGTAAAAGTTGTGCTCTGACTTTTTCGATTTTTAAGTGCTTTTTCTCTATATCGCAATCCTGTATTTTTAAGAGGGATATTGTTGATAGATTCGATGTTTTTGAGCCGCAATCAAAGGCTATAAATGCTGATGACTTCAGGATTATTGATGTCACGATCAAGATTATTGTAATAATTTGCATTTTCGATTTTCCTCTTCTCTTTCCAGGTGTTTCTTTGACTGAAATAAGCATCCTCTTTGTTTTGTTTGATTAATTTGTGCTGCTTATTTATGGTGTGGTACGTATATTTGTATGTGTAATATGCGTATGTATATGTGTATACATTTAATTATATAAAATATTGGTACATGCCTTATTAACTATAATAGGATAGGGAAAATAGGAAGATCACCATTTACACTGGTATTCGGGAGTATTTTAATCTATTTGCGTGAACTACTTTTTCTTCGTTTTTTACTTTTATTTTTACATTTCCATTTTCGAAAACTTGTAATACTTTAAAGGGGCCTTGATATTCGTCATCGAATTTACTAGTTTTATGATTTTTTTGTAAAAAGACCGCATCGCCCGCTTTTAGGGTTATAGAATTGATATTTCTATCATAGTATTGTTTTGATTTTATTTTGGCGGATTTCAAATTTTGTTGTGCAAAATTCTGGACATCATATAGTTTTGAGGCTAAATTTTGTACGTAATCGGTATAAGTGATTTCAATATCATCATTTGTGGGTTTACTAGAAGGTAATTTTGCAATTCTACCAAACATTAATTCGAAAGGGGTATATTTTGTTCCTTCGTGAATGCTAGTGTTATATGAAAATGTTGCTAATTCTAACCATTTATCCCAATCTGTATGTTTTTCCGAAAAGTGTTTAATGTATTCCTTTATTACGTGGTGTGATCTTTCTAACGAACCGTTCGATTGTGGGTGAAACGCTGTCGTTTTTATCTGCTTTATGTTGAATAATTTTGCCATTTTTTTCATGATTTTGCTTAAAAAGTTTTTACCTTGATCTGTTAGTATAGTTTTAGGTATCCCGAATGTACATATTAATCTTTTTACTAGAGCTTCCGCAATGTCTGAGGCCGTTGCTTTTTTTAGGGGTATTGCAATTAGATATTTTGTAAGATTATCTTGGATTGTTAATATGTTCTCATAACCTTCTTCTGTTTTATTATTTGGAATTACAATGTCCATCGATATTTTTTCTAAGGCTTGTTTGGGTGTGTCTGAAATAATCATTGGTTGTTTAGTTTTAAATCTTGTTAGTTTCTTTAGCTGGCAGGATTTGCAAGTTTGTATGAATTTTTCAATGTCTGATTTCATATTCTCCCAGTAATAAGTTTGTTTAATTCTTTTTAGCGTTTTATTTATTCCTTTGTGTCCTCCTATTGGTGTTGAGTGAAGTTCTTTTATTATATCTTCTCTATCTGTATTATTTACGTACTTTATTTTACCGTTACATATGATTATTTTTGTGTTTGATTTCTTGAACTCGTGTTCTAATATTTTTATCACGCTAGACCAATCTACGCCGGCTATTTCTTTAGATTTTGATATGCTGAGTGTTTTTATTTGTCGATGATTTGTTTCTTTTTTTAAAGATTTAATTACGGTTTTTATGTTTTTTAATACTGTTATTTGACTTTCTCCGATATTTGTAACTATTGGAAGTGCGATATGGTATTTATTATTTTTAGTTATAATTAAAATTTCATTTAATTTTGCGTTGTCGAATTTAGGTAGTTCGTTTCTATTGTTTAAAGTTGATGATCCTTTGTCGCAAGGTTGTCCTGTCGTGGTTATAAAATATGCGAGATTATCTTTTTGCATATATAAATGATTTTTTATTTCTATTACGTTCCTTGTTCTATATTCTTGATTACAATCAGTAATATTTTCTTCGTCTGTATCAGAGTCTAATTCACTATCTTCGGGGGTATTAAACATTAATTGTTTATTACTTTTCGTTTTTTCGATCTCTGATTCGTAATTTTCAATTATAGTATTGTTGTATTCGTCCTCGTAATTTATCATGTCGAATTCATTTGTTTTATTTTGTTTTGTTTGTATTTTTGATTGTTTGTCTATTGTTTTTCTTTTGGGTTTGCTAGTATCCCTTTTTTTCTTGTTATTATTTATTTCTAATCTTTCTGGTTTTTTGGTATTTCGTGTACTCCTTCGCAAAACAAGGTTTTCATTTTCATCTATTTGTGTAGTAAATATTGCCTTATTAATTATTTCGGGTGGATAGTCAACATGGGTGTTTTCTTTCAGTGTATTGATGCTTAAGGTTTTTAGTTCCGTTTTTTGTTCAAAACATTCATCCAGAGTATGGTTCAAATGGTTGCATTTGGTGCAAAATGAAATTCTGTTTGGTAAATTATATCTTGGACCCGTATAATTTATTTTATCGACTGGGTTTTTAGGTATTTTGATATTATATATTGGATTGTGTAATATTTTTTCTCTCGATTGGTTATGGTTTTTTAAAATTTGTTTACATTTTACGAATTCTATGGGTTTAAAAATTTGTGCATTTTGTACTTCATTCCAATAATCCCATTTATTGTTATTTCCTAAATATCCTAATCCTTTCCTATCTGTTTGTGATTTTACTCTAATTGGTTCTCTTATTCCTTGATTAAATTTTCCGATTCCAGCTCCTTTCCATCCCATTTTATTCATCATTCTCGTTATTATATTATTGGGAATTTCTTTTGCTTTTATTTCTGCAATTTTTAATACTTCTACTGGATTTCTGGATAATGCGTCCGCGTTTACGTTTGATTTACCAGCTTTGTATATTACGTCAAATTCGAATTCTAATAAATTATACATCCATTTTGCTACTCTTGAATTTGGATCTTTTTTTGTTCTAAATGATGTGAGAGGTTTATGATCTGTCACTACTGTGAAGTGTCTTCCGTAAATGTATGGTCTGAAATGTAGTATTGCGTAATAAATTGCTAGTGCTTCCTTATCGTATGTTTCATATTTTTTTTCATGTTCATTTAGTACTCGGGATGTGTATGATATTGGTCTATCTTTTCCTATTTCTCCTTGTGACAGTATAGCGCCTATTGCATATCCAGAGGCATCGGTTGTGATTATGAAAGGTTCGTTAAAATTTGGGTATTGTAATACCGGAGCATTGCATAGTTTCTCGCGTAGTGTATTAAATGCATTGTTTTCTTCTGTTCCCCAGATGAAAGGTGTATTATCTTTTAATAAGTTTGACAATGGTTTTGCAATGCTTGAGAAATTTTCGATAAATCTTCTGTAATATCCAGCAAGTCCTAGGAATTGCCTGATATTTTTTTGATTTTTAGGAATTGGGAATTTTTGTACGCAGTTAATTTTGTTTGGGTCTGGTTTTAAGCCATCTTCACTGATAATGTGGCCTAAGTAGCAGACTTCCTTTCTAAGAAATTCGCACTTGTCAGGTTGTAATTTTAGATTTGCTTGTTTGAGTCTATTCATTAATTTTTCACATTTTATCTTATGTTCCTGTAGTGAGGATGCATATATTACAATATCGTCTAAATATACAAAAAGTTCATTTCCTTGTAATCCAGATAATACGATATCCATGAGTCGTTGGAATGTAGCTGGGGCATTTTTCAGGCCAAAAGGCATTCTATCAAATTCATAATGTCCATGGGGTGTAGAAAAAGCTGTTTTTTGTGCGTCTTGCTCATCCATTTTTATTTGTAAAAATCCAGAGGCTAAATCGAAAATTGAAAAATATTTAGCCCCCCCTAATTGATCTAGAATATCCACTATATTTGGTATAGGGTATGAGTCGCCTATTGATTTTTCATTTAATTTTCGAAAATCTAGAACCATTCGCCATCTTTTATTGCCTTGTGAATCTGTTTTTTTAGGTACTATCCATAAGGGTGTATTATATGGTGAATTCGACGGTTTTATGATTCCACTTTTTAATTGTTCTTCTATTTGTCTGTTTATTTCTTCTTTATGTATAGGCGGAAATCGATATTGCTTCGTGTTGATTGGTATTTCATCAGTTGTAATAATTTTATGTTTTATGAGTTCCGTGTAGGTTAGTATTTCACCGGGTAAATGAAATATATCGGCATGTTTATTAACAATTGTCTGAATACTTTCTTTTTCTTCTTTGTTTAAATGTTCCATTCGTAATAGTTCTTTTACTTCTTTAGCGCGTTTTGTTTCTTTTATTGTATGTGTGTGGTACATTTGGGCTGTCTGTGATTCTGATAGTATTTTATGTCTTCCTTTCAAATAATCGTTGTATGTTACAAAGTTTTTATATTTAGTATGTTTTTTATCTCTAAATTTTCTCATTGAGATTTCATCTTCACTCATTATCTTTATATTATGCCATTCATTATTTGTTTCTAGTTTTAAGGGAAATTCTTCATTTGATATTTCATTGTTATTGGATTCAGAGATTAAATCTTGATCTGATTTATTATTTTTATCCGATTCAAAGGAATTAACTTGATCTGGTTTATTTATTTTATTACTAGATTCAGAGGTTAAGTCTTGATCTGATTTATTATTTTTATCCGATTCAGAGGAATTAACTTGATCTGGTTTATTTATTTTATTACTAGATTCAGAGGTTAAGTCTTGATCTGATTTATTATTTTTATCTGATTCAGAGGAATTAACTTGATCTGGTTTATTTATTTTATTACTAGATTCAGAGGTTAAGTCTTGATCTGGTTTATTTATTTTATTATTAGATTCAGAGGTTAAGTCTTGATCTGGTTTATTTATTTTATTATTAGATTCAGAGGTTAAGTCTTGATCTGATTTATTATTTTTATCTGATTCAGAGGAATTAACTTGATCTGGTTTATTTATTTTATTACTAGATTCAGAGGTTAAGTCTTGATCTGGTTTATTTATTTTATTATTAGATTCAGAGGTTAAGTCTTGATCTGATTTATTATTTTTATCTGATTCAGAGGAATTAACTTGATCTGGTTTATTTATTTTATTATTAGATTCAGAGGTTAAGTCTTGATCTGATTTATTATTTTTATCTGATTCAGAGGAATTAACTTGATCCGGTTTATTATTAATTTCATTTTCTAATATTTTTCTTTGTACAAGTAGTAGTTTAGTATTGTTTGTGAAGAAATCTTGATCTTCATGCACAGAAGAATTTAGAGATTTAGGACAGTGTTTCAGGACTAAGTTTAATATTTCCTTTTCAATTTCATCATATTCATTTGTGACGTCATTTTCGTTTAAATAGTCAAATTCACTTGTGTATTCGTTTTTATATTCATTTTTATGTTCATTTTCATATTCGTTTATTTGTTCATATTCGTTATCGTATTCATTTTTATTTATATCCTCGGATTTACTTGTATATATATTTTCGTATTCATTTTGATATTCATTATGGTATTTGTTGGTAAATACTTTATTTTTGTTGTATATTTGTTCGTTAAGGTTTGAGATGTCAAAGTCTTCTTCTATTTCAGCAATTTCTAGTGTTGGTATTTTTACTTCTGTACTTTCGTTGGTTGTATTATAGATTTGTAGGTATCCTCGTCCGTTATTGTTTTTGATAATTGCTTCGCCTAAATATATGCCTTCTTCGGTTTCAATGCGTGGTACATATCCATATTTAATTTCTTTATTTTTTATATTTACGTAAAATGTTGATATTGCTCTTGCCGGGATTATGATTTTTTCTTCATGGAAGTATACTTTATTATTTTTCCATTCTATGTAATGTTTTTTATAATCTATTGTTGCTTGATTATCACGTAAAAATTCTGATCCTAAAATTCCTGCTGTATTTATTGGGAAATTATTTTTGACAACGTGGAATTCTACTTCACTTCCTAGTATTTCTAGAAAAACTACCCCCATTGTTGTTACAGGTTGCTCGGTGATGCCTTTAAGATCTATTATATCATTTTCGTCTATTAAAGTTTCGCCTTTTATATGTTCCTCTTTTATTATATTTACGCTGGCCCCTGTATCTACCATAAAAGTTACTTCAGTGTATAGGTCTTTAGAGTTGATTTTAATTATTGGAGCTTCGTTTTTTTCTAGGTGAACTGTTTTTATTTCTAATTTGTGTCTATTGTTCGTGTGACATTTATTTGGCGCATATTTCTGGTCTCCCTCTGCGCGCCTGTTTTGGGGAGACCATTCTCGTTTCCCTTTAAATTATGTTTCCTATTTAGTTCGTCTAGTAATTCTGCTTTGAGTTCTTCTTTAGCTTTTAGTTTTCTGCATTCTTTCCAAGAATGACCCATATTCTTACAAAATGTACATTGGATTACTTGTGAATGAAATGTTTTGTTCATGAGTTGATAGTTTTGAGGCTGAGGTATATTATTTTGATTTTTCTGGGTTTGATAATAGTTCGGAGGTTGATTTCTTCGTGAGGCATAGTTTTGTTGTTCGTAGTTCGTGGGATGAATATTTTGATGATTTTGGTAGTTTCGAGGGTGATTTTTCTGATAGTTTCTTGGATCTTGATAGTTTTGATAATTCGGTTGTTGATAATTGTGAAATTGTAGTGGTGGATATTTTTGGAATTTTGAGGGTTGATAGTGTGGAAGGTTTGGTGGTTGGTAATTTTGAAAGTTCGGTGGTTGATAATTCTGGTACTTTGGTGGTTGATAATTCTGATGGGTTTGATAATTTGGTGCTTGTCTTGAATTTCGATGGAAGCATGTGTCTGCTTCATGTCCGATTCTTTTGCAGATTTGACATTTTTTTTCTGTTTGTATAATTTTAATTTTTTGTGATTTAATTTTGTCTTCTTGTTTCATTGTTTCATTGGTTGCTCCTCTGATATTGTTGGTTAATTTTAATTTTTTTTCTATTTGTAATGCTTTTTGAACTGCTGCTGGAAAGTTTTCTATATCCAAATTGGTTAGTCTTATTTCGATTTCTGGTTTTAATCCATTTAAAAACGTTTCTAATATTTCTGTTTCTGTTTGTGATTTTTCTTCTTCGCTGATTTGACCATTTTCGTTTAATGCCTTATAAGTTTCTACTATTTTATCGCCTATTTCTCTTACACGGTTCGCATATGCTACAATGTTTTCAAAATCTAGTTGATGCATCCCTATAAGTTCCTGTCTTATTTCTGTTATGGAATTGATTGGGGAGTATATCTCTCTGAGAGTTTTTAATAATTCAGATATTGTTCGGAATTCTTGATTTTTTACTACGCGTCGTGCTTCGCCAATTAATCTGCTTTTTATTAATTTTACCAAATCCTGTTCTGCTTCATCTGGAAGCATGTCTTTAGCTTCTTCGCAATTTTCAACAAATGTAAAAAATGATCGGGGATCACCATCGAATCTTGGTACAATTTCTATTGCATGGTTTAAGGTTAATCGATCGCGATTTTGCGCCATTTCTTTGATTTCGTTTAAGCTTTCGTTATTATGTATTGTTTTAAAAATTTCGTCGTCACTATCGGAATCCTTGCTATCTTGTTCCTCTTCGTCGTCTAAACTATTCTTTTTGGGAGTACTCGAATTTTGATAAAAGAATGATAAGCTTTTTTTTGTACCAGTTTTTAAGGTCTTCTAACTTAACCTTAACTGGGGTTTTTTCCTGTTTTTTATATTCTTCGGTCAGGTTTTTGAATTCGTCTACTAGTTCATTGATTTTTCCTGTCAATGGTGCATTTATTTCCGGTAAAATTTGGTTATTTAAATTGAAGATTTGTGTGTTTTCCAATGTATCTTTTTTGTGGAATTTTGTAGTGTCTATAATTTCTTCCGGTGAGTTTTCATCCGTTTCTTCGATTGCAATTATTTCGTCAGATACCTTACTATGGTTAATAGAAAGTTGTTGTGTCTGTTCTTTTTGTGGAGATATATTTTCTTTAATTTGTTCTGGAATTGTTCCTTCTGTTTCAATGTATATATTTTCTTCGGTAATAGCCTCCAATGGTTTTTCTATTTTCTTTCTTTGTTTCCTATCACTAACTAAACTAGGTCCTAAAAAATCCTGTTTATCTGATTCGCTTAGATCCTGTGTTAGAGCTCGTGTAACTCTTTTTCCTGACATTTATTGTTTTATGTCATTACTGATAATAAAATAAAACGGAACAATTTTTTATAGAAAAAACGAAATAAAATATTCTGTTTAACTTATTTTTGTTTACTTAAAATTTTCTATATATATATATATATATATGTAAATAATTAATTAAATATAAGTAATTGAATTTATACTATACGAATTTTGTTTGTTATGCAAGAGAGGTTAGTTAAAGAAAACTCAAGATTTATTTTATATGGATGGATATATTATACTCTTATATATATTTTATTTTTTTATTATGTATACATAAATATATAAAAATATTATTTTTGTTTGTTTTTCGCTTTTAATAATTTTTTCTTTGCCCTGCGACGCCTTTGTCGCTCCGCTCTTTTTATTTTTTGTTGGGCTTCTTTTTCGTGAGGTGAAAGTTCGGGTGTGGGTTCGCTGAGTTGTTGGTCGGCGTCGGCGATTATAAATGCAATCGCTTTTGCATTTAAGAAAATTCCTTCCTCGTTATCGGAATCCCACACTATATATAGGTTTTAAAGCTTAATTAATACTTAATATAATAAGAGTTAAAAATTTGTAAAACTAAAGTTAAACTAAGTATGGTAGAAGGAAAGAGGAAAAGAAAACAAGAGAATAAATTTAAATGTTTTTGATTTATATATATATTTTTATTAGTCTATGTGTATAATTTCTATTTTATTTTTGCGTTTTATTTTTATATTTATTTTTTTCGCGCTATTAATTCTATTTATGATGATGCTTGTAATTTTGTCGAGACGTTTTTTTGCTTTAAAGTATTTTCCTGCCTTGATTTTATTATTGGTAAGGTCCTGATGTAATTTATTTACATATTCAATCTCCCTGTGTCTTCGGTTAATTAGGTATGAAATTGACCGCGATTCCAACGGGATGTTCTCCACTAAAAGAATAAATAGTAATTTATTTATATTTTTTTTTTGTTTTATGGAAATGTAAAAATAATAGTAATTCTGCGGTCGCCAGAGATGGTAAGGGAAGGAAATGTAGGGATTTATATTTTATTTAAAGTGTATAAAAAAAAATGTATAACAAGCAATATTATTTGTCACGAATTTGTTAATGCTAATGAATTTTATTATATTCTTTTTTTTGAACAAGTCGAATAAAAGTTTAAATCGAAAAAGAGAATTTTCCTTCCAAAAATTTCCTTACTGTGCAGGACTCCATTCAAAATAGCGCTGTCACCAATTTGTTACGACCTGATTTAACATACTTACTCGAAGTATGTTGTGCCCAGAATCGTGAAAGGGCGTTCAACCACACAGGTTGATTCGGGTTGGCGAATGGAGGCGGCCTGCTTCAAAAGAAAAGAATGGAAGGAAAATAAAGAGCTCTTTTAGCAGAAAAAAAAAGTGATTTTTATTATCCTTTTTTATGAATACAAATTCCGTTTAAAGTGGGTGGATTGGTGGGTGCAAAGAGTTCGTGAGGAGGCGGAAGAGGTTCGAGAGGAAGGGGAGGGATAAAAGTGATCGGGGAGTCAGAGCGGGTGAGTGAATGTTCTTGAATAGTGGAAGGGAGAGGTTCGACTGGAGGAGGTTGTAGTGGAGGTTTCTGAGGGAATTGAGGGTCGGGGAACGAACTAAGGTTCGTCCCTTTTTCTCTGGCGGCTCGCTCGCGGAGGCGTCGCTGACGACGGAAATAGGCCCTATCCTTTTTGTATACCGGCACTAAAAAACAAACAGAGGACGAGAATTAATGTATGTAACTGGTGATTTCTATGAGGAATTAGTAGGACAAAGAAGTAGGATAGATATATATATAAATATGTGTGTGCGTTTAAGAATTTATTTAGTTATAAGAAAAAAAATAAAACCAAAAATATAAATAATAAATTTGAATTAAAAAAAATTAACGCGGAGGTCACTACAGTCCCTACTGACTCTCGTGGTTGCATCCGGTCACCCAAAGGGCTCCAGTTAAACGCACTAGAGTCGCTATAAAACAAAAAGAATCCCTAAGGTGTCGGCTTCTTTATTTATGTATTCAAAAAAAAGTGGTGGTCAAAAAAAATTGCAAAGAAGTCCGACACGTTCGTCTCATAAAAATAAAAAAAATATAAAATAAATTTAATGCCTGAAGCATTGCATTCTTATCGGCTCATATCGGGCATGAAAAGAGGGAGTGGAAAAGGAAAGGGTGGTTAGAGGGTTTATTATTTTAGTGTATATAAAAAAAATTTATACTTACTAGTAATTAGATGTCGGACTCGCGTTGAAATCCTCCGAGATTTATTTCGGGTGGAACTCGGCTCCTTAGGAAGTTTGGTAGGAAGAGGAAACAAAAACGGTCGCCTGGACCTGTTTTCGAGGGGAAGTGGGTTGATATTCGGTCACCTGGACCTGAATATTCCCTTTTCGGGGGTGAGGATACGGTCACCTGGACCTGTATATAAAAAAAAAGGAGTTAGGAAGAGCCAAGTCCGGTTGCGAGGCGAACTCCGGTTGACGGTGCTGGTGGGCCGTGTTCCGGTCCAGCCAAATGGACTCGACCTGGTTGGTGCTGAAGAGGGTCCACGTGGAAGACCCGAGGTGTCGGTGGAAACTGCCGATATGGAAACGGCAGCAGAGACCTCGATGATGAAGCCCAACCAAAATTTTAAGAGCTGGTCCAAAAAGGCGATGCCAAAATCTGGGTCGAAGCCGAAGCCGGAGTCTCCGCAGAAGCCGAGTAGTAGAGTTGGAGAAGAGTAGCGTAGAGTAGGAAGATTCGTTGGAAATTCGCCCTTTTTATATTGATTCTCCCCTCCAGGAAAATTCGTGGGTCGGACCAGGCGTGGGAACATTAAGTTTGGTGGGAAAATTTGTACCATTTTTTTGTAATTATAAAAAACTGTTTTTGTGTTGTTTAAAACAATAAATTTTTAACAAACTATTTGTTTACAAAGTTAAAGTAGTTTTTACAAACATGAACGAAAGTTCTAGCATAATTAGAACTAAAGTAACAAAAAAAAATATTAATTTTTGTATTAATTATTTGTTCAAACTTTTAATATTTTGTAAAAGAAATGTTTTTGTTATAAAAGGAATTTTTGTAATGTTGGTATTTGAGTTCGCCTTTAATTTTTTATTAATTATATGTCAGTTATTTATTGCTAGAATTATTCGTTCGTTGTTTGTATCAACTTTACAATTTTGTGTACTTGGAGTATTATATATATATATATATATATATATATATATATATATATATATATATATATATATATATATATATATATATATTATTATTTAAAATAAAGATTGTGTACAATTGTTTAAAAAAAAGAAAAATATTATTAAGATATTGTTTTTCATTTACGTTTTCGTGTACATATTTTAATTTTGATAAATGGTATTACTAAATAATGGTTTGGTTTTTACGCTTATTTATTAACATTTCAATTACGCAATGACATTAATGTTGTAATTTGTATTTATTGACTTTAATTGATTTCTCTATTTATTCACTCATTATGTTTTTTTTTTTATATTTAAAATGATTTAATTTAATGATATTTTTGTTTTATTAAAAATATTGTTACATTTTGAAATAATAATTAATATGGTTGCGTAATTCTAAATGTTCTAATTTATCGAGGACAACAACTAAAAATAGGAGAAGAAGGTCATTCTCTTTTCCTTGAGAAAGTGTTTTCTCGAATTAAGTTTATGACTTTTGGATGTCAGTGCGTGTACGGCTTGAGAATGCCTTTTTTTTAGACTTTTATATTTTAACATAGAAAAGTTTTCGTGTGCGGAAAAAATTATTGATATTGAAATAGGAATCTGTTTTTATGAAAATATATTAAAGAAAAATTTAACAAACAAATTGATGCAATTTTGTATATTTTACTTAATTTTAATTTTTGCTGATAATATAGGAATCTTACTTATTTGTGGGCAGAGAAAGACCTGTTCTTTTCCGATCTTTAAGTTTTTATGGTGGCGTCGTTTTACCTAGAGAGGAGATCGATTTTCTACGGTTTCGGTTATCTTTTGAGGCCGGTATGGTAGGTTTTACAAATCATGAAAATACATTGTAGTTCGGTTAGTGTGTTGTATATCGGCGCTGTTACTAAATTCCCAAATATTCGGGGATTCCCAAAAATGTATTTGGTCGCAATATCCTAGTTACGTGAGACGTAACACCTAGTTTACGGCGCAATTTCTTTCTCTCTTCCTTCTTCACAAGAGGCCTTCTCGCGTGCTCGATGCGAAGACGAGATTAGCGGAAAATAATATATTCTTGCCTTGTCTACGGCGCAATTTCTTTCTCTCTTCCTTGTTCACACGAGGCCTTCTCGCGTGCTCGATGCGGAGACGAGAAAGCGGAAAAATAAAATATTCTTGCCTAGTTTACGGCGCAATTTCTTTCTCTCTTCCTTCTTCACAAGAGGCCTTCTCGCGTGCTCGATGCTGAGTCGACAAATTGGAAAAATAAAATATTCTTGCCTAGTTTACGGCGCAATTTCTTTCTCTCGTCCTTCATCACACGAGGCCTTCTCATGTGCTTGATGCGAGGACGAGAAAGCGGAAAAATAATATATTCTTGCCTTGTCTACGGCGCAATTTCTTTCTCTCTTCCTTGTTCACACGAGGCCTTCTCGCGTGCTCGATATGGAGACGAGAAACCGGAAAACAATTTACTCTTGCCTTGAATACGCCGAAATTTCTCTCTCTCTTCCATCGTCACACGGGGCCTTCTCGCGTGCTCGATGCGGACTCGAGAAAGCGGAAAATTAAAATATTCTTGCCTAGTTTACGGCGCAATTTCTTTCTCTCTTCCTTCTTCACAAGAGGCCTTCGCGCGTGCTTGATGCGGAGACGAGAATGCGGAGAGCAATACACTCTTGCCTTGGTTAAGGCGCAATTTCTTTGCCTCTTCCTCCTTCACACCAGGTCTTCTCGCATGCTTGATGCGAAGACAAGAAAGCGGAAAACAATACATTTTTGCCTTGTCTACTGCGCAATTTCTTTCTCTCTTCCTTCTTCACACGAGGCCTTTTCACGTGCTCGATGCTAGGACGAGAATGCGGAAAAATAATATATCCTTGCATTATCTAAGGCGCAATTGCTTTCTCTCGTCCTTTATCACACGAGGCCTTCTCATGTGCTTGACGCAAAGACGAGAAAGCGGAAAGCAATACACTCTTGCCTTGGTTACGGCGCAATTTCTTTCTCTCTTCCTTCTTCACACGAGGCCTTCTCACGTGCTCGATGCTGAGTCGACAAAGCGGAAAAATAAAATATTCTTGCCTTGTTCACGGCTCAATTTCTTTCTCTCTTCCTTGTTCACACGAGGCCTTCTCACGTACTCTATGCCAGGACGAGAAAGCGGAAAAATAATATATTCTTGCCTTGTCTACGGCGCAATTTCTCTCTCTCTCTTCCTTCTTCACACGAGTCCTTCTCACGTACTCTATTCCAGGACGAGAAAGCGGAAAAATAATATATTCTTGCCTTGTCTACGGCGCAATTTCATTATCTCTTCCTTGTTCATGCGAGGTCTTCTCTCGTGCTCGATGCGGACTCGAGAAAGGTAAAAAATAAAATATTCATGCCTTGTCTACGGCGCAATTTTTTTCTTTCTTCCTTCTTCACACGAGGCCTTCTCGCGTGCTCGATGCCATAACGAGAAAGCGGAAAAATAATATATTCTTGCCTTTACTACGGCGCAATTTCTTTCACTCTTCCTTCTTCACACGAGGCCTTCTCGCGTGCTCGATGCTAAGTCGACAAATTGGAAAAATAAAATATTCTTGCCTAGTTTACGGCGCAATTTCTTTCTCTCTTCCTTCTTCACAAGAGGCCTTCGCGCGTGCTTGATGCGGAAACGAGAAACCAGAAAGCAATACACTCTTGCCTTTGTTACAGCGCAATTTCTTTCTCTCTTCCTTGTTCACACGAGGCCTAGCGTGCTCGATGCGGAGACGAGAAACCGGAAAACAACACACTCTTGCCTTGGATACGCCGAAATTTCTTTCTCTCTTCGTTATTTACACGAGGTCTTCTCGCGTGCTCGATGCGAAGACGAAAAATCGGAAAACAATACACTCTCGCCTTGGTTTCGGCGCAATTTCGTTCTCTCTTCCGTCGTCACACGGGGCCTTCTCGCGTGCTCGATGCGAAGACGAGATTAGCGGAAAATAATATATTCTTGCCTTGGTTACAGCGCAATTTCTTTCTTTCTTCCTTCTTCACAGGAGGCCTTCTCGCGTGCTTCATGCGAAGACGACAAAACCGGAAAGTAATACACTCTTGCCTTGGTTTCGGCGCAATTTCGTTCTCCCTTCCGTCGTTACACGGGGCCTTCTCGCGTGCTCGATGCGGACTCGAGAAAGCGGAAAAATAAAATATTCTTGCCTAGTTTACGGCGCAATTACTTTCTCTCTTCCTTTTTCACAAGAGGCCTTCGCGCGTGCTTGATGCGGAAACGAGAATGCGGAGAGCAATACACTCTTGCCTTGGTTAAGGCGCAATTTCTTCGTCTCTTCCTCCTTCGCAGGAGGTCTTCTCGCGTGCTTGATGCGAAGACGAGAAAGCGGAAAACAATACACTCTTGCCTTAGATACGCCGCAATTTCTTTCTCTCTTCCTTCTTCACAAGAGGTCTTCTCGCGTGCTCGATGCGGAGTCGAGAAAGCGGAAAAATAAAATATTCTTGCCTAGTTTACGGCGCAATTTCTTTCTCTCTTCCTTCTTCACAAGAGGCCTTCTCGCGTGCTCGATGCGAAGACGAGATTAACGGAAAATAATATATTCTTGCCTTGTCTACGGCGCAATTTCTTTCTCTCTTCCTTGTTCACACGAGGTCTTCTCGCGTGCTTGATGCGAAGACGAGAAACCTGAAAGCAATACACTCTTGCCTTGGTTACAGCGCAATTTCTTTCTCTCTTCCTTGTTCACACGAGGCCTTCTCGCGTGCTCGATGCGGAGACGAGAAACCGGAAAACAATACACTCTTGCCTTGGATACGCCGAAATTTCTTTATCTCTTCGTTCTTTACACGGGCCTTCTCGCGTGCTCGATGCGGACTCGAGAAAGCGGAAAAATAAAATATTCTTGCCTAGTTTACGGCGCAATTTCTTTCTCTCTTCCTTCTTCACAAGAGGCCTTCTCGCGTGCTCGATGCGAAGACGAGATTAGCGGAAAATAATATATTCTTGCCTTGTCTACGGCGCAATTTCTTTCTCTCTTCCTTGTTCACACGAGGTCTTCTCGCGTGCTCGATGCGGAGACGAGAAACCGGAAAACAATACACTCTTGCCTTGGATACGCCGAAATTTCTTTATCTCTTCGTTCTTTACACGGGGCCTTCTCGCGTGCTCGATGCGGACTCGAGAAAGCGGAAAAATAAAATATTCTTGCCTAGTTTACGGCGCAATTTCTTTCTCTCTTCCTTCTTCACAAGAGGCCTTCTCGCGTGCTCGATGCTGAGTCGACAAATTGGAAAAATAAAATATTCTTGCCTAGTTTACGGCGCAATTTCTTTCTCTCGTCCTTCATCACACGAGGCCTTCTCATGTGCTTGATGCGAGGACGAGAAAGCGGAAAAATAATATATTCTTGCCTTGTCTACGGCGCAATTTCTTTCTCTCTTCCTTGTTCACACGAGGCCTTCTCGCGTGCTCGAAATGGAGACGAGAAACCGGAAAACAATTTACTCTTGCCTTGAATACGCCGAAATTTCTCTCTCTCTTCCATCGTCACACGGGGCCTTCTCGCGTGCTCGATGCGGACTCGAGAAAGCGGAAAATTAAAATATTCTTGCCTAGTTTACGGCGCAATTTCTTTCTCTCTTCCTTCTTCACAAGAGGCCTTCGCGCGTGCTTGATGCGGAGACGAGAATGCGGAGAGCAATACACTCTTGCCTTGGTTAAGGCGCAATTTCTTTGCCTCTTCCTCCTTCACACGAGGTCTTCTCGCATGCTTGATGCGAAGACAAGAAAGCGGAAAACAATACATTTTTGCCTTGTCTACTGCGCAATTTCTTTCTCTCTTCCTTCTTCACACGAGGCCTTTTCACGTGCTCGATGCTAGGACGAGAATGCGGAAAAATAATATATCCTTGCATTATCTAAGGCGCAATTGCTTTCTCTCGTCCTTTATCACACGAGGCCTTCTCATGTGCTTGACGCAAAGACGAGAAAGCGGAAAGCAATACACTCTTGCCTTGGTTACGGCGCAATTTCTTTCTCTCTTCCTTCTTCACACGAGGCCTTCTCACGTGCTCGATGCTGAGTCGACAAAGCGGAAAAATAAAATATTCTTGCCTTGTTCACGGCTCAATTTCTTTCTCTATTCCTTGTTCACACGAGGCCTTCTCACGTACTCTATGCCAGGACGAGAAAGCGGAAAAATAATATATTCTTGCCTTGTCTACGGCGCAATTTCTTTCACTCTTCCTTCTTCACACGAGGCCTTCTCGCGTGCTCGATGCCATAACGAGAAAGCGGAAAAATAATATATTCTTGCCTTTACTACGGCGCAATTTCTTTCACTCTTCCTTCTTCACACGAGGCCTTCTCGCGTGCTCGATGCTGAGTCGACAAATTGGAAAAATAAAATATTCTTGCCTAGTTTACGGCGCAATTTCTTTCTCTCTTCCTTCTTCACAAGAGGCCTTCGCGCGTGCTTGATGCGGAAACGAGAAACCAGAAAGCAATACACTCTTGCCTTTGTTACAGCGCAATTTCTTTCTCTCTTCCTTGTTCACACGAGGCCTAGCGTGCTCGATGCGGAGACGAGAAACCGGAAAACAACACACTCTTGCCTTGGATACGCCGAAATTTCTTTCTCTCTCTTCGTTATTTACACGAGGTCTTCTCGCGTGCTCGATGCGAAGACGAAAAATCGGAAAACAATACACTCTCGCCTTGGTTTCGGCGCAATTTCGTTCTCTCTTCCGTCGTCACACGGGGCCTTCTCGCGTGCTCGATGCGAAGACGAGATTAGCGGAAAATAATATATTCTTGCCTTGGTTACAGCGCAATTTCTTTCTTTCTTCCTTCTTCACAGGAGGCCTTCTCGCGTGCTTCATGCGAAGACGACAAAACCGGAAAGTAATACACTCTTGCCTTGGTTTCGGCGCAATTTCGTTCTCCCTTCCGTCGTTACACGGGGCCTTCTCGCGTGCTCGATGCGGACTCGAGAAAGCGGAAAAATAAAATATTCTTGCCTAGTTTACGGCGCAATTACTTTCTCTCTTCCTTTTTCACAAGAGGCCTTCGCGCGTGCTTGATGCGGAAACGAGAATGCGGAGAGCAATACACTCTTGCCTTGGTTAAGGCGCAATTTCTTCGTCTCTTCCTCCTTCGCAGGAGGTCTTCTCGCGTGCTTGATGCGAAGACGAGAAAGCGGAAAACAATACACTCTTGCCTTAGATACGCCGAAATTTCTTTCTCTCTTCCTTCTTCACACGAGGTCTTCTCGCGTGCTCGATGCGGAGTCGAGAAAGCGGAAAAATAAAATATTCTTGCCTAGTTTACGGCGCAATTTCTTTCTCTCTTCCTTCTTCACAAGAGGCCTTCTCGCGTGCTCGATGCGAAGACGAGATTAACGGAAAATAATATATTCTTGCCTTGTCTACGGCGCAATTTCTTTCTCTCTTCCTTGTTCACACGAGGTCTTCTCGCGTGCTTGATGCGAAGACGAGAAACCTGAAAGCAATACACTCTTGCCTTGGTTACAGCGCAATTTCTTTCTCTCTTCCTTGTTCACACGAGGCCTTCTCGCGTGCTCGATGCGGAGACGAGAAACCGGAAAACAATACACTCTTGCCTTGGATACGCCGAAATTTCTTTATCTCTTCGTTCTTTACACGGGGCCTTCTCGCGTGCTCGATGCGGACTCGAGAAAGCGGAAAAATAAAATATTCTTGCCTAGTTTACGGCGCAATTTCTTTCTCTCTTCCTTCTTCACAAGAGGCCTTCTCGCGTGCTCGATGCGAAGACGAGATTAGCGGAAAATAATATATTCTTGCCTTGTCTACGGCGCAATTTCTTTCTCTCTTCCTTGTTCACACGAGGTCTTCTCGCGTGCTCGATGCGGAGACGAGAAACCGGAAAACAATACACTCTTGCCTTGGATACGCCGAAATTTCTTTATCTCTTCGTTCTTTACACGGGGCCTTCTCGCGTGCTCGATGCGGACTCGAGAAAGCGGAAAAATAAAATATTCTTGCCTAGTTTACGGCGCAATTTCTTTCTCTCTTCCTTCTTCACAAGAGGCCTTCTCGCGTGCTCGATGCTGAGTCGACAAATTGGAAAAATAAAATATTCTTGCCTAGTTTACGGCGCAATTTCTTTCTCTCGTCCTTCATCACACGAGGCCTTCTCATGTGCTTGATGCGAGGACGAGAAAGCGGAAAAATAATATATTCTTGCCTTGTCTACGGCGCAATTTCTTTCTCTCTTCCTTGTTCACACGAGGCCTTCTCGCGTGCTCGAAATGGAGACGAGAAACCGGAAAACAATTTACTCTTGCCTTGAATACGCCGAAATTTCTCTCTCTCTTCCATCGTCACACGGGGCCTTCTCGCGTGCTCGATGCGGACTCGAGAAAGCGGAAAATTAAAATATTCTTGCCTAGTTTACGGCGCAATTTCTTTCTCTCTTCCTTCTTCACAAGAGGCCTTCGCGCGTGCTTGATGCGGAGACGAGAATGCGGAGAGCAATACACTCTTGCCTTGGTTAAGGCGCAATTTCTTTGCCTCTTCCTCCTTCACACGAGGTCTTCTCGCATGCTTGATGCGAAGACAAGAAAGCGGAAAACAATACATTTTTGCCTTGTCTACTGCGCAATTTCTTTCTCTCTTCCTTCTTCACACGAGGCCTTTTCACGTGCTCGATGCTAGGACGAGAATGCGGAAAAATAATATATCCTTGCATTATCTAAGGCGCAATTGCTTTCTCTCGTCCTTTATCACACGAGGCCTTCTCATGTGCTTGACGCAAAGACGAGAAAGCGGAAAGCAATACACTCTTGCCTTGGTTACGGCGCAATTTCTTTCTCTCTTCCTTCTTCACACGAGGCCTTCTCACGTGCTCGATGCTGAGTCGACAAAGCGGAAAAATAAAATATTCTTGCCTTGTTCACGGCTCAATTTCTTTCTCTATTCCTTGTTCACACGAGGCCTTCTCACGTACTCTATGCCAGGACGAGAAAGCGGAAAAATAATATATTCTTGCCTTGTCTACGGCGCAATTTCTCTCTCTCTTCCTTCTTCACACGAGGCCTTCTCACGTACTCTATTCCAGGACGAGAAAGCGGAAAAATAATATATTCTTGCCTTGTCTACGGCGCAATTTCATTCTCTCTTCCTTGTTCATGCGAGGTCTTCTCTCGTGCTCGATGCGGACTCGAGAAAGGTAAAAAATAAAATATTCATGCCTTGTCTACGGCGCAATTTTTTTCTTTCTTCCTTCTTCACACGAGGTCTTCTCGCGTGCTCGATGCCATAACGAGAAAGCGGAAAAATAATATATTCTTGCCTTTACTACGGCGCAATTTCTTTCACTCTTCCTTCTTCACACGAGGCCTTCTCGCGTGCTCGATGCTGAGTCGACAAATTGGAAAAATAAAATATTCTTGCCTAGTTTACGGCGCAATTTCTTTCTCTCTTCCTTCTTCACAAGAGGCCTTCGCGCGTGCTTGATGCGGAAACGAGAAACCAGAAAGCAATACACTCTTGCCTTTGTTACAGCGCAATTTCTTTCTCTCTTCCTTGTTCACACGAGGCCTAGCGTGCTCGATGCGGAGACGAGAAACCGGAAAACAATACACTCTTGCCTTGGATACGCCGAAATTTCTTTCCCTCTTCGTTCTTTACAAGAGGTCTTCTCGCGTGCTCCTTGCAAAGACGAAAAATCGGAAAACAATACACTCTTGCCTTGGTTATGGCGCAATTTCTTTCTCTCTTCCTTATACACGAGGTCGTCTGGCGTGCTTGATGCGAAGACGACAAAACCGGAATGTAATACACTCTCGCCTTGGTTTCGGCGCAATTTCGTTCTCTCTTCCGTCGTCACACGGGGCCATCCCGCGTGCTCGATGCGGACTCGAGAAAGCGGAAAAATAAAATATTCTTGCCTAGTTTACGGCGCAATTTCTTTCTCTCTTCCTTCTTCACAAGAGGCCTTCGCGCGTGCTTGATGCGGAAACGAGAATGCGGAGAGCAATACACTCTTGCCTTGGTTAAGGCGCAATTTCCTTGTCTCTTCCTTCTTCACACGAGGTCTTCTCGCGTGCTTGATGCGAAGACGAGAAACCGGAAAGCAATACACTCTTACCTTAGACACGCCGAAATTTCTTTCTCTCTTCCTTCTTCACACGAGGTCTTTTCGCGTGCTCGATGCGGAGTCGAGAACGCGGAAAAATAAAATATTCTTGCCTAGTGTACGGCGCAATTTCTTTCTCTCTTCCTTCTTCACAAGAGGCCTTCTCGCGTGCTTGATGCGAAGACGAGATTAGCGGAAAATAAAATATTCTTGCCTTGTTTACGGCTCAATTTATTTCTCTCTTCCTTGTTCACACGAGTCCTTCTCACGTGCTCGATGCCAGGTCGAGAAAGCGGAAAAATGCAACATTCTTGCCTTGTTTACGGCCCAATTTCTTTCTCTCTTCCTTATTCACACGAGGCCTTCTTACGTGCTCGATGCTGAGTCGACAAATTGGAAAAATAAAATATTCTTGCCTTGCTTACGACTCTATTTCTTTCTCTCTTCCTTGTTCACACGAAGCCTTCTCACGTGCCCGATGCTAGCGCGTGAAAGCGGAAAAATAATATATTCCTGCCTTGTCTACGGCGCAATTTCTTTCTCTCTTCCTTATTCACACGAGGCCTTCTTACGTGCTCGATGCTGAGTCGACAAATTGGAAAAATAAAATATTCTTGCCTAGTTTACGGCGCAATTTCTTTCTCTCTTCCTTCTTCACAAGAGGCCTTCTCGCGTGCTCGATGCGAAGACGAGATTAGCGGAAAATAATATATTCTTGCCTTGTCTACGGCGCAATTTCTTTCTCTCTTCCTTGTTCACACGAGGCCTTCTCACGTACTCTATGCCAGGACGAGAAAGCGGAAAAATAATATATTCTTGCCTTGTCTACGGCGCAATTTCTCTCTCTCTTCCTTCTTCACACGAGGCCTTCTCACGTACTCTATTCCAGGACGAGAAAGCGGAAAAATAATATATTCTTGCCTTGTCTACGGCGCAATTTCATTCTCTCTTCCTTGTTCATGCGAGGTCTTCTCTCGTGCTCGATGCGGACTCGAGAAAGGTAAAAAATAAAATATTCATGCCTTGTCTACGGCGCAATTTTTTTCTTTCTTCCTTCTTCACACGAGGTCTTCTCGCGTGCTCGATGCCATAACGAGAAAGCGGAAAAATAATATATTCTTGCCTTTACTACGGCGCAATTTCTTTCACTCTTCCTTCTTCACACGAGGCCTTCTCGCGTGCTCGATGCTGAGTCGACAAATTGGAAAAATAAAATATTCTTGCCTAGTTTACGGCGCAATTTCTTTCTCTCTTCCTTCTTCACAAGAGGCCTTCGCGTGTGCTTGATGCGGAAACGAGAAACCAGAAAGCAATACACTCTTGCCTTTGTTACAGCGCAATTTCTTTCTCTCTTCCTTGTTCACACGAGGCCTCGCGTGCTCGATGCGGAGACGAGAAACCGGAAAACAATAGACTCTTGCCTTGGATACGCCGAAATTTCTTTCTCTCTTCGTTCTTTACACGAGGTCTTCTCGCGTGCTCGATGCGAAGACGAAAAATCGGAAAACAATACACTCTCGCCTTGGTTTCGGCGCAATTTCGTTCTCTCTTCCGTCGTCACACGGGGCCTTCTCGCGTGCTCGATGCGAAGACGAGATTAGCGGAAAATAATATATTCTTGCCTTGTTTACGGCTCAATTTCTTTCTCTCTTCCTTATTCACACGAGGCCTTCTCACGTGCTCGATGCGGAGTCGAGAAAGCGGAAAAATAAAATATTCTTGCCTAGTTTACGGCGCAATTTCTTTCTCTCTTCCTTCTTCACAAGAGGCCTTCTCGCGTGCTTGATGCGAAGACGAGATTAGTGGAAAATAAAATATTCTTGCCTTGTTTACGGCTCAATTTATTTCTCTCTTCCTTGTTCACACGAGGCCTTCTCACGTGCTCGATGCCAGGTCGAGAAAGCGGAAAAATGAAACATTTTTGCCTTGTTTACGGCCCAATTTCTTTTTCTTTTCCTTATTCACACGAGGCCTTCTTACGTGCTCGATGCTGAGTCGACAAATTGGAAAAATAAAATATTCTTGTCTTGCTTACGGCTCTATTTCTTTCTCTCTTCCTTGTTCACACGAAGCCTTCTCACGTGCCCGATGCTAGGGCGTGAAAGCGGAAAAATAATATATTCCTGCCTTGTCTACGGCGCAATTTCTTTCTCTCTTCCTTCTTCACACGAGGTCTTCTCGCGTGCTTGATGCGAAGACGAGAAACCGGAAAGCAATACACTCTTGCCTTGGTTACGGCGCTATTTCTTTCTCTCTTCCTTGTTCACACGAGGTCTTCTCACGTGCTCGATGCGAGGACGAGAAAGCGGAAAAATAAAATATTCTTGCCTTGTTTACGGCTCAATTTCCTTCTCTCTTCCTTATTCACACGAGGCCTTCTTACGCGCTCGATGCCAGGTCGAGAAAGCGGACAAATGAAACATTCTTGCCTTGCTTACGGCTCAATTTCTTTCTCTCTTCCTTGTTCACACGAAACCTTCTCACGTGCTCGATGCTAGGACGAGAATGCGGAAAAATAATATATCCTTGCATTATCTAAGGCGCAATTTCTTTCTCTCGTCCTTCATCACACGAGGCCTTCTCATGTGCTTGATGCGAGGACGAGAAAGCGGAAAAATAATATATTCTTGCCTTGTCTACGGCGCAATTTCTTTCTCTCTTCCTTGTTCACACGAGGCCTTCTCGCGTGCTCGATATGGAGACGAGAAACCGGAAAACAATTTACTCTTGCCTTGAATGCGCCGAAATTTCTCTCTCTCTTCCGTCGTCACACGGGGCCTTCCCGCGTGCTCGATGCGGACTCGAGAAAGCGGAAAATTAAAATATTCTTGCCTAGTTTACGGCGCAATTTCTTTCTCTCTTCCTTCTTCACAAGAGGCCTTCGCGCGTGCTTGATGCGGAGACGAGAATGCGGAGTGCAATACACTCTTGCCTTGGTTAAGGCGCAATTTCTTTGCCTCTTCCTCCTTCACACGAGGTCTTCTCGCATGCTTGATGCGAAGACAAGAAAGCGGAAAACAATACATTTTTGCCTTGTCTACTGCGCAATTTCTTTCTCTCTTCCTTCTTCACACGAGGCCTTTTCACGTGCTCGATGCTAGGACGAGAATGCGGAAAAATAATATATCCTTGCCTTATCTAAGGCGCAATTGCTTTCTCTCGTCCTTTATCACACGAGGCCTTCTCATGTGCTTGACGCAAAGACGAGAAAGCGGAAAGCAATACACTCTTGCCTTGGTTACGGCGCAATTTCTTTCTCTCTTCCTTCTTCACACGAGGCCTTTTCACGTGCTCGATGCTAGGACGAGAATGCGGAAAAATAATATATCCTTGCCTTATCTAAGGCGCAATTGCTTTCTCTCGTCCTTTATCACACGAGGCCTTCTCATGTGCTTGATGCGAGGACGACAAAGCGGAAAAATAAAATATTCTTGCCTTGTTCACGGCTCAATTTCTTTCTCTCTTCCTTGTTCACACGAGGCCTTCTCACGTACTCTATGCCAGGACGAGAAAGCGGAAAAATAATATAGTCTTGCCTTGTCTACGGCGCAATTTCTCTCTCTCTTCCTTGTTCACTCGAGGCCTTCTCACGTACTCTATGCCAGGACGAGAAAGCGGAAAAATAATATATTCTTGCCTTGTCTACGGCGCAATTTCATTTTCTCTTCCTTGTTCACGCGAGGTCTTCTCTCGTGCTCGATGCGGACTCGAGAAAGGTAAAAAATAAAATATTCATGCCTTGTTTACGGCTCAATTTCTTTCTCTCTTCCTTGTTCACACGAGGCCTTCTCACGTACTCTATGCCAGGACGAGAAAGCGGAAAAATAATATATTCTTGCCTTTACTTCGGCGCAATTTCTTTCACTCTTCCTTCTTCACACGAGGTCTCCTTATGTGCTTGATACGAAGACGACAAAGCGGAAAGCGATACACTCTTGCCTTGGTTGCGGCGCAATTTCTTTGTCTCTTCCTCCATCACACGAGGTCTTCTCGCGTGCTTGATGCGAAGACGAGAAAGCGGAAAACAATACACTCTTGCCTTGGTTACGGCGCAATTTCTTTCCCTCTTCCTTCTTCACACTAGGCCTTCTTGCGTGCTCGATGCGGAGACGAGAAAGCGGAAAAATAAAATATTCTTGCCTTGTTTACGGCGCAGTTTCTTTCTCTCTTCCTTGTTCACACAAGGTCTTCTCGCGTGCTCGATGCGAGGACGAGAAAGCGGAAAAATAATATATTCTTGCCTTGTCTACGGCGCAATTTCTTTCTCTCTTCCTTCTTCACATGGGTTCTTCTCGCTTGCTTGGTGCGAAGACGAGAAAGCGGAAAACAATACACTCTTGCCTTCAATCTGAAATTTGAAAATTGTGTAGATATGGTAAGTTTATATCTTCGAAGTCGGTGATTCCGAATTTGGAGTCAGTTTTCAATCATCCAAGATGGCGGATCCAATATGGCCGACGTTTTTTTTTATTCAAGTCGCCATATTGAATTTTTTGTTGAAAGTTTTAAAAATTTGTCATCAAATTCAGACTCAGCGACTCAAAATACTCAATAAAACCTAACTTTGGTGTATATCTGTTTCATTATTCTGTATTTATTCATTCGCTTATAATTACGTGTATAATGAAAAATCCTTAGAAATTGTCCTATTTTGCGTGGCCATATTGGATTTTACATTTACAGTTTTTGGAAGTTGTCCTCAAATTTGGATCCAGCGATTCAAAATAGCCAATAAAACATAACACTGGCATATATATCTCTTGCTCTATTCTCTATTTATTAAGACTTTGATAACTACGTGTATACACGTAGTCCATACTGGGAGCCCACCTAGTATATTACGTGTATACACGTATTCCACAGCGGAAGAGTTAATACCATCTAGCATTTTATTCGGTGGCGGATACATCTTAGTTTCAACTGCAGATGATCTAATATCTTCCCTAATAATTGATGCAGCAGCTTCTAAATCCGGAAACGTTCTCCTGCGGGAGTGCTTTTTTATTTTCGTACATAGCTTTTGATAATACATTAACCTGTCTATCACGAAAGTATATAATTGTAAATGCTCCTATTTTTTTGTGATTATTATGTCAGTTAAATATTTTTGTTGTAGTTTTGCAATAATCGTCTTATCGTCTGGTACGTATCGTCTTATCGTCCTCCGTAAGGACATCATTCAGCTCTTTCACAGTAAGCACAATTTTTTTAAATCAAACTTGACTTTAAAATCAAAGTGCATCGTTTCGATTCAACAAAAGCATTTTTACTAGTGCACACTTTTCGACACTGGGAATGCACATTCACAGACCTTAAAGTATTTAAATAGTCTATATGTCCATCCTTCCTTTCAATACTTACAGTTTTTAAAGTTTGTAAACCACTTACGACATTTACAGAAACACCTTCTTAAAGTGACTTATCACATATAAAACACAAATCAGCCATAGCTCTTAAAACCATACGTTCGTCATTGCAAAGATACAATTTCAAATTAATGAATAATCTTGACTAATACAATTGTTCCCATAAACGAGAAAGTGGACTTGAATACAATAGAACATCTTTCCCGACTATAAATAGAGAAGGTAGGGACAAGCATTGCCAGGTATATAAGTATTAAAATAATTACTCGTTTTGAAGAAAACGTATACAATGTCGTTTTAACTTAAGGGGGGATATACAGCTAGATCGAGAAAAAAACTCATTTTTGCTAATTATTTTTCAAAGGCACGTCTTTATTCAAATTAATCGAAAGCGGCCGTTAGATGGCGTTGAAAAATTAGTTGGGTTTTGCTTGTGCCGGCTAACCCGGTCGCAATTTTGATCTGAAATAAAAAATCAAAAAAATTTACATTAATTACATTTACAGTTAGTAGATAAATTTTAAAAAGTGAAAAAAAATTTTCACTTTTGATGTAACTTTTTCGAAAAAATTAATATTTTTTCCGCAATTTTATCACATTTTTTCATATTTAACAATACAATATTAAAATAATTTTGGATTCATATAGAAGGTAATGCTATAATAAGGAAATCCTCTAAGTTTCAGCTCAATCGGATAAACAGTTTTCGAATTATCATCGGCATAAACTTCGAAAATGATGTTTTGAGAAAAATGCATTGGTAGTTTTAATTATCGAAAAATCGCACTTACACTTTAATTAGCAATCACGGGGCCATATAACAAGCCGTCGGCTTGTTTAAACACGTTGTCGGACATCTTTTCCGAGCCTAAACAAATTTTTTTGGTCATTCTAACTGTATATCCCCCTTTAACATATAACTAAAATATACATTCCAGAATTAATAATATACTATAGCTAAATAGTTCAATATAAAGAATTAAATATAAATAATTAATAATTAGTACATAAATAATGGGCATTGTTTAATAATTATAATTTTTTAGTAAATAATTAACCTTATACAACATACTGAAAACCGCAACTGACGCGGTAGACCTTGCATTAGGTCATGTATGACTGTACACGGCGCACTCTTTGCGGTCTATTGTATAAAAAAAAAAGTTCAAACAAAAGTTGTAGAGAATTTTATACTCTGCAACTTTTATAATAGCTGCAAATCTCATTTAATCAATAGAAAGCGAGATATTCACGAAACCCGATTTTTAGGACCTTTGACCCTTAATATCTTAAGGCGCGGACACGATGGCAGTTGTGACTTTTGAGACAACATTTAGAACGACAAAACAAAGGTTTATACCAATTTACAGCTTATTATCTTTCATTCCGAGGTTGACCCTTTTTTTACCCAATATGACTAGGCCTAATACACTGTTAGAAATTTGCAATGACTTTTAATGAACATCTAAAGGAAGCTACGGTCAAGCATGTAAATGAAAATAAGTTAATGACATAAATTAAAAGTTATGTACGCGTTCATTAAATGTAATGATTTTCAAATACGCGTTCATTAAATCTAATGATTTACAATTATTAAATTTAATAAACAGAAGGCTAATGAAAAGTAATGAACCTTTTCATGAGAAGTAATGCACATGTTATCAAGAGTTTCGTTATATGTATACGCCCAACAAACGAGAAAGTATTGAACCCGGAATCTGTCCATTTCGTATTGAATGCGTTTCAATTCTTTGTGATCCCAGTAAATAAGTAAAAAAAGTTGCTTTGACCGAGAATCGAACCCCGATCTTCCGCGCATCATTCCAGAATCACGACCACTCGACCATGACTGTTGTTATGAAATAGAGCAAAAACAACGAATAGTTGAAGCAGGGAGTAGGCTAATTTTCTAAAAATGTTCAATACAACACGTTCAGACAAGCACAAATACGTTTAATATCTATTTGGGTTTGTAAAATGTACATTTAATTATAATATTACAATATAAATGATTGAAAGTAATAATAATAATAATAATAATAACGTCTTTATTGGCGAACGAGGGGTACAAAATAGGCCACCAACGAGCCAAAGGGCTAGCCACAGCTAATGCTGTTTTGCAGACTGACCAACACACAAATAAATAAAAAATCAGTACTTAGTTTTAAGAGTAAAGATAAATTAGGATTAATAACACAAAATAGTACAGATTATATAAAATAAGCAGAATAAGCAGAATGCAGTACTTACTAAAACTAACGGTATACAAAAAGCAAAACAATAGTACATGAAATTACTTAGGATAAGAACAATTAAAAGCGCTAAACAGGGTATAATAATTATAGAGGACAAGTAAACACTTAGATGAGTAAAAAATACAAGGATAAATAAATAAATAAGTTAAATAAATAATTACAAAAATAAATAAATAAATAAATACAAAAATAAATAAATAAATAAATAAACCTACAAGCTGTTATATTTTTGCCGGTAAACTTCATTAATTTTACATAGAAAATTGGAAGTCAAAAGGACACTTTTCCGTACTTCCAGTGGTAACTTATTGAAACATTTTGGAGCAAAATACGAAAAAGCGCCATTGAATTTATTCGTTGAGTGCGTTGGATAGCATAAAGTGTTTGTAATAGCACTTCGGCGGAAATTTGTATTGCTACCAAGCATATGCAAATAAGAATAAAGATAATCAGGGGTTTTCATAATCAGAACCCGACTAACAATTTTTAAAGTCTTACAATTTTATATATTGTACTAGTTATTATAAAGTTTTTAGGTTTTTTCGGGATTACCAGGAGGTGATCGAGCTCGATACAGACGTTTACGTGAGTTTTTACACTTTTCAAAATTAAAAATTTTCAAAATTCTAAAATAACTCGAAAACGGTAAGAAATACGCGAAATCTGACAAAATTTTGCACATTTTTTTTGAAAATTTTTTACATTTTAAATTCCGTATTAGATCTTTTACACACCCTCGGCACCGCTGGTTTTCCCAAATTGCGACAATTTGCGCAAATCAGCGACGCGGGTGCAGCACTAAACAAATTATTACAGTGTTATTTAAATGTTCATTCTATTGTAAATAACTTAAATTTCATTTACCAGTGTAAATTAAAAATTATTTAAATCTCAATAACCTCATATTTTAAATTATATAAGAATTAAATTTCATTAACATGTACATTAAACTTCGATTACGTTACACAGAATTTAAATTTCATTTACCGTTGTACATTACAAGTAAAGGAAATTTAAATTTTTTCTTAAAATTTAAATTCACTTCTAACAGTGTATGATTATACCGCACCATAAATGTATTCTCAAGCGATGTTGGTTTCGCCTCGTTGGGAGGATAGCGCGTGGATTCTCTTTTGCATACTGTTGAATATTGTGAGGGTTAAGTATTCTGTCTCGAGTAAATACGCACTCGTCCGTGCTTAAAATCAATTTTATGAAATTGTTGCCCTCCTCGTGTTGTGGGTACAGTCAATTACAATATGTCAGGCGCCTGATTGCATCGCCTGGTTCGAGGCCCTGCACCCTTAAATGATGGTAGGCATGCAACTTATTTTTTTTCAACAATCGTTGAATGGATGTGAAGCCTTGGCCGCGAGATGCTGCAAATATTCTAATGCTAACATTTATCACGATTAAAGGTGTTCCAGGATCTCTTCTTCTTCCTGTGATATGATGAGATTATGTACACCTCCATCTCGTTTTCCTAGCAAATCACTACCGGTATCCCGCAGTCGGCTGATGGCGTTCACGTATCTTTGGAAAAGCCCTTTGTACAGTATTGCGGCTGTATTTGCACTATTGTTACATCGTGAACCCAGTCAGCTACTCTTAATGTTTATAGTGCACTGTTAATCGGTAGCCATGATTGATTTGGCATGGTTGGTTTACCATCCCGCGAAGTGGAGAACTTTCGTATATTGTAAATATATATATTTGAAAGTGAACGAGCGTTGAGGGTTTGAAGCCTCCCATAAAATATTGAAACTGATTGAAATTATTGAAACATGTTAATTATTTTTCTGATAATCGTCAGAATTTACTTTGAATCAATAATATTATTGACGTCATAATATAACGGATACAAAAATATCCGAGCTAAGTTCAAAATGTATTTTAAGGTATTTGTAATAACCATTAATACATTTATACCATTAGGTTATGTATGGGTCGTGTGAGTGGCAGGGCATGCGTGTGTGTGCGAATGTGCACAATATAAAAAGCATATGTTGCTTATAATTGTTATTTGCAATACTTAATAGAATGTCGGATATTCTTTGTATTTCAGAATTGAATTTGAAGAATGTGAATGTTCAGTAGTACGTGAACTTCACGTATATGGCAGTGTAGTACCCGTAAAAGCTCGTGACCCTAAGAAATTTCAACACCAAGGCTTCGGAATGTTGCTTATGGAAGAAGCAGAGAAAATTGCTCGGATAGAACATGGTTCACATAAAATTGCTGTTATTTCTGGTCAGTACTATTTTTCTTAATTTTACAGTGATTTGAAATATAGTTTTCTTATATATATATATATATATATATATATTAGATATTATACATTATAGGTGTCGGGACGAGAAACTATTACCGAAAGTTGGGTTACCAATTAGATGGACCTTACTTGAGTAAGATTCTACGCTAAAAAGACAATAATTCTTGCAGGTCACAGTAATTGCAGTTTTCCCGGTTCATTTCATATTTTCTCACCTTTATATTGGACATTTAAACCATACGGAATGTATGTATTGATCGTAGTTTGTTAAAAATCATAAAATAATTAATATTTGAAAAAAAAGAAACATAATTAAAAATAAATTTTAGTGATAAAGTAAATGTCATTCCTCATTATCTCAAGCCATACTTTTTTCGTGTTATCTTTAAAACGACACGAAACAGACGGACGTTCAAAGAGAATACCAGTCGCCTCAAAAGGTAGGTTCAGTAAGATCAGTCATAGAATGTACGTAAAGAAAAAAGCAAAGTGTCGTTAAACAATTGGTTATTATATTCATGCCGTAAAAGAAAACTGAAAGCAGGGTTGCCACGTCGATGTCAATGAAATTCTGTAGAGCACGGTGAAAATTTCTGGAGAATTCTGTAGATGGTGCCAATGTCGTTTTATAGGGAATATTCTATTATAGGGAATATACGTACATACATATGTGTAATAAAATATGTCTAAAAAAATATATATAGGTATTTTTTTAGATCTATGACGTAGGTGGCGCACTAGCGCGCGAGTGTATGTTTGAAGTTTGAATGTGCCCGCGTGTGTAAAATTAAAGAAAAAAAACAGATAATTGGGAAGATTTCATCGCAAGCATTAACTGTATAGGAAATTTAAAGAGGCATCTCGTCATGAAATGATCTGATATTTGTAATATATTTTGAATCTTTTTGTTAAAATTCAACTCAAATATACAATGTGGTAACAATAATACTCGTAATATAAAAATAATCTATTTAACAATCTAAATAAAAAGAACATTTATTATTTATTTATAATTTTTTTATTTATAATAGCGCTTTTAATAACCTATATCTTTATCTTAATAATTTTTTAAATTATTCATTTTTACGTTCGTACATCTTATCATTAAGTTTGTTAATCATTTCTTTCGGCGCGTTAAAATTAAAACACGAAATTGATTTATCAAATAATGTTTTTGTATGTAAGATACCCGTTAACATTGGTGTTTCCAAACGATTGCGGGTTTTGGTTTTATTCTGATTAATAACAGAAAATATTCGTTCTACGGCTGCGGAAGAATGTGGCATGCTTATTACAGTTAATGCAAATTCAGTGATTATGGGGAATGCTTTCAAACCATCGCCACATGTCATTTTGCCGATATTTATCCAAAATTCACTAGTTGAAAGGGAAGTGGGGGGTAAATCAGTATTCCTGAGTTTTCGCCATTCATTATCTATAAGATTATATTGTTCAGCTGATATTAAATTTGGGAAATGAGCAGCTAATGGAATTATTGATTGGGTATTGCCGGAACGAACATTTTCGGGATCCAGGACACTCATTTCTTTAATTATAGCCGTGATTGGATCTCTAAAATTGAACCTCATGGTTATTTGTGTGCATGCTTCGATATAAAAAGACAAACATCGTTGTCTAAAATCTAACAAAGATTTCGAATCTAAGCCGTAATTATCAGAAAGAATTGTGTATGCCAGTTTACCGCCCAAATAAACTTTCTCTATCGGAAGATAGTTGTGAGGATTTTTAAAATTGATATCTTCAATTCGATTTTTCGACAAATATTCCGGTTTAAGAAATGCATCGAAAAATGTTTTTAAAATCCTACGTACATTTCTATACAATTTATAAATTTTGGGTTCTTCCGACTGCATTTCTTTATTTAGATCGGTAAAAAGAGGTAATACAAATTCCAAGAAATGTAAGTACATTTTAATGTATGGTTCTTTCAATATAGAAAGTATCATATTGGCTGCTAATAATTTATCGCTTTTAACGGCTTCTGAAAAATACGCAATAAGTGCATCATATTGCTCTAAAAGCCTTTGAACTACTTCTAACAGCGATAACCACCTCGTTTGGCTAGGATGTAGAATTTTATGTGGCTCCAGTTCGAGGATTTTTTGAAACTCCTGGAATTTGGCTTGCCTCTTTTAACTGTGGCATAAATAACTATATACATCTCTTGCTACGTCTTCAACAATACGCGGTAATTTTTCGCAGGCATTACTGGCGCACAGTGCAAATGAATGACATATGCATTTCATCATAAATAAATATAGAATATCATTTTTAAATAATATCGCTAAAGAGTGATGCACACCAAACATATTATTGGCCCCATCAGCTGCAAACCCAACCATATTACTCTTATATGGTATATCATTGTTTTTAAAAAAGCGTACAATTACAGCATACAAATTATCAGATGTTGCATCGGCAACTGGTATTAATCCTAAAAATCTGTCGACAATAGAATTTCCATTAAAATACCTCACAACTAAAGCTAAATTTTTGATGGTACTAATGTTGGTAGACTCGTCAGCGATTAATGAAAATTTAGTACTTTTTAAAGCTTCTATAAGTTGTTCAAAAGAATAAAGGCCCATAACATTTACTATAATTTTAGAACACTTAGTTCGAACACATGATATACCTTCTGCTACTTTATGATCCAAACTAATTTCTTTGATTAATTTAGTTATGTGGTCGACCGACGATACAGGTAGGTTGTGCTCAACAATACATGCGGAAATTTTAATTTCGGCAGCCTTTATTTTGTTTTCGAGTTCCGAAGTTTCATTGATTTTCGAACTAATTAAAGGCTGAGATTTAATTAATGACGCTAGAGAAAGATGTTTTACTCCTTTCATATGTTTTACAAGATCCGGTTTCCCACCATTTGTCACATAATCTTTGCCACACACTTTATAACGGAAGTAATTCGGGCCCCTAATACTGGATTTTAACCAATTTTTGAATTGACTTTCTTGCTCCCATTCTCTTCTGTACTTTTGCGCATATTTCATCGTCTTCGGTTTCTTAGCTTTATTTTCGCTTTCATTTGTAGTTGCTTCACTTTCAATCATTTTTTATTATCTGTACAAAAAAAAAATACGAGCTTAGAAATGTTAAGAAACAATTCAGCAACAATCGACAAAAAATAAAAAAAAGAAGTATATAAAATTGCTTACACACATTGGAATCTACGCGTCGAATTCGATAGTGGATTGTCGGTAATGCAGAGAGGTAGGGCGTCTCCTTAATCCTGTCGTATTTTCTTTTGTAACATTTTAGCCAGATTGGTCTACAGACGATCGTCTTTCTTGACAGATTATCTTTAAGTATTTTGAAATACTCTCATCGACAAACGTCAAATCCCAATGTATAAAGGCTTAGTATATTCGCATTTTGCAAATTTATTAAAAGGCGCGCGCGCGAGTACGAATACATGCACTCGACCGTACATAACTGCCAGATTGGTCTGCAGACCGATCGTCTTTTTTGACAGATTATCTTTAAGTATTTTGAAATACTCCCATCGACAAACGTCAAATCCCAATGTATAAAGGCTTAGTATATTCGCATTTTGCAAATTTATTAAAAGGCGCGCGCGCGAGTACGAATACATGCACGCGACCATTACGCAACTAAAAAAACTAAACATACACTAAAACTACAATATTTTAGCAGGTTTGCGATTTTTATCTGTACCCATGTCTTGTTTCCTGCTTTCAGCAATTACAGATATATAGTACGAACAAGCTGTCAATTTTTAGGGGGATGCCCTACCTTCCTGCATTACCGACGTAGGAAGCGCAGACTTGTGCAGCGGAAAGTTATCCAACAACTGAATATTTATCGATAAAATTTGTACAGCAGTTTCAAAATGTATATATCTAGAGTACTGACCCCGGAATCGTCAAATTAATAACATCTTAGAGAATAAGAAATATTAATCATTAGACGACAACGCTGACAACATCTCCCGTAACGCAGCGGAATGGCGTCACTGCCGCCGTTTTGAGCTATTTATTGTCGGTTAATGATATTATTGTTATTTGACAAAAAAGGTAGGCATTTTCAAAAAAACCAATGGTCAGCACTCAAGATACAGACATTATGAAAATACTGGGCCGTTGTTTTGCTGATAAAACTGCATTATTCGAATCAGTTTTGCCGCACCGTACAACTTTCGTACTCAATTATCGGTAATGCAGGAAGGTAGGGCATCCCCTTAAAAATGATATACATACTTTTTTTATTTCTTTCAACTTTGATATTTATTCGATTAGTTACTCACCTCAAATATATAAATTTATGTATAATGTCAATAATCAATCGTTATAAGAGTAAAAGTATTGTCATAATAATATAAGTTGTTAATAAACAGTCCAATATGGACATCTTCGTTGAAGTAAATAACCTAAAAAAGTTGTATGCTTTAACAGAATTATAGTGAAAATACAAACAACAACACCGTTGTAGTACAATATCTATGTCGTATTCTTGTTTACCAAAAGTTTAATTTACTATATGGCAGATCTACATTCTCTGAGTGTAATTTTTCATGAACATTTATTTTCACTTAAACGAGCTTTTTACATTGGAATAATTTTCTTAAGACGTTTCGAAATCAATTTTATATCTTTTTCTTTGAAATAATCTGAAATATTATACCATTACCTTTAATCCCTTTGATGCTTGACAATAATGAATATCTTTCCTTGTCCAAACGAAATCAATCGTGTTCAAATTTCATATGGCCGACTTTTCAATGTGCGTTGCTGGAAAGCGAAAGAAACGCCTTCCCACCGTGCATTTGGATTTGAAGAAAATAATACAAAGTGGGGATGAATTTCCTTCGGATCATAAGGCCCATCCCACCGCGCCATCTCGCGGTTCCTGTCGCGTTACACAACGTTTATGTCAGCCTTATCATATGATCCATATTTCTCGTGTTCCATGCTTTTTTAAGACGATTTATATTATTTATATATAGGGTTAAAGAAATTCTCTAATGAATTTTGCATCTACCCTTTCAATTTCGTAGCGAAATATTCAATCGTTAACGTGAACCATCCTGAAAGCGATTCCGTCAAAAACGTCGGTAATGTAGAAAGGTAGGGCATCCCCTTAAGGGGGTTCTAAAGTAGAACTTTTACCGACATTTTTTCGACAATCGTTTTCCCACGTTTTCTCCTGCATTTGTGAACCGATCGCGCTGAAATTTTTTTTACATTTATAAAAAATGTATTCTGTTGTCGTACCAAAGCCGAAATTTTGAATAAATAAAAAAATTTATAAAATTAATTCTGCGCTGCAATATTTTCAGTTCGGCGTTTTGCCACTACGTCTAATCGGCGCGCTAGTCAGCTGACGAGAAATCGCATTTATCGTAAAACAAAAATTGTAGACACTTTTTGCAAAAAGCGGATTTGGTACGACATTTCTCCGTGAACGCAGAATCTTTAGAAATTTATATAAATCGTTTTGATACAGTAATCAAGTCAGAATCGTGGAAATACGATTCTTCGGTTTTCGCTTTTGCTTAGTGAAGATATAAACCTCCGATTGTTTACAATAACCTTAATATGTTGGAAAAATGGTAAGCAGGAGAAGTGGCAAGTTGCTGGAAACGGAAGAAAATAAAATAATAATCCTAGAGTTTTGCTCTCCTTTCAACTATTTCCTCTCATTTCGCGTAAAATGTAAACATAAGCGATGCCCTCTCGGTAATGTAGGGATCTTGGAAAATCCAAAGGTGATTTTTCGTCTGGCTTTAGAACCCCCTTAAAAAGGAAAAATATTTTTCTGCAGAATTCTGGAAAAATTAGAAGATTTCTGAAGATTTTTTTACAGAATTCTGTATTCTGGAAATGCCCTAACATTTCTGGAAATCTACAGAAATTTCTGGAGCAGTGGCAACCCTGACTGAAAGATTGTAGCTCGCAAAAACCACACGTGTATTTTTTACTATAGCTCTGTCACATGCAGACTACCATCCCGCGATGTTGAGGGCATCAGAGAAATCGGAAAATGTATGCGAGGGAAAAAGAAATTAAATGTCGAATGATATTTTTTATTTTTTTTTTTTATTTTATTAATTAACGGGCGGCATCGCCCTTTTTACTCAATTGTTTTTGCCGTATTATTTACTATGATTTTGCGAGAGCTGCAGATCGAATTAGAAAGATGGCGCCATACTTCACATTTGTGTATGAAATGTAGGACTGCAGAAACCTACACCAAGTACAGCGACGATCATGAGTCGATTTCCGCCAGATAAACAATACTTTCGAAACGTAAACACAAACAACGTGGCTCGTCTTACCAACAGCGAGCTGCTGCTTGGAAACGAAAACGAAAAATTGTTCACCAGACGGGGATCGAACTCACCACCTACGACTTCGTAGTCCAGTGCGTTAACCGCCTGAGCCACGAAGCCGATTTGCTATAATCCTCATATGCCATCTCAAATTTACTTTTGTTATATTGGAATGACGTACCTCTTAAATTCAAACGGTGTGCGATAATATGAAGAACAGTCGGCAGTCATGGCCTGGTGCATAGTGCGACATGAAATATACTTTATTCACAAAAATAATGTACAGTTAGTCCTGCATCAAAAGAAAAGTTTAAAATCTCTGTGATAAACTACTTAATCGGTGCTTGAGTGGCCGTCATCTTCAGTGGCAAGAACACAGTGTGGTACAGCAGCATATTAGCGGCAGATGTTTAATATCATATACGTTAATACCCGATAAAACCATATACAATTGTAGTTTGTATATAACTGGAGTAACTCGGAGGATGGTTATGGGCCAGCTGTTGCAAGTATATGCTCAATCACTCGTCTATTTTGTAATACACGTTATAAATACGTTTCTATAAACGTTAAAAACATATTTGTCGATAAATTATATACGTAGCAAATTAATTAAGCCAATTACGAAATAAATTTGTATGTGTTTAAAAATTTAGTAATCAAAGGTTGCAACATATTTGGTGTGTACTACGACATTTTTATTAATACCACTGTACTTAATAATAATTCACGAAGATATTTTCAATTCCACTTTTACTAGAGTTTAAGAACATAATTTTGTTTTTATATTTGACGATCTTGGTCTGCCAGGTTGATAGATGTATATAAATCGAGAAGTACGTAAGAGATAATATTTTTAATACTTATTTTATCAGTATTATATTGGTTTGTACGATAATGTCATGATTTTAGACTTATATATAACTCAATACATTTTTAATCATTCACTAAACTATTTTCAATTGTATTCTATATTTTTCAAAGGAAGCATGAATATAACCTCTCTTTTTCTCAATGAATACAAAACATCAATATGTCGTACATACATATAGATGAAAATTTTCCATTTATTTATTTGGTTCGGGAATAGCAATAAACAATTGTCTGCATGAAACTATGAAAATCGAATTAAAACTAGTGCGGAAAAAATACATATATAACTTTCTCTGTACAAAATTTGATGATCTATCTTTTCTGTTTGAAAAAAAAAACGTGATTCTTTCATATTTATTCGTCGCTTATGACATAGCCGTTGATTTTATGAAGAAAGTGTATACAACCCTTTTGTGAAGAGAATTGAATTGAATATTTTCTGTTGGAAGCATTTTTTAATGTGATTTGTATTTTTGATAAAAAACGCAAAAACCATATTTTTCAGATTTTTGTAGTTTGACCTCCCCATTATCTAGTATGGATCGACTTAAAAAACTATTCACATCTAAGTTAGGTCATGCCAAAATCAAAAAGTGGTTGAGCAGTAAATTCGATTTTACTGCTTGCGAGATATAGCGCGCGAAAAAAATGGCACACGCGGACGGACGTACGTATAAGATCACGGACACAATTTTTTAAATTGCATTTTTGTGATCTTTGGGATCTGATACAACAACATTTGATGAAAAAGTACACCGAGAAACCCATGGGGGTGCTGCGTTCGCACGTGCGAAGGCTGCGCTCCCTCTGAAGAGTTCGGCAGTTCGCTCCTGGTGAAAGTATGCTGCACTCTCGGTGAAAGAGAGCAGCCTCTGTGCGCGTGGAAGTGTTACTGCCGTCAGGCAGCGGTAGTGCTGCCCGGCCTATACGGAAACTGGCAACATCTCTCTGTGTTGGTCGCATGGCCCGCGAGTCCGTCTATTCCTTGCTAAACTTATCTCAGTGTATAATACACGTGTTGTAAGTAATTTAGAAAATAGCGAACATGAATTTGGCGAGATTACAAATATTTACAAAATGTCCGGCGATATTATTTTCGTAATACAAGTATATCAGGAAATAACTTTTGAAGAACATTGCCGAGCATACATTATACAAAAAAACTAATGACGTCAAAAATATTACATTTCAAGATTTACCGATCGCGACACCATGTTTAACCATTGTTCAGAATAATAACCTCTTTCTTGTTACGCGATTTATCTTGTAAGAACATTGTATAATGTCGTTATAAAAATTATTTAGTTTTATAATATATTTAGTAATAATAAATAAGTCAACATAAAAAGCTAAATATTATTTCTGCATACATAAATAAGTATTCTTTACATTTTCCTTTATAAAATAAATTTCTGTTATTAATATGATAACGGATAACGGAAGCATCGAAGATCAAACTTAAGGAAATTCTAAATCCATTCGAAAAAACACATTCGGGATTTCCGAGATTCCTTCTTTACCGATAGAACCCAACCTGAAAAGTATGGATTAAACATTTCTAAGCGCTGTTATGACATTTCGATCTCGTAACTCTGAAAGTATGCAGTAGATGAAGTCACAAAACAAATTTCACAAAGTTCGATTGAAAATTGACAGAGAAATTAAACGATACCATGATTGAAGTAGAGCAGATTAGAACCATTTTGTCGAAAATGTTGCCAAATTTATTTCTATTAACTCTCTTTCAGTACTGGCCGAAAGCAAGTCGCGTAAAGTCCGGCATGTTAGCAATCCTCGTAGAATTGCCGTACCACAACGTTTTTTCGCGATAATTGATAAATTCTTTTGTATTATATGAAAAATGATTTGAGGTGGACGAGTAACAGTGTCACTTTGTCGGAGTGGCAAACAGCGGAACTGTACAGTCCGTTCTACATACAATACAATAAATAATTTTTAATGTTTCTTAACATTCCGGCTTTCGTGTTGCAATTTTAATCATCTCATATGACCGCTAACGAAATTTCAGCGTAATCGGTTAACAAATGAAGGAGTTCTATTAGGAATACATTTCGGGGGAAAATGCCGGTAAAGTTCTACATTATAACCCCTTTAACCAATAATAGGTAATAATAATAATAATTTCCGCAACGCATGGTTTTACACTACCTAGATACCGTAATCGACAACCCTAAACCCCTCAATTACACACTTTGCAAGTTAAGTTGAAAAACTACTAAGCGCACTACCTACGCACCGTAATCAGCGACCATAATCACCAGGAGTTCGTATTTTATAAAATCAGTTGAAAAACTACGGAACACGATCTCTAGGCTCCGTAATCGGTAACCCTAAACACGTGGAGTACGTTTCTCGGTGTATAGTGTAATTTTTTTCTGAGAAGTGGCCCTAGACTAAAGTTAATAGCTTAACCACGAGCAACGATGGCATGTGCCTCATATTTTACTAAAATTCCAAAATATTTATAATTAACTTGAAAGACAACATTCCAGCGTTATTTATGGATAATCTATTAACTTTAGACTAGGACCCTCCATAACTTTTTTTTAGGAAATTTTGTGCCCTATAAAAAAGGTTTAGTGCATTTTTAGTGTATCTTGCACTGTTTTCGGTACGGAAGCTTTAGAATGAAAAAAGTACCAAGTTTTTCCGTTTCAACAACGTTTATAGATCATTACAAATAATTATTAATAACAATATCGTCTAGAAATTATGAATAAATATTCTCACAGGTGCACTCAAACTGGATCGTTTATAAAAATTTTCTTTTTAATGAATTCGAATTGTAATCGTCATTTCAAATTCGTCAGAATCTGTGCGGTAACTACTACTTCCCAAAATACTGTCGCATTAACTTCAAATTTCTTTGCGTGTACCCAGAGATGGACGAGCCTCGACATGCGATAAAATACTTAAATGTGGCGATAAAGATTTCCGAAGCATAAGCAGAAACTTATTCAACGTGGACAGCCTTTAACGAGAAACAAACGAAGACCGAGACTTCATTTCCACCTCACGTCCTTTTTCCATGCACACTCGGGAGGGCCCTTCGTTGAAAAATAGGATCAAAAATCATCTCAACGATCTGGTTATAAAGACTGGTTTGTCAAGAGAACAATCAGAATTTATGGCTTCAGATCTCAAGGCAAGAAGAATGTTAACACAAGGTACAAAGGTAAGTGTGCATCGCAACAGAGAGGAAGACTTTCGTATGTATTTCAAGGAAGATTCAAATCTCGTATACTGCACAAATGTAAAAGAACTTATTAACGAATTCAAATAAAATGTGTATAAACCTGAACAATGGCGGCTATTTATTGATTCATTGATGCGGAGTTTGAAATCAGTACTACTTCATTTAATAAATTTAAATTTGGTGGGTTCTTCCTGCAACGCAATTGGTCGTGACTGCATCAATCAAACATTTCAACATGGTTGAAATATTTTCCAAGCGCCATCTGTCGGAATCCTTCCGATTCCCGAGCCAGTGGCTTTTTTGAAGAAACATTTTTAAAGAAAAATGTTAAAAATGCTGATTGGAGATGTTAATTATATGAAAGATATAAAGAACCCGAAATATGTGAAAAATTCAGAAAAAATAACGGGGAACTTGGAAGAACATTCGGCAGATACCAGGGTACGATTCTGGGTCCTTTCGATTTCCGGTCGAATGCTCTAACCAACTGAGCTATATCTCCCCACATCCCTCCGCTCCGTTAATTTTTAATTAGTCCCATATTTCGTATTTCTTCATACCTTTCATATTATTGCATTTGACTCTTTCGCACCCCGAGTCGGTTCGAATACGAACAAATATGATTTTTTTGTAGGATGATATTATACAATTAATAAATTTAAATTTGGTGGGTTCTTCCTGCAACGCATTTTTAACATTTTTCTTTAAAAATGTTTCTTCAAAAAAGCCGCTGGCTCGGGAATCGGGATTCCGACAGATGGCACTTGGAAAATATTTCAACCATGTTGAAATGTTTGATTGATGCAATCACGACCAATTGCGTTGCAGGAAGAACCCACCAAATTTAAATTTATTAATTTTATAATATCATCCTGCAAAAAAATCATATTTGTCAGTACTACTTCATATTAAAAATAAGTATGATCTGTACCCTTATCACATTCAACTGAGCTCAAGGAAGAATATTCATATCTGGAATTAGTTTTAGTGAAAACAAAATATAAGGAACACAAATTTAAAATATGTGGAAAATGTGAAATTCTGTCTATGATACTTGGGCACCAATCTGGTTTTACAACGTATGTTATTTGTGAATGTTTAGTAGCAGAGATAGAAAAAGGCACTACAAATAGAAAATTTGGCCACCAAGAGAATCTTTTAAATCTGGAAAACAGAATATTGTTAAAGAACCACTCGTTGAGCCTTCCAAAATTTTGTTTCCACCTCTGCATATGAAACTTGGTTTGATGACACAATTTGTGAAGGCTTTAGACAAGGAAGGACAATGCTTTGAGTATATAAGTAAAGTTTTTCGTGGCAAATCAGAATCCAAATAAAAAGTAGGTATTTTCGATGGTCCTGAGATTCGTACTTTATTTAGAGATAAGAACTGTCGAAAAAACAGCATGATCGAGTTTTATAGATAGATCACTGACATTTTTGGGTAATACAAAACATGCCGATTACGAAAATATTGTTGGTACAATGGTAAGTAACTTCGAAAACTTAGGCTGTCTAATGAATTTAAAACTTCATCTTTTGGATTCACATGTTGACACGCTACTCTTAAAGCCAAAATAGGTGGTACAAAAATGCGGATAAAATCTGATAGCGTAGGATGTTTTGTACATATGTATAGGTTCAAAATCCGTTTTGAACGAAATCCTACCTGTTCCCGTTTATGACAAATCCATGAAAAACGTTTTTTTTTCTATTATACGGACAATTCTTAATTTATCCAATATTTTATGTATTAATTAGTAAATTCTGTTTAATTTATAAAGTTGCAATATTTCCTTTCAAATTATGGTATAAATTTTCCTCATAATTAAAGTTAAGCATAGGTGGAAAGTTTCGTTAAGTGCATATAGTATTTAAACAGAATAGTATTTAAAAAAAGTTATACTTAAGTGTTTAATATTATAAAGTATATAACTTTGGGCTTATTTGAAACTTAACGGTATGAAATTGTTAGAATCGGGCAGACGTTAGCAGCCAATTCACAGTAGACAATTGGAAGAAATTGAGATTCTAATTTTTCTAATGAGTTCGGATTAGTATTTACATAACATGTGTATTTCGATTCGGCTGCTACGATTTGACTGTTAGCTTCAGCGTCATATTGTTAGAAGCATTAAAATTTGGAAGTTCTGATGGTAAACTTTTTTCAGTGTTACCTATGTATGGATTTCATATTATTTGAAGATGAATCACTTTTCTAAATGTACACATGAAAATAACAGAAGAAAAGTATGTGCCCCTTGAGGTTCAAAGATTTCATTTGGAATAAAAGAACCTGACCATTTTCGGATAACAAAACACGAACAACTTATTAAACAATTAGTAAATCCAGATTTTAACTTAGACGACTCTAGATTTCCATTAAGTGCGTGTGGCTCGTGCTACAAAACATTAGTGGAACATGATAACGAAAATTTTAAGAGACCATTACCAAATATGCCTAACTGTTCTGATATAAATTTATCCAAAAGAACGAGGGCTTCTAATGGTTTTTGCAACTGTTTTATATGCTTGACTGGTCGGTTTCACGGTAAATCTAAAGTCAAAAAGGTCGCGGTCATAAAAGGAGTACGTCTATCGTAATTAACGAATCCACAGGACTAAATGGAAATTCTCATACAAGTACATTTCCACGCAAGCAGAAAATATAATTAGAGAGTTCGACGCTTATACTATACTCAAAATGTTATCAAGAATAAAGAAAAGAAAAACAACATCAATATGGAAATGCAGTCCTTACTCGGAAGAATTTAATTATAAAATTGGTGGATAAATTGCCTGATAAGCAGCAAGAACAAGTGATTTCTTCTGTTTTGAAACCAAGACTTAATGCAGTTTCTGAAGACAACTCCACAGGTTCTAAACTAAGGATTGCTGTGAATCCGAAGATCCCGAAGCTAAAAAGTACATTTTCTACTGAAAGTTTGGATAATTTTCAAGTCAATACCGGCTCGTCGTATAATGAAATGAAAAAAGTAACTAATTTTCTAAGGTGCAATATAGGCAGAAAATCCGTGCCGTCATTTTATGAAAAACATATGAAAGAAAAATCAAATACCTTCGAAAATCTTTATGAGCAGAATATTTTTGAATTTGACACTGCAAATAAGACAAGAAAAGAGAAGATCGGTTGTTTGGGCAGATGCGGAGAAAATAGTGGAGTCTGTAATAGAGAAGAGAAATTTCTTTGGAAATGTTAAAATTAAGGTGATGACAGATGGCGGCAAAGGTTTTTTTAAAATAAGTTTATCATTATTTCCAGAAGATTATATACCAAAATCAAACGATAACTGCATAAATGTGTATTCGGAAGCTGGAACAACATGTAAGAAAAACTTACTAACCAGTATGAATAGGTTGATTCTGCTGTGTGTGGTTCCAGATATTAAGGAAACATATACTAATATTGAATTATTATTGTTTAATCTAACGAATAGAAACAAAATTTCTTTTAAGTTTGTGTCGGATTTTAAAATTTTACTCTTGGTAAAAGGTCAACAAACAGCAACAGCATAATTTCCTTGTCGTTACTGATTTGTGTCACTAAATAATTTAAGGGGTAATCCGGATAAGGATGTTCAAGACTATGAAGTTGATAGCATTTCGGCAATCGATGAAAATGAAATTTGTTCAAAGCTAAAGTCTTATGGAAATTTACGTAAAGACTACCAATTATTTATTTCTCTTGGTAAAAACAAAAAGAATGCTAAATATTGTCATAGCACAATAAATCCTTCGCTGTTTGACGAAACTGATGATACGTATGTTATACAAAAATGCATAATTCCTGAATTGCATGTTATGCAAGGATACGTTAATCATCTATTTTGGGATGCAAGGGAATTGTTAGGTCGTGAAAAAGCTTTCCTCTGGCCATATAGCTTAAAACTTATTTCGGAAAATTACCATGGCGAAATCTTTGAAGGAACCGCATGCAAAATATTGCTTAAAGAGTCTGACAAACTTTTGGATCCGAAGATTTACGGTGATTTGAGAACTTAAATTAACATTAGTGCCGTATATTTCAGCATTCAAGGCGATGGACAAAGTTGTGAACAAATATTTCTCCACAAAAGCAATTGATAAAGATATTTGCGAAATTGAAAAGTGCATAAAAGAGCTACGCATAGCTTTTTAAGCGACAGATGTGTCAAAACCCTAAAAATTGACGTTATTTTAGAACACTTGACAGATTGTTTGCAGTTTTTATTTTTATTAATTATTAGAAAATAATTAAACATTTTAATGAGAATTCATTATTATTTAATGATAAAAAATGTTTTTCGCGGATTTCTCACAAACGGGAACAGGTAGGATTTCGTTCTAAACGGATTTTGAACCTACAAATATGTACGAAACATCCTACTCTGATAGATTTTGTCCGCATTTTTGTAATACCTATCTTGGCTTCAAGAGCACCGTGTTGACCAATTTCCAAAAAATAACCGAGACTTCGGTGAAGAGCAAGGTGAAAGGTTTCATCAAGATCTTAAATAATTTGAACTTAGATTTTAAAGGCAGCGGGGCATCAACATGATGGCAGTCTATAGCTGGATCGTAAAATGAGAAACAACTTCGAAGAGAAAAAAAAACGTGAACGAAATTCTGTACGCCGCCGCACAGAGGTCAATTTTCAAGTTCTTGATATTTTTTCTGACAAAAATACTTGCAGGAGGTCAAATATCAACCAAACGGGACAAATTTTTTTTAAATACTCGTAATAGATTGCATTGATGGATCACTGCCCAAATTTCGAAATCGGACGGCATACGTGATTAGCGACCCCGAAAACCCCCGAGTAATGAGCTTGAAGCGATTACGTTTAATTTTTAAAAAAACTTCCGCCATAGTGGATCCGCCATTTTTAATCGTCAAAGTGGGTTATCAGATTCATAATCAGCTACCCCGGAAATCTAGAATAGTGTTAATGCATAGAAAAAATAAAAAATAAGAATAATAGAAATCAAATGGTAAATGTTACGATCGTACGATCACAACGATCGATTATGGGTAAATTATAATATAAAGTATACGCGATAATTATAAGAAACGAGATTCTCCATATCCGGTCTCGCGCAAAGGTGTGAAATCGGATAATTATTGGGTTGTACTCTTACATTTTAATTAAAAGAATAGCTAAGCGTTTCTTCGGTGGGAACCTGCAAACGTTAGCAAATTGCACGGCGACGGACGAGAGTTTGGGACGACAAAAAAAGGTGTCCTCAGCGGGTTCCCAGGAAGGAAACATGCGGACGTCAGCAGGAAGGCTCGGCGACTTGGGGTCTTCGCCGACGAATAATTAGACATCGAACGTCGGACATGACAGACTTTTGACGGAACTCTGACCCGGAACGTCGCGATCTTAAGTCAGAGACCCGGGCTCGGTACTTATAGCGCGTACAATCGGAACCACTGTACGGATGCTGGGCGCGTCGAGAAAATAATAAGTTTGAATCATAAATCGTGGTCTCATTCGCGTGGAGTATCAATCTCCTTAGTGTGGATTCAAAAAAAAAAGCATTCGCGCGCAGCGTCCGAACGAACTATAAATTATAAACTGTGAACTATAAGTCCTAAAGTGTGAACTTCAGCGTTTCGTTCCAAAGACGATTGCTGTTTCCAAGAGGGAGAAATTAAACCGTCCCCACGATGACGGCCAAATGCAGATTTTTCCTGATTATCATCATCACCCTGATTGGAGCTCGACGGATAATTTGCGGGTAAGTCCCTACATTTTCCACCTGACTTTTGCCTTAGCCATTTTATATAAAACTGTTATCAATTGCCGTTACTTTACGCGACTATATTATATTTCAAAAAACGCAGGAAATAATAAAGAAATGTATATACATATATATTAAAGAAATTATTCCGGGCAGAGAGAAAAAAAAACACACAAAAAAAAATCTTTGGAACTTTGAGGGAGCGTATTGAATGAGAAAGGCTCGCGATATACTCGGTTCTCCCGTAGTAAAGCAAATTCTTGGAAACGCAACCGGCGATCCCCCGCGGGAGGACACGAAACGGCGAACGAACAGGATTCACCCACAATAAGCTCGCGACAAAATTCTCCCGAAAATACTGAACGTAAACCTAAGATGGAAAATAACGCGCCAGAATCCGTCAAGCAGCAAGTGCTGACTTTAGGTCCATCAGCCGGAGATGTAATATACACGATACCCGACTTTTTCGGAAATCGTGAGTATTACCAAGATTTTGCGAGAGCGTGTAGATCCGCTTTGAAAATATTACCCCATAATAGTAGGGATCTTTTCAAATTTTGTGACAAAGTCACGATATTAAATTGCTGGAATATTAATTATATTTGGGCGAAAACAATACGCGTCGTAAGAAGTGCAAGTTCTTTCTCGGCAGTGTGAGCGAGAGGCATGCGAGTTGCGCCGGCCCGGGTAGTGGTAAGTGAAGGGCGCTCGATCTCTCCCGTCGATCGCCGGTTTGTTGTGTCGGCGACGGCGTCTCCCATCGTGCGACGGAGAGGCGACGATCGTCTAGCTAGCCACGCGTGCGTGCATGTATACAGGCGCTACACACACTAGCGCGTTATATTACGCACCAATTAAGTATTCAAAATTTAAAGGATAAATTAGCGAGAGAGGTGGAAATTCGTCATCGGTCAGTACCGATGTCAATTTCAAAAGTCAGTACGCTCGTAACCGCGAGTCATTTTTCTTTTGCGGAGGAATAGGCAAAAGTTGAGGATTTATTTTGTGGTGTAGGGAGATCAGAGGGCCGGAGTGAAAAAAAAGAACTGATACGGATAACGAGAGAGAGAGAGAGCCATAGAGAGAGAGACAGAGAGAGCAGGAGCCGTGGGTGGAAGGATTGGCGAGAGATAGGGATAGAAACTGCGGTAAGTCGGCATAGCCGAAAAGTACAATGATTTTTTAATTAAATCTCCGAGTAACAATTCGGACCGGAAGTGTCGTTTGAGGTGGAAAGTTGAAACATCGTTTTTGCCTCGTAATTTATTAATTAATGAGTAGACCAAAAGTGGCGGAAATCAACGGAAAATCGAAAAACCGTTTTTTTAATTAATGAATAGACCGGAAGTGGCGAATAGCGACTCGAAAACGAAAGATCGTTTTTTTTTTTAATTCGTGAGTGGATCGAGGGTGGCGAATTAAAATCGAAGGATTGGGTTTTCTTTGCTTTTTTTAAACTGATTATTAAATCACCGAGTCAGACCGGAAGTAGCGAATGAGTGATAAGAAAAATCAAATAATTTTTTTATCTATTGAAATATTGAGACCGGAAATAGATAACAACGGAAAAAAAAATCATAAAATTTGTTTTGGGGAAATTAAGAAACCGGAAGTGAAGGCGAGCAGTTGACGTGGGTTGCGAGGAAGGTAGCGAGGAGGTTTGGGGAGGTGGTGTGGAAGGTAGGACCGGGAATTTCCACTTCCGGCAACGTGGGCCTAGGAGGATAACAGTCGGACCAGTTCAGCGGAAACCGCATTTCCGGGTCGCGTCCAATAACAGAATTTTTTTGTGCAATTGAGAATTTTATATGTACATATATTTTTTTTGGAAACTAAATAAAGAGAAAAATACAACGTTACAAAATGGCGACCGTGACAGGACGCGGCTAGTGACGGGTCGCGATTTAAAATTTAGTTAATTAGTTTATTAGTTTACATTTATTTATTAATTTATATAATTAATTAATTATTACTTTTATAATTATTTAATTTTTTTTAAATTATTTTAATTTTTTTTAATATTAATTTATATAATTAACTATTAGATAGATAGATAGATAGATAGATATTTATTGATCACCTTTACGGTATTACAATGACTTCCGTTTCTTACGGCTTATTTACATTCATACCCATGCTTATCACTCCTACTTATTTACATATACATTATCATTTACTACTGGTACTAATACTACTACACTGCTACTATACTTTATCATCAGCCTCGAATTTTATCTTAGCATTTACATTTTTTGTTACTACTTTCCACTCGCACACTTTTTTTTTCATTCTTTCCTCTAGCATACATAACCATTCATAACCTTTTCCCTCGTCTCCTAGCAGCTCATCTATTTCCTTTTCCCATCTTTCCGTTCCTTCGCATTCTTTCATCCAATGTTGCCAGCTTTCTTCTTCTTTTTCACATAACACACATTTCCACTTTGTCCCTTCTAGCCAGTATCTTCCGCATCGTTCCACATTCCCGCATCTCGCCCTTGCTATCACCTTTCCCCAGTTATTTTTGCATCGCTCTTCCTTAGCTTTCACCAAGTACCTTGGTTTACTTATGGCTTTTATATTTTTATAAACTCTATTATATTTTGCTGCCTCAATTCTATTGTACCTTTCCTGGCCTTGTACGTCTCTGTCTCGCTCTTTCATGTATTTTATTCCTTCATCCACTCCTATTTGCTCTTTTATCCTCATCCATGCTTCCTCACTCATTCCGCATCTCCATAAGTAATTTCTTCTATTTAAGCTTTCCTCTACCCAAAAATTCCCTTCCTCATCGTTTCTTCGCTCTTTCAGGCATTCTTTGCCTGTCTTTTATCCCTTGTTCTCTTTCCACTCTTGTTTCATATTTTAGTGCCCTTCTTCCCGTTTCTATCCTAAACTTATCTCTCTTCCATTCCTCTATAACTATGTACCCTGGGGTATTCCAATCTACCCCCAATAGCCATCTCAAGTAACTCTCGCCTACCCCTTCTACTTCCGTCCATTCTCTGAATCCCCATACCTCCATCCTGTATCCTAACACACTTTGTACTAGCGCTTCGTACAGTTTAAATCTCCATCTCCAATCTTCCTTAAACTTTCTCTACCCGAATCCCCATCATTACGTTCGCCTTTTTAACTCTGTCTCTTATATGTTCTTTGTCACTATTGTTTCTTTGCAAAACATATCCTAAATATTTGAACAGTTTCACCTCTTCTATTCGCTCTCCTTTCCACCACCACTCTTTTTTATTTTTCTTCTCTTTTCCTCCTCTTTTTTTAAACACCATCACTTTTGACTTCTCGGCGTTCAAGTTCAATTTTTTCGCTTTTAGGTATTTTTCTAGCACTTTCATCATACTGCTTAACCCTTCTTCTTTTTCCGCCAGCATTACCACGTCGTCTGCATATTCTATGCTTATTACCCTTTCTTTTCCTACCCTTATTCCTCCGGGTCCTTTGCTTATTTCTTCCGTAATATCCGCTATGTATAGGTTGAAGAGCGTTGGGCTCATTGGGCATCCTTGTCTTAATTCCTTTTCGGACCAGAACACTTCGGACACCTCATCTCCTACTCTTACCCTACACCTAGTTTCCTTATACACCTCTTTTATTTTATCTATCAAAGATCCACTTATCCCTCTCTTTGCTAGGCACCGCCATAACTCCTCTCTATCCACGTTGTCAAATGCCGCTTTCACCTCTATGAACATCGCGTATACTTTTCCTCTCCTTCTTATTATTTTTCTTCCGATAATATGCTTTAAAATCTTTATGCAATCTATTGTCCCTTTCCCTTTTCTGAACCCATACTGTGTTTTACTCCAGCTTCCTTTTTCATCCGCTTCTTTTATTATTCCGTCGTTTAGAATTCCTGCGTACACCTTGCTCGCTGTACACCCTAACGTTACCCCTCTGTAATTCTCTGCTTTTTTATTGCACTCTTTCTTTTTAATTGGTATAATTACACCCTCTTTCCAATCCTCTGGGTATCCCTGTCCTTCCCATACTTTCATGATTATCTTCTCCAGCTTCGAAATTATTTTACCTCCCCCCTCTTTCCATACTTCATTTCTAATTTCGTCTATCTCATCCGCTTTATCTCTCTTCATTTTCTTTATTTGTCTTTCTATTTCTAATTTCGTTATCCCTTCTTCCTTCTTGCCGTTGGCAATAAGTATACCTTCTCTTTTTTCCTTCTCAACCTTTCTTCCCTCTTCCTTTCCTTCGAGAAGTCCCATGAAGTGTCTTCTCTATTCTTCCATTCTAATTTCTCTGCCTGTTGTTTCCCTTTTCTTTCTGAATCTATTTACATATTTCCATGCCTGGCCTTCCGTTTTTATATAACTTATCTCGTTCTTTTCCTTTTCTTGCCATGCCTCTATTTTATTATTTATCAGTTGTTTGTATTCTTTCCTGGCTACTTTAAGTCTTTCTCTTCCACCCGGGTTTTCTCTTTCTCTTAATATCTTTCCTAGTTTTTTCTTATTTCCCCAACACTCATCATCCCACCACGGTCCACCCCACTCTCTTACTCTCTTTCTTCTTTTTTTTTTATTACTGCTGACCCGACTTTTTCATTCAGTTCTTGCCATTCTTCTTCTACTCCCTCTCTTTCCCATTTTATCCCTTCTATATTCTTTCTAAATTCTTTGATTCTGTCCTCTGACCAGTCTTGCGTCGTCCCTGAACTTATCTCTGTTAATTTTTCCCTTTTATCTTCTTCTATTATTACGACTATTGGGTGATGGTCCGATTCTGTCTTTCACCATGAATTTTTCAATCCTCTCCCACGATTCTCCGTTTGATAAACCGTAGTCGATAACACTCTTGTTCTCCCCTCCTTCGTATGTCCACCTCCCTTCCTCATCTCCTTCTTTATATATAACATATGTTCCATCTCTCCCCCCTTATTTTAACTTCCGTATTCATTCCCCACTCTTTCTTCCCGCTCTCTATCTCTACCTCTTCCATTTCCCTTTTCACCCCCACGATAATTCCTCCTTTCGCTCTCCCTTTCTTCTTTTCTTTCACTGCTCTTCTACACCTCCAGTTCCACTCTTTTGGTAATTTATCTTTCCACACTTCCCACTCATCTTCATTTAGCCACGTTTCTGTGAGGCATATGATATCAAACCTTTCTAAAAATTTTCCAAAATTCCATGTCTTTATTTTTTAACCCTGCGACGTTCCAGAATATTATCTTAACTTGCTCTCTTTCAGTCTCCGACTTTTTTATTCCTTGTCACTTTTTCATTCTCTCTTGTCTCATATTCTCCTCACTCGCTCTTTCATTCACACAATTTTTTCTGTTTTCACACTCTCCTCTCCCCCCGCTTATGAAATGTTTTCTCTTCCATACATCTTTCTCTCTCATTCCATACATATAATTTCCTATTGATGGAACCCTTCCCATACCCCATAGACACCTTATTATTCTTATCCTTTTGTCTTTCATTTTTCACCCACATTCTGATTTCTCGTTGCATGTTTCTCTCTTCTCTTGTCAGATCATCGTCTACATATACTCTGTTTAGCTTACTGCTTTTCAGCTTTTTTCTATTTCTCTTGATCTCTAATTTATCCTCGAATTTTGCTTGCTTCGCGATTACTATTTTCTCTCTCTCTCTCCCTACCACTTGCGCATCTTCTACTTCAATCACACGTCCACCCATACCGATTTCTGTAAGCACTTGTTTCATAATGTCACTCGCATTCTCATTCTCACTTATACTCATTCCCCTAATTACTACGTTTTTCTTGTTTTCTCTTCTCTCCAATTCTTCGCATTTCTTCTTTACTGCAGTCAGCTCTTTTCTTATCTCATCTCTTTCCTTCATTAATTCGGCTTCTCTTCTTTGCGTTTCTTTTCTGAATTCTTCCCACTCTTTTTTCCACTCTTCTTTCAATTCTTTAACTATCTCCTCTTTCATTTCTCTTATCAATAGTCTAAGCTATCTACTACTCATTTTAGTGCTTTCTTCCTCCTCTTCGGTCTTTCTCTTGCTCTCCTTCTTTTTCTTTACCGACTGCTTTTCCGTTTCTTCCTCTGTGCTGTCCTTGCTCTCTTCTCTCTCCCTCTTTGTTTTCCACGCGTCGAAGATCGACGATGTACTTGACGCACTGCCTACGCTCGATTTTCGTAGACTTTCCGCTTTTGTCGGCCTGCCTCTACCCTTTCTCGATTCTTCTCCTCCTACCCCTTTCTCGAGACTTGGTTTCGGTATTGCGTCGCCTGATGTAGTTGCGGTGTCCGTAGGCAACTCTCTCCGAGCAACCACTGTCTTGTTCTGGCCTTTGCCCGCTCGGCTTCGCTCTCCGCTCCTTCTTTCTCCATACACTTTACGCGGGTCTTTACACTCTGTGTATTCGAATCTTATTCGCTAATTATTTGGCGCTTAAACGGACTTACCGACGGCTTCTTGTAGATGGCCGCACTATCCTCTATTTTGGAGATGTACCGCTTCGCCTATTTTGATAGTATGCTCAGTAGATGGTCTGCTGTCGTTCCTCTATCGGGCCGGATGTGTTGGCGTCTGTTTTTCGCTTTTCTGCGGTTCTTCGTTCCTCTGCTCCGTTTCTCGACCGCGTGTCAGTTTGGCCCAGTTGATTTGAGATTAAGTATATCCAGGTTACGCCTGTTCGACCAATTTACTCTCAATTTGTAAAAAATTTTTACATCTGAGTTAGTCGGACTGGGTTACCGTCCCCTGGGTACACTTTCTCGGAGTTAGAAGAGTTAAGGGATCAGTTTACCGCTCAAAATTTCGCAGCTATAATTCATGTGAGAGCTCTACTCACCATTCCAACCGGAAGTCTATAATTAACTATTATTCTTTAATTATTTTTTTTTATTATTATTATTAATTTTTATAAATAATTAGTTATTATTAATTTATATACCTAATTAATTAGTACTTTTTACTTTTTTTTTATTAATTGATAATTAATTTTTTTTTTTTTTAAGTGTAGCGAGAAGCGAGTAGAACGAGTGGGTGACAATAATTCTTTGTAATAATAGATAATATTAAAAAAAAATTTGTTGTATTGATAAATGTATTTATTATAAGTTTATGTTATATCTGTCAATGTAAAATGTATTTCATAACATTTCATGTATGTTAATCAATTTTACTTCACAGCTAGCGAGTAAGAGTGGGAAAGTAAAGTGAGAGAAAATAAAGTGCGAGAAAATTAAAGTAAATTCGAAATTTCGAAGGGAAAGGGGGTACAGTCCGCAAAATCGCGAGTCGTTGCTAGAGGGCAGAGTAGTTCGAACCGCGTCGTGAAAAAGAAAGAAGGGGGAGTAAACAAAATGGCGACTGAGGTGAGTGAGCACTCAGTGCGAATGACGGCGCTGGGGCGGGAGTCGAGGGATGTGAGGCTAATTAAAAATACTATAAATAAATTAAATCTTCCGGGGGTGGAGGAACAGTTAGAGAGGCATCGCCTTAGCAGAAAAGGACCCGAGAAAATTTTGCGAGATCGGTTGTTACGAGTGGAGCTACGGATCTTTGATGACTCCCTGGATGTCCCATGGTACCCCGATTGGGATGAGAAGGGGGATGAGATACCGGCTACAGCGATTTCACATCTGATGGGCGAATCAGAGGAAGAATCGTTATAACGGTATCAGCGGAAACCCCGGGGTAGGCCCAAAAAGGTTCAAGAGGTGTTGGAGAGGGAAGAAGAAGATCGGGAGAGTCTGGGTGAAGCGGCGGGTGGTACCGAATTTGGTTATAAAACGTTGATGGGGGATGGTTTGGGGTCCAATGTGCCCAATGTAGCGGTTAGTTCGGTGGCCGTCACAATCCCTACTACCACAGTAGTGATGACTACAGTGGTTACTACCACCAGTCATACTTCAGGTGGGATCACAGGTGGCGCGCGGTCCCAAATAAGTAGCAAGGTGCAACCTAGCGCGTTTTGGTGGGGTCGGAATTATCCAGAACCAGGGCTCACAGGAGGTCCGCCACTTCAATACCTAAATTCAGATAATTCTGTTCCACCAAGAAAATCGGCGTATTTCGCGAATTCGAAATTAGGGATAGAGACCAATCAACTTGGTAGAATAGAACGAGAAAGACGGTCAGTCTCCTGGGAAAAGAATGAAATGTATCTAAGGGATCGGGGAATAGATGCTCCACGTGATTGCGAGAGAGGGAGAGGGGGTAATCGACCGGTTCCACGGTGCCGAGAAGTCGCACCGGAGCAAGAAAATAATAGGAATAGGTATTATGGTAGAGAGGACAATCATGACTACTATCGGGAGCATGAGGAAGTGTCAGACCGACGGAGTGTAGCGAGTAGTGGGGGGTCAACACGAAGCAGTGTTCGAAGGAGGAGGCTGTTGATGGACTTCGAATATTCTAGCGATAGTGAGGATGAAGCTAGGGAGCGGGTGGTCCGTCATCAACGTAGGAATAGAGAGGTGCGCCGTGAGTTGCGTTGTACCAAAACTTTACGAGAGTGGGGATTGAAGTTCGCTAGAAAAGAGAAGGAATCGGCGGAAGAGTTTCTGTCGCGGTTAGAGGATTGTAGGGAACATTCCGGATTTGACGACCGAGATCTTTCCCGAGCGATTCTGGCTATTTTGTATCGTGGGGCGAGTAGGTGGTACCGTACGGCTAATTTAGATTTCCGAACGTTTCGGAGATTTTTCATTGGCGAAATAAATGAGGAGGATTTAGAAGACGAGTTGAAAAATCGTATCCTGTTTCCGACACATCGTGAGCTACTTCAGAAGGCCCCCGTCAATAGATAAGCAACTGCGGATCGTTTTCCGAAATCTCACACCTGAATATCGGGGCTATTTAGCCGAGAAAGAGATTGTCGATTTTGCGAGTTTGGAGAGATGGGGAGGACGGTTTGAGAAATTGAAAGAGATGGATCGCCGATACCGCGAACCTCCTACCAAGGATAAAACCAGATTGCCTGGTAGTGCATACGTACGTGCGACGTCCACTATGCGAGTCTCTGCGCTGGATGAGGAAGATGGTCGGGAGGTGAAAAAGATTGCGAGTGTGGTAGTTTCGGAACCGCGGTCGACCCAAGGGATGTTGGCGCCGAAGAACCAGCCGAAAAAGGGGAAAAAGGAAAGTTCCCCAAAACTCAGACCCCCGTCCCCGGACACTGTTGACGTGCAGGTGGCCGAGGAAGTGGGCACGGGTCGAGGTCAGAGAATTTCTGGGCTATGGAATGATGTCCCTCGGTTCCAGCCGGCCGCCACGGGTCTAAATAATGCGAGAGCGGTATCGAGGCCCGTAGGACCGGTCAACACCTAATTGGAGGTCCTGGTCTAACGGTCCGGGGGCAGGACAGCCGTTTAGGGATTCACGAGAATTTCCGAACGGGCTAGGGAATTCTGCAATGGTAGGGGCTTGTTTCCATTGCCAGATGGTGGGACATAGGGCTGCGGCATGTCCTAGACGGCCATGCTTCACATGCCAGCAACCTGGGCATCGAGCCTCTCAGTGCCCGAATCGAAAATGCTTTGGATGCCAGCAGACTGGACACATGATTTTAAATTGTCCTAACCGCGGAACTGGATTCCCTACTCCGTGGAGGGGGGCGTCAGGTCCTCCCCCTACGGTGGAGCGGTGTCAGGTATGCGGGACGGAAGGGAATCCGTTCCAAACCTGCCCGACATGCGCTCCACTACGACAACAGTGGGGAAACGCGAGGGACTGAGGTTGCAGGAACCCCGCGTCCTCCCCGGTCGATCAACAGGGGTAGTTAGCGAGGAGTTGTTGGTGCCAGAAGAGGTTGAAGAGGAGATAGAGAGTGAAGCAGGTGATGAAGTGAGAATAGCGAGTTCAAATAGTGTGAGACCCTCTCCGGAATAACAAAACCAACAACATGAACGTAGATTTCAGCAAACGGTAAAGTTATTGATGGGGAGGGAGACTAATAGGTTGGAGAGCAGAGAGTTAGTTAGATGGGGTGAAGTGGAGGAAATAGCTGCTGTAGAAAGTCGTTGTTTTGTCGAGATCAAAATAGGCGGGTGCCCATTTGTTGCGATGCATGATAGCGGGGCAATGGTCTCCATTGTAGGTCCCCGGATAGTGGAGAAATTCAGAGATCAACTTAAACCGACGAAATGGACAATGAGAAGCGTATCAGGGGAGGTAAGTCCGTTTCTGGGAGTGTTAGTTGTGCAGATGGAGATTGACGGTAATACCCAACAGGTCGAGTTCAGCGCTACGGAACGGGTCACCTAAGATATCATATTGGGGATGGATTTCGCGAGCGTATTCGATTTAGATGTGCGACAGGGGCGAAGGCAGGTGGCGAGTGTTTGAGGGTCCCTGGCATACCTTTATCGAACGACCCACCGGGCAACCCACAATTCATGCGGAGTGCGCCGGAATTAGCGAGTTGGATGAGTATCAAGAGAAGAGGGTAGTTGAGTTAGTTGCGTGTATCTTGAAAAGGACTGAGAAAACCGCCGCGCTAACTCCTCTAACGGAGCATCACATTAAAGTGGAGGAAGCGACACCGATTAAGCAACGACCACGTCGTATGTCCCCCATAATGTTGCAAAAAGCTCAACAGGAGGGGAGAGAGATTAGTGAGACAGTGGGGAGAGAGATTAGCGAGAGGAGTAGCGAGAAGGAGGATGTGGCGAGCGACGAGAAAGAAGAGAGAAAATAGCAGAGGACTGGGAGGTGAGTCGTTAATACGAATAATAAACGAAATATCCAAGGGATATCTCCCCATAGCGAGAGAGAGGGAGGGAGAGAGAGAGAGAGAGAGAGAGAGAGAAAGAGTGTGGTTGTTCATGACAGAGAGAGCCATAGAGAGAAACAGAGAGAGCAGGAGCCGTGGGTGGAAGATTGGCGAGAGGTAGGGATGGAAACAGAGGTAAGTCGGCATAGCCGAAAAGTACAGTGATTTTTTAATTAAATCTCCGAGTAACAATTCGGACCGGAAGTGCGTGTGAGGTGGAAAGTTGAAACATCGTTCTTGCCTAGTAATTTATTAATTAATGAGTAGACCAGAATTGGCGAAAATCAACGGAAAATCGAAAAACCGTTTTTTTAATTAATGAATAGACCGGAAGTGGCGAGTAGCGATTCGAAGTCGAAAGATCGTTTTTTTTTAATTCGTGAGTGGATCGAGGGTGGCGAATTAAAATCGAAGGATCGGGTTTTCTTTGCTTTTTTTTAAACTGATTATTAAATCACCGAGTCAGACCGGAAGTAGCGAGTGAGTGATAAGAACAATCAAATAATTTTTTTATCTATTGAAATATTGAGACCGGAAATAGATAATAACGGGAAAAAAATCATAAAATTTGTTTTGGGGAAATTAAGAAACCGGATGTGAAGGCGAGCAGTTGACGTGGGTTGCGAGGAAGGTAGCGAGAAAGTTTGGGGAGGTGGTGTGGAAGGTAGGACCGGGCATTTCCACTTCCGGCAACGTGGGCCTAGGAGGATAACAGTCGTAGCAGTTCAGCGGAAACCGCATTTTCGGGTCTCGTCCAATAACAGAATTTTTTTTGTGCAATTGAGAATTTTATATGTGCATGTATTTTTTTTTTGGAAACTAAATAAAGAGAAAAATACAACGTTACAATCTTTGCTAAAGGGAAAATTTAAGGGAAAGGCTGAGCGTTTCTCGCGAGAGGTCGAAGAGTTGCTGGAAGTGTTAAATAAACGTTACGGACGACACGATGACCCTCATATATTTCTATCAAAAATACCGTCTTTAGTACAAAAACCCGGCGAATCGGTCGACGATTTCGGTCAACGTGTGACAGACTTCGGCGGTTGCAGCTACGGAGGCTGCATCAAAGTATGCAACCGAAGTTCGCGATAGTTTAATTAAATTACTAGAGGGAAAATGTTTACAACAATTTATAGTCGGATTAAGGGGAGTCATGGAGTTTAGGGTACAGATGAAGAAACCAAAGACCCTAACCAAGGCTATAGAGATCGCGAACAGGCTAGCGGCATTACACTTCGCCAAAGATAATTCCGATGAAACTCGAGCAGGCCAACGGGAACGTTACAGGATGCCTGCATCGGCCCGAGTCGTTAGCGCCGAGAATGCATATCCTCGCGACGATAACCTCGTACCCTACGGTGAACTAAGCAGGTACTGTGATAGACCGGGTCACAGCGAATCAAACTGCGAAGCTAGAAAATACAACGAGACCCAATGTAGTTTTTGTAAACGCTTCCGGAATATTCGAGATAAATGTATGATTTTAAATCGAGAGTCGAAACGAGCCCAACAGCGGTATGAAAATTACGCGTTCTCCGCGCCGAATTCTTCGCAAAACACTCGCGATTGGCAACGTAATCCGAACGAAAGCAATCGTGATAACGGGGCGCGCAAACAACAACAGTTCAAACGGGAAGGGCCGCGAAGCAACCCTACCAACTCGAATTATCGAACTGAGAGCAACGGTTGGCAAAATAAGAAGAAAAATGGGCCAGCGTCGCCACCGAAACATTTAAACTCTCAAGGCGCTGGGGCCGCGACTGGAGTACTGAGCGACTCTCAGAACCAGTCGAAAAATCAAGTAAGATTATTGAAAATCCAAGAGCAGAATCCGTGTCGGAACTGCTGAGTTCATTAGCTGCCCGAGATTAAGATTCGCGAGCGCCGATCTGCACGACATGGAGGGTTCTTTTCTCATCGACTTGGGCGCGGAAATTAATGTAGTTAAACTTTCAAAATTGCGCCGCGATATGTATCCGGATCTAACCATAAAGTACGACCTTAGCGGTATCGGCGAAGGGCTAATATCCACATACAAGTGTGCGAAAATCAAGTTCAACGGTTTGATAATTGAGGCACAAATTGTACTAGATGATTTCCCCATTTCCGAAGATGGAATACTGGGAGATCCATTCTTACGCGAACATTCGGTTAGAATAGATTACGAGAACGAAATTTTCGAAATGGGAAAATAAATTGCCGTTTGCGGATAGGAATGTAATCGAGCTCCCTCCACGTTGCAGAAAGGTAATTCGTGTGAAGGTCGGGAACAAGGTTGAACTCGGATTGCTACCCAAAATGGATACGGTCGATGGAGTGTACATTGGTAATGCGCTCGTCCGAAATCGCGAAGGGTACGCATATATGATAGCAGCAAATACTAACGAGCAGTCGGTCACGATGAAGGTGCCGACGGTGGATCTCGGGGCATGTGATATTTCGAGCGTTGACGGATTTGAGAACGATGCCTTGGCCAGCGAAAAGGACGGGGAGACCAAGACGTTGGAAAGCTTTGAAATCGACACCGTGTAGAAAGATAACGGCCGAGCGGGACAAGCGTTGTCGCTCATGGACTTGAGTCGCTTGTCCCAAGAGGAAGAGGACCACGTGCGCGCACTCGTTAGCAGACATGCGCGGAGATTTCATCTACCGGGTGAACAGCTAGGTACGACTACAGTGTTCGCTCACCGAATACATACGGTAGATGACGTCCCAATCAGAGCCAAACGTTTTCGCCGCCCTCAAGCCATAAAGCAGGAGATGCAACGTTTAGTGGCGGAGCAATTGAAGGCCGGTATTGTACGTCCGTCAACATCGCCATATGATTCGCCCGCCTGGGTAGTGCCGAAGAAGTGCGGCCCGGACGGAGAAAAGAGGTGGAGGCTCGTTATCGATTTCCGTGAACTTAACGAGAAAACGATCGGCGATGCCTACCCGATACCCAATATCGCAAATATTCTCGATCAATTGGGACAAGCCTCGTATTTTACAACGCTTGACTTAAAATCGGGATTCCACCAGATCAAAATGGATGAGCGAGACGCCCATAAAATGGCGTTCTCCACGCCTTATGCACATCTCGAGTACACTCGTATGCCCATGAGCATAAAGAATGGGCCGAGTTCGTTCCAGCGTCTGATGGACCTTGTTTTGACGGGATTACATGGGACAGAAATACTGGTATACCTAGACGACTTATGAAACGTTTAGCTAACGCCAACCTATCTTTAGAGCCCCAAAAGTGCAACTTTTTGCGAAAGGACGTCACTTATCTCGGTCATCTGATTTCTGAAAATACGGTTAAACCGGATCCGCGGAAAATTCAAGCAGTGACGGAATTTCCACGGCCCAAAAATGCTAAACACATTAAACAGTTTTTAGGTCTTGCCGGATATTATCGGCGTTTCGTGGAGAGCATTTCGAAAATTACCCATCCATTGAATAATTTGCTTAACAAAACTGTTCCGTTTGTTCGGACGGTCCATTGGAAAGCGATTTGGAGTATTCGGGTAGAGTAGGGAAGAATGGTCGAGAGGGAAAAAGATACAAGCCGAAGCCCAAGAGTAAAGAGCGCGACGAACAAGGCGAACCCGCGTTAAACGTTGCGAAGGGTACAAGTAATTGCATGCAACATTGTAGAAGGAACAACGGAGCGTCGGATTGCGCAACGAATTCCACGGACGAAAAAGGTATCGAAGCAAAGAAGAGTGGACACATGGATGCGACAGATCGCCATGGCGCGGAGTACGCAACACCTCCCAGCCCTCTCCGTGCCAGCGAAGGAGCCCCCACTCCACATCGGAGGGAGGGAAAGAGTAGGCAAGCACCCGAGAGATGCGACGGTACTGTACGTACTGGTCGAGCGGCGAAAGAAGTTTACCCTCTTTGGATCCAAATACATCGCACGACCAACTTCGAGAGACTGAAGTAAAATGCATTCCCCCTCCCATCGATGAAGAAAGGGAGGAAAGTAGCGGAGCGAATATCGGAGATGATACGCATGAACCAGGTGGTTCGCCCTCCCCCCCCCCCCCCCCCCCCATCCGACCGAACGAGTACATCGGAAACAGAGAGTCCTAGAAAATCTCCGTTATTGAATTATCAAATGAAGGAAAATTGCGCGGAACCTTTTGCACTGTTGAGCAGGGACGAGGAAGTCGTAAAGGATGGCAATTGCCTATTTGACTCCCTCATAAAGGTCAACGATTTGAAAATAAGACCAGGGGCATTACGAAAAATTCTTACTATGACAGGACATTTCAACAAAATTGCCGAACCCGGAAAGGCACGGAAAATTTTATTGTCCCCGTATGAATACGGAGATGATAACCACGTAAGGTTATTTGCATTGCACTTTAAAGTAAATATCTGTGTCCATTATGATGATGACTCGATAAGGACGAGATATTTTCATGTCAAAGTTTCGGATACTACGAAATGGCACCACTTACATTTTAAAAGTATACACTACACCCCATATAGGAAACTACTAGATTCGGAAACGCACGAGTCGCCCAACGAAATCATTGCCATCGGACAATCGTCTGATAACGGGAGTGACCTTAGTGACTCAGAATGTCCCGAAAATTGCAAGCTCCCGAGCACCTCTACTGAGGATTCGTCGGATGACGAAAGCCACTTTGGTTCGAAAATCTAACCTCTTCCAGCGAGACTGATGAAGAGCCGGAGTCACATGGTTCTGAGGTTTAAGACGCGTCTATCCCGGAAATAGGCGAACCCATTTTGGAATTCTCCGGTCGATATTTGACTAGCGAGAAGGGGAATATTGCGTACTTTACCACGGCTGACTGCAAATTGGACAGTGAGATCGGGAAATTACTTAGGGAGAAATCGTTAGTAAATTCCGAAAAATTAAAACAATGCAATCCGACCATTGGCGAAGTTGTAGTATCCAAGGTCGGGAAATACTCAATGTTTGCACTAATGGTAAAAAGGACTATTGATAAAAGAGCGTTGAAGTGTGTCATTACATCCTGTGTTAAGGATCTAAACAAAAAATTGTTAGAATCAGGTGTCAGCACGATACACTTGGGCTATGATTTCGAAATAATTCCGAAGCAAACATGGTATACGATTACAGAAGCCCTTAGGCTGCACAATAAGCGGAAGGTGACGATAGTAATTTTCAAAAATTCATTGGTTGTACCATCCGCTCCCGAACGATATGCATTAATAAACGAATGCCATGGTTCCGCGGCAGGAGGCGATAAGGGTATACAAAAGACCTATTTCCGTCTAAACCGAACCCATTATTGGCGGAACATGAAGGATGACGTAACTATAGTCGTGAATCGGTGTAGCATATGCCAGAAAGGAAAAACACTCAGGGCTAAGGTCCGACTGCCAATGGTTATCACGGACATACCAGCGGAAGCATTTGACAAGGTGGCACTGGAAGTTTGGGGACCCACAAAAATATCCGAGGATGGAAATAGATTCCTTCTCACGATACAAGACCTACTGACTAAATATTCGGTACCAGTGTCTTTACCAGAGGTCACCGGGTTATCCACCGCAAGGGCTTTCGCATCAAACTTTATCTGCAAATTTGGTGCGCCTAGAGCAATATTGACGGACCAGGGTCCCAATTTTATGTCGAGCGTTTTCAAGGAGCTCGCTAAGGTTTTCAAAATACAAGCCTTCTTTACGTCTGCTTACCACCCAAAGTCCAACGGAAGCATAGAGCGAAGCCACCATGTCCTCGCTGAGTACCTAAGGTGTTGTGTTAAACGCCGAAAGGAATGGGATAAATGGATTCCTCATGCGATGTTCGCCTATAATACGAGTGTCCACGAGGGTACTAAATATACCCCACATGAGTTGGTATTCGGCAAACTGGCTCGTTTACCATGTAGCACTCCTCCCAGTGATGGAATATTGACCTATTCGGATTATGTAGATGGGTTTAAGAAGGATTTGGAAGAGATCCAGACATTCGCAGGATCAAATCTTAATCAAGCGAAGCAGAGGGCGAAAATTTATTACGACCGCAAACAACACGTTAAGCATTTCCGGGTAGGCGAGTGCGTGATGCTCATGAAGGAGCCTCGAAACAATAAATTGGACGATACATTCGTAGGCCCATACGAAATTGTAGAAATTGTAGGGTCTCGAAATGTCAGACTGCAGATTAACGAAACGCGGACGAAAATAGTCCACATGGACAAATTAAAGAAAGGATACGATCCCTTGATTTTTAGTGAAGATCAGAACTCGTCATCCGAATCCACGGATTCGGACTATTACTAGGTCGTAGGTCAGTTGTGAGGAACGCAGGGAAGAGTGAGTTATCGTTCTCCTCTTTGTGCGGTGCTTCGTAAATCGCGCGCGGGCTCCCCTCTTTGGACGGGCAAGCCGGAGAAAAGAAGGAGAGAAGTTATCGCACATAAGAGACAATGCGCACTAATCGCACACGAAGCGCGAAAATAAAGAATATTCAATTTAAACGACTACGATGTAGTAAAGCGACCCTAAATTAAATATCATATCAAATATTATATCTCAGAGCATAAGGAATTTCAGAACTCGCTATGATGTATTAAAGCCTGGTATAGGAAATTATATCCAATATTAAAGGTTCATACTTGTCGGTCCATTCGTGTGTTAGCACGTACGCGTTTTAATTCCCTATACTGTAAACTCGTCGCATTGCATGCTTAGATACTCGCCTCAGGATCGGATTTCGAGACCCCATATCGCCGACTGTACATAGCGAAACGCATTTCCTCAAAGATAAAACATGGAGCCTAATTTCGAAGTTACAGGGTAAACTATTCCGAGTAATATATAATTTGGCAATTTGCAGCTCGGATGTCTACCCTGGTATACATACTATACATCCCCCTCGTGTCTCACCTAAGATTTACCATATACGAGCACAGATCGGTGCCGATAGCCCAGGCACTTGCAAATCATAGGAGATCAGCGTTTATAGTACCGTCAGCCAAATACTCTGCTTTGGCGAACGATAGAGATAAATACGTTCGATTATCTGCATAAGCAGTGCAAGAAGGCTAACGACCTCTATGTATGCTGTAACGGGGCGTTACGTTGTCCAGGAGTCGTGCCGCGGTCGCGAGAGCGCGGAGTGATACATCAATTCGAATCGATCGATAATAGAATCGTTTCAGGAACGAACGGCCCCGAAAATGCCCGAGCGCCACCGGCGACGGCGCTCGGAGATGCGCGGCAGCGGCGAGCGCCGCAGTCAGTTCGGAATACACCTTCAGGAAGGAAGGATCGAGAGTCCCGAGAAAGTTTTCTAGTAGGAAAGAGTCCGAACGTAAAAGCGTCGCGTGAACTGTAGAAAAGCGAAATCCACTGTCGACTGCGTCATCGCGAGTACAGAGAAACGGGCCGCCAACCCCAGGAACCGAAGGACGAAGTGCCGTCAGCCAAGGACGAGAACTGTCGTCCAGCCGAGGACGAGACGGCCGTCTTAGCGAGGACGAGGCGCAATTCCGAGGGCGAGCGGACGAAACGCCAAAAATCAGGGAGCAACCAATTGTAAGTCGGCCGCGGGCCACACGTGTGCTTATTTCAAATAAATTGAGAGAGCAAGAAGGCCCGATATCCTTTTTTTAAATAAAGATAATTATTATTATTATTGTTTCCTGCTACACCCTTTTTGTAGCTTGTGCGGGCGGTATGCGGTGCCGCTGTAGGGAAATTTCGCGATCCCCGTTTCAGGCGCGGAAGGAGGCAGGAGCCGACCTCCTCTGAGCGAGCTCGTGCCCTACCGGGAGTTCGCCAGCTAGCCGGGCTGAACAAAAAAGGCGAGTCGTCCACCTGGCGCGGGAAAACCCCAAAGCCCGCTTCACGGGCGGTGGACGACAAGCCAATAATTCTGGCCGGGAAAAAGCAGCCATTATAAATGGCGCCACAACGCGGGGCCTAAGAAAAGTGCCTAAATTAGGCACCGGTTTTATTGAAGTGCACGAGTGAAAAGTAGAAAAAAAGTTTCGGCGTCTCGGCCACGAGGCAGTTCGCCATTTTTCCGGCGAACGCGGGTGAAAGCCGCCATCTGGGGCAAGCATCGTGCTTGTCCAAAGGGACGCGCGGGGACTTGGGCAAGCACCGTGCTTGTCCAAAGGAGCGAGCCGCGTGGGGATTTCCGTGCGCGGAAGCGGTGCGCGTCGTGCGGGAGAGAAGTTCCCCGGCAGGGAACACGCAACGGACCGCGTAGAGTGGGGACGGGAATCCCCTGCCTGCAGAGAGGCAGCGCGTCGGGCCGAGTGGGAGAATCCCCCACCGGAGTAGGGGCCGCGGAACGCGCAGTCGAATAGAGAGGCCGACAAGAGAAGCGTCGGGTCGCAGCGCCGCGGGCGGTTGACAGGAGCGCGTCGGTAAATCCGTCCGGTTCGTTCCTCCCGCGAGAAATTGAAGTTGAATTAATAGTTAGAGTAGATTAATAAATAATATATCAATTTCGATTAGTATTTGAATTTAAAAATAAGTTAGATTAATAAGATAATAAATTAATATTTCGAATAGTAGTTAAAATAAAACATATAATATACAAGTTAGGTTAATAAATAATAGATTACTTTTGAATAGTAGTACGTAATTAGAATAAGAAGTTTAGTTAATAAGTTGTAATTTGTTGTTGAGAAAAAAAAAAAAAAAAAAAAAAAAGTGACAATCGGGTGTCACCAGACTGTCCGACAACCACTGCGATCCGCGAGGTGCAACGCGAAACCGCGCGCGCACGTCAGTCGACTGTCAAACCAGTCGAACCGCGAGCTTGCCCGTTCCTCCGTTGAGCGCGTACGCGACGGGAGAAATAGAGTAGGCAGATCGCGCGACTAATCGCAGAGGTCGAGTCGTTGGATAGGGCTACTCGAGTGCGGCCCACGTTTAGATGGAGTATCCGCGTGCGAGAGCGGATAACTCCAGGTGTGCAGGAGAGTTGCGTGCACAGTGCACAGAGCACATTAAATTCTTGTAAAGAGTGGAGAGCGTGTGTGAAGGAGAGAAACGCGAGTGCATAAAAATATTAATAAAAAACCAAAAGAAAGAGCAGTGAAGTGCCGTGGAGGTCAGTGTAGAGTGGAGTGACCTTGAATAGTCCGCGATCGCGAGAGGCCGCACTAGGCGAAAAATTTAGAGTAGGGCATCGCGATGACAAAAAAGAGGACCGTCGCCTCGAAGAAACTCACGAGTGAGGTCTCGCATGGCGCGGAGGATCCGGTCGGGTTGACCCGCAGAGAGGTCATTGCACGGCTCAGAGCTGTAGGCCTGAGTACAGTCGGACATGAGGAGGTCCTACGTGCCCGACTTGCGAGAGCTCAATCGGAGGAACTCTCAGAAGGAGAGGCGGAGAGCGCGATGAAATCCGGCGCTTCCGAAACGAGTGTCCACGTCCAGATCTCGGAGGGACGAACACCATCGAGGGACATCGAGGGACAAGAAGAGTTTTCGACCAGGATTGTCACCTGTCAAGCCGTGACGAAGGACACGAGAACGTCCACGGCTACGAGTCGAGCCACCTCGACATGCACGCCACTGGATGTGAGCAGCCAGCCGACCTGGACCACAACGGGTTCGAGAGTGTCACCCGGAGTTGTGGACATCGCCAGACCAGGGTTCGATCATCCAGTAGGGACGATGACATATGCCGTGCCAACGACATACGTCACTTTGAGCCGCGGATCGTGGCATCACCCGGAAGGGACAACAGTGATCCATAGACCGCTGGCGGCTCCGAACCCAGTGCACCAGGGAGCCATTCCTTGCAGATATTGCCCGAAATAGATTCTTCTGTCGATCCATGAACGGATTCAAGACCCGACAGAAGATATGGAGGATTTCCTGCAGGAATTGCGGCGACGATTCCGAAAAATTCGAGTGCCACCGCCAGAGGAGAGCCAGGTTAGGATGACGATCCGAAACTAACGGCCGGATTACCGTAAGTCTACGAGTGTCCGAGATTGCGCGACGTTCGCCGAGCTGTTCGAGGCAAGCCGAGAACTCGCAGACGATAAGCGGAGGGATGCACGATACAGGCAACTCACGACGACAGCCCGCAAGGAGGGCGGAAACAGAGTGTCGTCCAGGAACATCAGGGTGGCCGCAGGGAAAGAAGTCTCCGATTCGTCATCGTCATCGTCGTCGTCGTCGTCGGTGAGCGAGCCGAGAAGGAGCAGTCGACGAAACCGCAGGAAGAGGGGTAGAGCCTCGAACTTAAGAAGAAGCAGCCGAGAGGAGATCGCTGCGGTACTGCCGGAAAGGCAAGCCATTCGAGATCCGCCCCCACAGAGGGGAGCATCACCGAGAACAACAGCTGTTCGGCCACCTAATTGGCCAGGACGACAGCCGCCGAGAGCAACCGAAGAGCTCCGGCGATCCGTAGAGCCGCCTCCTGAGAGATGCCCGACTTCGCCCCGCCACGTTAGGCCTAGGAGGGGGGAGTTAAGAGTGGCACCAGGAGCGCGCCCGTGCTATAACTGCGGCGGGACGGGCCATTTCGCGCGCGAGTGCCCGGAGCCCCGGCAGTGCTACGGATGCGGTAAATTAGGCACGATACGTTGGGAGTGCGTGCAATGCATAGAAGCTGGTGTGCGACACTCGGGAAACGAGCAGCGCGGGTCGAGGCACGAGTCTTCCCGACCAGGCCCGCAGACGTTTCCATCAAGCTGGAGGACGAGTGTGCCAAGAAGAGGATAGGCAGTATATGCCCCGAAGAGGAGGTTCTCCGATTCGTAAGGGAGAAATGGGGTATCTCGTCACGAAGAAATAGAGGTGAGGTAGAAGACATCGCTGCCGGAAGAGGTATGCCGGATGATCGCCTCTATTTTGACTTCGTCGTCGCCGGAGTCACAGTCCGAGGACTCTGCGACACAGGAGCTTCGTCGGACCAAGGATTGCCGACGCATGTCGAGACTGTATACTGCCCCATAAAGGAGGATTAAGGAGTGCCACGGGCCATTCCACGGAAATTACCGGAATACTGCCGCTGATGGTCGACGTGGGAAATCGGATTGAGCAGGTTTCCTTCCGCGTCGCCACAGTGGTAGAATACGAGGCCATTCTGGGAATTGACTTCCTCAGATCGGTGGGAATCACCGACGACTGTCAAGAAGGGCAGTGGAGGAGTGGCAACGGCTCATGGAAACGTTTCGCTGTTGCGGGAGAAGCAACTATCCACGCGGAGTGTGCGGGGTTGGCAGAGGTCACGTCCAATCAGGAGGGACAGCTGACCAGATTGTTGGACGAATTGCTACCCTCACCCCCAGCTACGCTAGGTACGACCACGCTGGTAGAGCACGTCATCGACGTAGGAGACGCGCGACCGTTGAAACATCGTTTTCGTCGTGTGTCGCCGGCCGTCTTGGAGGCCGCCCAAGCCGAGGTTGACTCAATGATAAGGAACGACATCATTGAGCCATCCACCAGCGCATGGTCGAGTTCGCCAGTCATGGTAAGGAAGCCGAACGGGACCTACCGGTTCTGCGTCGATTACCGCGACGTGAATGCCGTCACGAGGAAGGACGCGTATCCGCCGCCGAACATAGACAGCATCCTGGATAAAGTTCGCCGAGCGAGGTTCATTAGCAAACTAGACCTCAGCCAGACCTACTTCCAAGTGCCGCTAGAAGCGAGAAGCCGAGAGATCACGGCCTTTTCTGTGGCCGGTAGAGGGCTGTATCAATTTAAGAGGATGCCATACGGCCTTACGAATGCTCCCGCCACATTCCAGCGGTTGATGGATTTACTCTTCGGACCGGAGTACGAACCGAGGGTATTCGTCTACCTAGACGACATCATCATCGTCAACGAGTCTTTCGACGAACATCTGGTCTGGGTCCGTAGAGTATTGGAGACCATCGTACGAGCCGGTCTCCAAATAAACCGAGATAAGTCGGAATTCTGCTGCGAGAGTGCGGTTTATCTCGGATACCGGATTGATCGAGAAGGATTGAGGCCTGATATGGAGAAAGTCCGCCCTGTTTTGGAGTACCCGCCCCCGCGAACGTTGAAGCAAGTTCGATGCTTCCTCGGGATGGTGGGGTGTTATGCACGCTTCATACCAAACCTCGCCGAGAAGAGACTTCCACTCACCAAGCTGACCAGGAAGAATCAGCCATGGGAGTGGGGCGAGGAGCAAGAGCAGGCATTTGAGAGTCTGAAAGCGGCACTGACGGAGGCCCCAGTGCTAGGGAGGCCTGATTTCAAGCGGCCCTTCACCTTGCAAACAGACGCCAGTGATTATGCCCTCGGAGCAGTGCTTACGCAGCAACAGGATGACGGGGAGCACCCCATTGTGTACTTGAGTCGTACCCTCACCGCCGCGGAGAAGAATTACTCGACTACGGAGAAGGAGTGCTTGGCGGTGGTATGAGGCATATAGAAGCTCCGGGCATACCTGGAAGGTTATGCGTTTGAGGTCATAACCGACTACAGCAGCCTTCAGTGGCTGCGCAACCTAAGGGATCCAACGGGACGTCTAGCCCGCTGGGCCTTAGAGTTGCAGGGGTGGAACTTCACCATTCGTCATAAGAAAGGAGCGCTGCATCATGTCCCGGACGCCCTTTCCCGGAGGATTGAAGAGGACGTCGGAGCCATGCGAGTAGCCGCAGAGAAAGACGACTGGTACGAGAGGAGGAGAGAGTTGGTACGAGCGCATCCTGAGCGGTTCCCCGAGTGGAGATTAGAGGAGGATCGGCTATATCACGCCCGATCCGATCCACTATTGGACCCGGTGACCGGAGGGGAGAACCGCTGGAAGTTGGTACTGCCGGTCGGATTGCGAGCACAAACCCTCAGCAATGCGCATGAGGAGGCGCATGCCGGACACTATGGCGTCGAGAAGACGTATTGCCGCCTACCAGTAGAGTACTACTGGCCTGGCCTCCGATATGATGTGCAGCAATTTATCGGAGAGTGTCGCGACTGTCAAGTTCAGAAGACGGCGCAGGGCGGGCCCCCAGGATTGATGGGTCAACGGATCATTGAAAAGCCGTGGACCGTTGTGTCCGCCGACATCATGGGCCCATTCCCGCCTAGCCGTGGACAGAATCGGTACATCCTCGTATTCACCGATATGTTCACCAGGTGGGTGGAGTTGAAAGCGCTGAGGACCGCCAACGGCAGGAGTATCGCTCGAGCATTCGAAGACTTGGTGCTGTTTCGATAAGAGACGCCTTCATACCTCCTAACGGACAATGGGAAGGAATTCCGAAACGAGGTGATGGACAAGATGTTGTCGGCGTACGGAGTGCGATCGATTACTACGCCTCCGTACCATCCCCAGGCCAACCCGGTTGAGCGAGTGAATCGAACGATCAAAACTATGATCCGCACATTTGTAGGTGCCGATCATCGAGACTGGGACTTGCATCTGCCCGAGTTCCGGAGTACGATCAATACGGCCGTACAGGAGAGCACGAAAGTGTCACCGGCTTTCCTTAATTTTGACCGACAACCGTCCCCGGTCAAGAGTTTGAGGCGTCGATTGGAGGGGGAGGCGCCAGTGCTACGCATCGAGAACGAAGAATGGGAAGAACGTCTGAAACGTCTAAGTGCCCTACGGGATCTGGTACGTCGGTTTCAAGACCGAGCGAGCGAGCGCCAGCGTCGACAGTATAACCGCGGCAGACGTGACATTCGATTTCATGTCGGAGATTTAGTGTTGCGGCAAAATCACGTCCTGTCGTCGGGCGCGGATAGATTTGCCGCGAAACTCGCGCCACGATACGAGGGGCCGTTCCGCGTCGTAAACGTAATTTCTCCCGTCGTATACGAGTTGGGCGGGGAAACCGGGCGAAGAGTGACGAAAGTCCACGTTACGGACCTGAAGCGGTATGTTGCACCCCGCGGATCCCGTCGAGTCGAGAATTAATTCCGTTTACAATTTTGTTACAGATGTGGAGGTCAGCGACAGTGAGTCGGAGAGGAGGGAGGCGCCCCCCCTACCAAGGGGAGTGGAGACCTCCGTTGTATGGCCCCGAAAGGGAGGAGGCCTTGGTCGTGGAGGTGGCGACGAGAGAGAGGGGCACTTCACCGGCCGCAACAGGGGACCCCCGAGAGCAGTCGGGAGGAGTCCTCGCGGCCTTGTTGGCGGGGGTGCGCCTAGAGGAGGCGCCCACCCCGGATAAAAGCTGGGTCGTCCTGCAGGAGCCCGGACCCGACGACGTCCCTGTCGAGGTGCAGGTCGCTCCCCTCTGGTGTGAGGAGGAAGACCGCGGGATAGCGGCAGCGTCGCTACGACAACCGCCGGTGCCGAGGGATCGCCAAGGGGATTTCCCTCTCCCCGTGGGTCGGCACCCGAATTCGCGGCCAGTCGCCCGCGGGATCCTGTTTGGCGGGCTGCGGGAGCTGCCCAATGACGTCGAGCGAGATTCTCCTCCCGGGAAGTGCTTCAACTGCTGGCGCGAGAGGCACCTGTGGAAATCTTGCCCGGCCCCGCGGATTCGCCCATTTTGCGTGAATTGCGGGTTCTCGGGCTTGTCTATTTCCGGGTGCCCTCGATGTGCAGAGCGCTACCGGGAGTGAATGAGTCGCGGAGAGCGGAGCTCTTCGGCGACACGCGTCGAGGATGAGGGGGCCAGCGCCCGTACCCGCCGACATCGATCGCGGAGACGACGGGGTCAGGGGACCCGCGAGGAGACGCCAACCGAGGAGACATCCAGAACAAGACCGGAATCCAATCCAGAATCCAGCCCCCGGGGAGAAGCAGCTGCCCCGGGGAGAACGCGGGCCACGGCCAGGAGGCCAGTCCGCCCAGGCCGGAGGACCAGGCCCAGGAGAGGGCAGAGGAGGACGCCCTGAAAACGGCCGAGTCATTGGCCACCCTGCTCCGCAGTTTGGAGCCAACTGCCGCGGCCTTCGTCGCAGAGCGAGTCGACGAGGGAGACGCCCTCAGATGGGCCCATCGGCTGGCGGGGCTGCTCCCCCCGCTGCAGAAGATGGTGGTCCTAGAGGCCAAAAGGGAAGCCCTGCGGAAGGAGTAATCCGCCCGTGATTGGTGGAAGGTCGAGTCTCTCCCTTCCCCGCCCTCTTCGGAGGAGGTAAGAGTGGATTAGAAGGTGAGCGTGGAACGATCGCGGCGATTCCTGGACAAACTCTTGATCCGAGATACGAGGTACGGTAGTCCTTAGACGGGAGTTGAGAGTAATTCCGAGGTAGGAGGGGGCTTTGTAACGGGGCGGTACGTTGTCCAGGAGTCGTGCCGCGGTCGCGAGAGCGCGGAGTGATACATCAATTCGAATCGATCGATAATAGAATCGTTTCAGGAACGAACGGCCTCGAAAATGCCCGAGCGCCGCAGTCAGTTCGGAGTACACCTTCAGGAAGGAAGGATCGAGAGTCCCGAGAAAGTTTTCTAGTAGGAAAGAGTCCGAACGTAAAAGCGTCACGTGAACTGTAGAAAAGCGAAATCCACTGTCGACTGCGTCATCGCGAGTACAGAGAAACGGACCGCCAACCCCAGGAACCGGAGGACGAAGTGCCGTCAGCCAAGGACGAGAACTGCCGTCCAGCCGAGGACGAGACGGCCGTCTTAGCGAGGACGAGGCGCAATTCCGAGGGCGAGCGGACGAAACGCCAAAAATCAGGGAGCAACCAATTGTAAGTCGGCCGTGGGCCACACGTGTGTTTATTTCAAATAAATTGAGAGGGCAAGAAGGCCCGATATCCTTTTTTTAAATAAAGATAATTATTATTATTATTGTTTCCTGCTACACCCCTTTCGTAGCTTGTGCGGGCGGTATGCGGTGCCGCCGTAGGGAAATTTCGCGATCCCCGTTTCAGGCGCGGAAGGAGGCAGGAGCCGACCTCCTCTGGGCGAGCTCGTGCCCTACCGAGAGTTCGCCAGCTAGCCGGGCTGAAAAAAAAGCGAGTCGTCCACCTGGCGCGGGGTTTTCCCGAGAAAACCCCAAAGCCCGCTTCACGGGCGGTGGACGACAAGCCAATAATTCTGGCCGCGAAAAAGCAGCCATTATAATGCCACGGCGATTTACCGCTATACGAGATAGACAATGATTGTGAAGTACGAATGATGGCCGAATTGATCTTCCAAGATTTTGGCAATTGTGACATAAGAATACGTCGACAAAAGACGGCATTCTGGCTTAAACTTCGCACTATGAACCGTTGGCTATACTCGGTTACCAAACGCCAAATTGCAAGGCACAGACGGGAAAAACAACGCTAGTTGCCTCGAGAATGATAGAATCAGAAATATTTATGGAATATCACGGACCAGGACTTCTCAACATAACGAAGCTGTTTATCAAGGGTTCAGTGGAAGTAACGGATATCGGCGAAATCCTCAAAACAGAAGAGGCCAGGTCAATTTCATCAGATGTGACCAGTGACTTCGAGACAAGTATTAAGTTCAGCGAGCTCATGAATAGGGCCCGTGACAACGCAAAGACCCGGAAGATACACGCGCGTCTGAATGTGACGGAAGGAGCCACTTTGTACGGATTACCATCTCTAACGATAGTAATCATAGCCGCGGGTCTCTACTGGTGTATACGTCGGAGAAATTGGGTTCTTTTTGAGCCACGAAGAAAATCGAAGACGATGACGGTGTCATATAATAGAGACACTAATGTAGTGCAAATAGAAGAACAAAATCCGGCAGGGGGGCCCTCATCAGAATCACAACTACACGAATCACGAAGTGATATCACTTCCAAGATGAGTGCCTTCTACTACTTAATATCTCGTTTACTAACGTGAGGATTATTAGCCACTGCAGCTAATACAGCAATTTCATTATTTTCTCCAGTGACTGTTCTTGTACGGGTCTTTTTCTTAGGTTGAACACTTCCGTCCGTAGTAAATTTTCTAATAGTACGATAAACTGAAGCAATTTGAAAAATTCTTTTTTTCTGTGGTCAGTCATGTCATAGTGGAAATGGTGTACTTTTATTGTTAATGTTTTGCAGAATCGTAAGCGTTCATTCTCAGTAACAGTAAGATGAAGAAAAATTGAATTTCGTCGATTACAGCGCCATCTATCGCGAAACGGGAAGAATTTTTTAAACAAACATACGCACTTGTATTCAAAGAATCTGAATATGCAATAAAAAATAGGGGTTCCCATTTAAGATTTCGAACTTACCTCCACCACCGCCCCCAGGGGCGGTGTGGGGGCGCCAATTTTAATATCACTGTATGTACACCTTATACCCATTAAATTTTCATTCTTAACATTTTTTCGTAGAGTGCGTACTTTTTGAGATATTTGACAGTTTCAACTTAAAAGAAACACCCTGTGTATATATATATATATATATATATATATATATATATATATATATATATATATATATATATATATATATATACTTGAAAAGGGGAAAAGCTCGTTTCAGTGTGAAATCGGATAATTATCGGGTTGTACTCTTACATTTCAATTAAAACAATAGCTAAGCGTTTCTTCGGTGGGAACCTGCAAACGTTAGCAAATTGCACGGCGACGGATGAGAGTTTGGGACGACAAAAAAAGATGTCCTGAGCGGGTTCCCAGGAAGGAAACATGCGGACGTCAGCAGGAAGGCTCGGCGACTTGGGGTCTTCGCCGATGGACTCTTCGACCGGTATATAATAATTAGACATCGAACGTCGGACATGACAGACTTTTGACGGAACTCTGACCCGGGCTCGGTACTTATAGCGCGTACAATCGGAATCACTGTACGGATGCTGGGCGCGTGGAGAAAATAAACTAAAAACAATTACTCGCGCGTTCGTTTCTTTTTATTCGCACGTTACATTTATCAAGAAACGTAACAGTAAAAATCGCGAGTTTATTTATAGAATTGTTCATATTAGGTGTTTATATGAATAATGAACATATGCCGTCCGATTTCGAAATTTCGGCAGTGACCCATCAATGTACAATCTATCACAAGTAAATTAAAAAAAAATTTGTCCCGTTTGGTTGAAATTTGACATCCCGCAAGTATTTTGGTCAGAAAAAAAGTCAAGAACTTGAAAATTGACCTTTTTACCAGAAAAGAGACATGCATCATTATGGTAAATATTTTCTGGTTACATTAACTACAAAAACTGATTAAAATATCTAGAAATATCTTAACCAAACGCTTCTGGCACTTTTGACCAGAACTTTTTTTTTATGTATAAGATTAAAAAAAAATCTACAACCCCCTCAAACAGGCAACCTATAACTGTATAAAGTTGAGGACCATTTAAGATTTCCAAGCCCATAAAACCGACAGCCACATTTCAACACCGCCTAAATCTCACAAATTCCAAACTAAGGTTGTACAATTGCGAGTGGTGGGCCTGGTGGTTGCGGGTTCGGGGTTGTGAGCTTGGGAGTCGTGGCTTGGGGCTGCAGACTTGAAAAATAGTTCAACGCTGAAATTAAATAAATCACATGTTATTTTATGTATGTCTCAGGAGTGGCAATTTCTGAGCAATGCAATAAAAAATCATAAGTGTTATTCATTTTTACCCCTCTAGAGCCACCAAGTTGTAAATTTGACTTTGGATTCACCTTGAACGACCTAAAAACCACTGGAGTGTATATTTAGTTCCTTATAATGTGTGTGAACCTTGTATAAAATTCCGATCTCACTTTATCGCGTTTGCACTGAATTTCAGCTTTTAACCGTGTTTTACACTTTTCAAAGCTGTACCAGAGGTTGAAACTAAAAAAGAAAATTTGAAAATATAATTTATTACATGTATTTTGAGCCGTGCAATCCACATATGGAGTCAAATTTTCAATAATCGTGTTTTTTGCGTCTAACAGTCTAAAACGTTCAGGAACTCCTTATTTTGATTTTAAATTGGGGTTCAGCATCCAAAAATACATGGGAATATGTATGTTTGGTCAAACGTACAGACCACTTTTTTATTTTTGTGGGCCTGTATAATGGACTCTTTGAAGCGACAATGCTGCCATCTTCCAAGTTCAATACGTCATTCGGAAACAAAGATGATTGGAGCAACTTGAAGATGGTTATCTTAGCCATCTTAAGTTCTATTGATGTAAGGAAGCGTGAGGGTCGATCAGACGTTACGCACCGTTTCAACCGGAGTACACACGCTACGACGCAAAGAGGTCGCGTCCACGAAGACACTCGTTGCGAGAGATATGCACATGTCTGTGGATGCGAGACTGTAAATTGGTACCAGTAGGAGGATCCATAGATTTCTCCCAAGCAAGCCCATGAATCGATGGTAAATTTCAGAAAGTAAGTTCGCCGAGTTGCTCGCCTATTTTCGAAGTAGAAAGCAGCCTTCATGAAGTAGTTCCGTGAGTTGGGAGCGAACATGACGAGTCGTAGATAGGACATGAGCTCCGAAGAGGCAATCTTCAATATACAAATCTTCTCGCAGAACCTCAGACGCTCAGGGATACTTAGACCCATGATCCGTGTTCAATCGTTATAAAACTCTAAGTACAAGAAAAAGCGTATACGAGCCACCGAAGGTCACAATATTTAATTAAAAGTCTGCGACGGATTCCTGAGGATTATACGATCGCATGGATCTAGCGAGATGTGCCGATACATCTGCGCGATAAGTGCAGAGTAAACAAAACGGAAGATTTAGCACTGTCACAAAACATGTCTCAGATCTGATTGCAGTTTCGGGCCTGTCAATAGTCATTAAATGGTAATTTAAAGATGTTGTGTCTGAAATTTTCTGGTAAGCATTAAAGACCTCCCTTAAAATGGTTGTGGTGCTGGTAATTTTCTTGACACTATGATGAGGAAGATGCGTATGTGCAAATTCTGGGGAAGGAGCTTCCACTCGCGTTATGTGTGATTTGTACTCATTGCGTATCAGGAATTCGCTAGATGCTTTAGCATCGGTGGGACAACGAGACGGACGTTTTTCTAAAGTATGCGATTTTCCTTCGATCTCTCAGAATTTCTGGATCGCGGCGGAGAGAAGTTCGTCGTTTGTGCAACGATGCGCCAATGTTACAGAAGGAACGCTATTGGAGGGAGGGGTTGTCCAGCCTGACAGCTCCCAACCGAAAGCGGTATTCTGGGCTGTTGGCTCAACTACAGAGCCCTTTACGAGCCCATCGAGAAGTGGGGAACAGCATAAATTGGAACCTATAATTACACTAATCCGTTCGGAACTAGTAGGGCCGGCATCCGCTGGTTGCAAATTCGAAAGATGCGACCATTTCAATAAGGCACAGCGCACGGTAGGAACACGTCAGGTAAGCATTTTGAAAATAAGAGGACGCCCGTTAAAGCACGGCTCACGCGACTATAAGAGTGTAATTTGTATATCAGTACTTTAATTTGCGTTCCCAGTAGACGCATCGCCCATTCCAATAGTGACGATCGAAACACTGACAGTTTGTGAGCCGAGGTCATCCAAAAGACATTTCGACACGAATGTCCAGGTGATCCTTGATCCAAAGGCCCGAACCGACAAATGACGACCGTTGGATGCGTGAATGCGTATTTTCGATGTTGTTAATAAAACGCAAGACGATTCAATCGCTTTATTTAATGACAAATGATTATTTATTTATTTATTTATATTATGAATAATATTCGGATTCTCGGCATTCAGCGTACTTTTGCGGTATGCGGAAGGAGGATAACCAGGGTTATTTACCACAACAGAGGGGCTGCGTTGATTTGTCGTCGTCCCCCGATGCAGCAAAGTGGTGCTTGTGGTTAAAACAGCACACATGAGAGTAAAAAAATTTCGATACGTTATGACTACCTAAGAAATTCGTAAAGAACTGACTAGATTGCACGAATTCCTATCGTTTCGCAAATGTCATGTTTTTAAAATGATTACACATAAATAGCGCATGATCACCAGAACAGGTATGTCTCGAGTTGGGTGACCAATCCCGCGCCGGGAAGGGCGCAAACTGGTAGTCGGCCAAATCGACCCACGCAGGTCCGACCGTTGATAATTAGCGGTACCGCGGGAAGCCTGCAAACCGGGGGTGAGGTAATTCCCCGCACCGCTGGCCGATTGATGTAGGAGTAGCAGGAGGCAGTGGTTGAAAGCCCGCAAGTTGGGCCTGGGCCACCTTTGAGGGACACATCAGGTGAGCTGCGTATTAGGGGTTGGAAATTATCCCGACGTGAGGTGGCAAATTTGGAAAATTTTCCAAAAAAATCCGAAACTGTGTGCACCTGATGATATACGGTTCGAATCACAAATGTGTTTTATTGTTTTGCGGCACTAGTTGAGCAGCACACAAAGAATCGAGCATTATACCGTAATCCCACATGATTGATAACACTGTAATCCTAAATGAATTGTGGCAGTATCACCAAAATTCATTTGTCGCACTAAACACAAATTTGTACCGAGCAGATACAAGAAAAGAGATTCAGGATTGGCAGGAAGAGTTCGATAAAATCACTAGGTACGTCCTCATAGTAACTCCAGAATTGAATTGATTGCTGACACATGCTGTAGGAATCTGATTAGCTGGTAATGGCCACCAACGAAACCAATTGTGCCGAATTACAAATATATAAGCGTCCTTGAGATGCGTTGTGTATACATGTGTAAAAAACTCAAACTGCATTCCGCCAGCTGTTAATAATTTTCAAAATGTTTTCTTATCCTGAATTGGTAGAAAGATATAGTGTTTTCCACGTTATCCGGATTCAAACTAACTTTGGGATGTTTACATTTGAACGATTTATAATTATGTTTAAAACGGTTAATAACCTAGATGCGCGGGAGTCAGTTATTGATCGATTTCAATTTTTAGTTTTGTTACATGTTTTGATCTTGTTACGTATGCAAGGTGATGTACCTGCATTCGTATGAGTATTTATTGTAAATTCATACGTACATCGTTTTCTCCGCTAAACCACAGTGCACATCGAAAGGTAAGGTATTACGCAAAAAAGTGGTCTGCACTTTTGATCGGATATACATATTCCTACACTGAGGGAATTTTTATAGATCTGCAGTGTGTGACACAGTTACTTGTGTCATAAGATGGTGCACCGTGCGAATCATTGTTTAAATAATCATTATTTATAAAGATTTCTGTTGAATGCGTATAGCTTGTGCAGAAAATTCTTTATAAAGTAAAAATTTTCCATATATTTCGAAAATACTGTTTGAAATAAGGAAAATATCGTTTTGTACAATTCGCGACAGAATCATTGTTAAAATAATCATTATTTATAACGATTTCTGTTAAATGCGTATAGCTTGTGCAGAAAGATATTTGTAAAGTTAAAATTTTGCATACACTTGAAAATACTTTTTGCAATAAAAAAAATCACGTTTCAAAACAATTCGCGACGGAATCATTGTTTAAATAATCATTCTTTATAACGATTTCTGTAAAATGCTTATAACTTGTTCAGAAAGTTCATTGTAAAGTTAAAATTTTGCATTCACTTGAAAAATACTGTTTGAAATAAGGAAAATGTCGTTTTGAAACAATTCGCGACGGAATCATTGTTTAAATAATCATTGTTTATAACGATTTCTGTAGAATGAGTATAGCTTGTGCAGAAAGTTATTTGTAAAGTTAAAATTTTGAAAAACTTGAAAAATACTTTTTGAAAAAAGGAAAATATCGCCTTGAAACAATTAGCGACGGAATCATTGTTTAAATAATCATTATTTATAACGATTTCTGTAGAATGCGTATAGCTTGTGCAGAAAGTTATGTGTAAGGTCAAAATTTTGTATTCACTTGAAAAATACTGATTGAAATAAGAAAAATATCGTTTTGAAACAAGTCGCCTCAGAATCATTGTTTAAATGATCATTATTTAAAGATTTCTGTAGAATGCGTATAACTTGTGCAGAAAATTATTTGTAAAATTAAAATTTTGCATCAACCTGAAAAATACTGTTTGAAAAAATGAAAATATCTTTTTGAAACAATTCGCGACGGAATCATTGTTTACACATTCATTATTTGCACCGATTTCAGTAAAATGCGTAGAACTAGTGTAGAAAATTCTTTGTAAAGTCAAAATTTTGCATACATTTCGAAAATACTGTTTGAAATAAGGGAAATATCGTTTTGAAAAAATTCGCGACGGAATATTTATAACGATTTCTGTAGAGTGCCTATAGCTTGTGCAGAAAGTTATTTGTAAGGTTAAAATTTTGTATTCACTTGAAAAATACCTATTGAAATAAGAAAAATATCGTTTTGAAACAAGTCGCCTCAGAATCATTGTTTAAATGATCATTATTTATAACGATTTCTGTAGAATGCGTATAGCTTGTGCAGAAAGTTATTTGTAAAGTAAAAATTTTGTATTCACTTGAAAAATACTGTTTGAAAAATGGAAAATATCGCCTTAAAACAATTCGCGATGAAATCATTGTTTAAATAATCATTATTTATAACGATTTCTGTAGATGCCTATAACTTTTGCAGAAAGTTCTTTATTAAGTTAAAACATGGCATTCACTTGAAAAATACTGTTTGAAATAAGGAATATATCGCCTTGAAACAATTCGCGACGGAATCATTGTTTACATAATCATTATTTATAACAATTTCTGTAGATTGCCTATAGCTTGTGCAGAAAGTTATTTGTAAGGTTAAAATTTGCATAAACTTGAAAAATACTGTTTGAAATAAGGAAAATATCGTTTTGAAACAATTCGCGACGGAATCATTGTTTACACATTCATTATTTGCACCGATTTCAGTAAAATGCGTAGAACTAGTGCAGAAAATTCTTTATAAAGTACAAATTTTGCATACATTTCGAAAATACTGTTTGAAATAAGTAAAATATCGTTTTGAAACAATTCGCGACGGAATCATTGTTTACATATTCATTATTGGCACCGATTTCAGTAAAATTCGTAGAACTAGTGCAGAAAATTCTTTATAAAGTACAAATTTTTCATACATTTCGAAAATACTGTTTGAAATAAGTAAAATATCGTTTTGAAACAATTCGCGACGGAATCATTGTTTACATATTCATTATTGGCATCGATTTCAGTAAAATTCGTAGAACTAGTGCAGAAAATTCTTTATAAAGTACAAATTTTGCATACATTTCGAAAATACTGTTTGAAATAAGAAAAATATCGTTTTGAAACAATGCGCTTCAGAATCATTGTTTAAATGATCATTATTTATAACGATTTCTGTAGAATGCGTATAGCTTGTGCAGAAAGTTATTTGTAAGATTAAATTTTTGCATACACTTCAAAAATACTGTATGAGAGAAGGAAAATATCGATTGCAACAATTCGCGACGGAATCATTGTTTAAATAATCATTATTTATAACGATTTATGTAGAATGCCTATAACTTGTGCAGAAAGTTCTTTATAACGTTACAATTTTGCATTTACTTGAAAAATACTGTTTGAAAAAAGGAAAATATCGCCTTGAAACAATTTGCGACGGAATATTTATAACGATTTCTGTAGAGTGCCCTATAGCTTGTGCAGAAAGTTCTTTATAACGTTAAAATTTTGCATTCACTTGAAAAATACTGTTTGAAATAAGGAAAATATCGTTTTGAAAACATTCGCGACGGAATCATTGTTTAAATAATCATTATTTATAACGATTTCTGTAGATGCCTATAACTTTTGCAGAAAGTTCTTTATTAAGTTAAAACGTGGCATACACTTGAAAAATACTGTTTGAAATAAGGAAAATATCGCCTTGAAACAATTCGCGACGGAATCATTGTTTAAATAATCATTATTTATAACGATTTCTGTAGATGCCTATAACTTTTGCAGAAAGTTCTTTATTAAGTTAAAACGTGGCATACACTTGAAAAATACTGTTTGAAATAAGCAATATATCGCCTTGAAACAATTCGCGACGGAATCATTGTTTACATAATCATTATTTATAACAATTTCTGTAGGTTGCCTATAGCTTGTGCAGAATGTTCTTTATAACGTTAAAATTTTGCATTCACTTGAAAAATACTGTTTGAAATAAGGAAAATATCGTTTTAAAACAATTCGAGACGGAATCATTGTTTACATATTCATTATTTTCACCGATTTCAGTAAAACCCGTAGAACTAGTGCAGAAAATTCGTTATAAAGTAAAAATTTTGCATACATTTCGAAAATACTGTTTGAAATAAGGAAAATACCGTTTTGAAACATTTCGCGACGGAATCATTGTTTAAATAATCATTATTTATAACAATTTCTGTAGATTGCCTATAGCTTGTGCAGAAAGTTCTTTATAACGTTAAAATTTTGCATTCACTTGAAAAATACTGTTTGAAAAAAGGAAAATATCGCCTTGAAACAATTTGCGACGGAATCATTGTATACATATTCATTATTTGCACCGATTGCAGTAAAACGCGTAGAACTAGTGCAGAAAATTGTTTATGAAAAAAAATGTTGCAAACATTTCGAAAATACTGTTTGAAATAAGGGAAATATCGTTTTGAAACATTTCGCGACGGAATCATTGTTTAAATAATCATTAATTATAACAATTTCTGTAGATTGGCTATAGCTTGTGCAGAAAGTTCTTTATAACGTTAAAATGTTGCATTCACTTGAAAAATACTGTTTGAAATAAGGAAAATATCGCCTTGAAACAATTTGCGACGGAATCATTGTATACATATTCATTATTTATAACAATTTCTGTAGATTGCCTATAGCTTGTGCAGAAAGTTATTTGTAAGGTTAAAATTTGCATAAACTTGAAAAATACTGTTTGAAATAAGGAAAATATCGTTTTGAAACAATTCGCGACGGAATCGTTGTTTAAATAATCAATGTTTATAATGATTTCTGTAAAAAGCTTATAACTTGAGCAGGAAATTCGTTACAAAGTAAAAATTTTGCATACACTTAAAAAATACCGTTTCAAATAAGGGAAATATCGTTTGAAATAATTCGCTACGGCTTCGTTGTTTAAATAATCATTATTTATAACGATTTCTGTAGATGCCTATAACTTTTGCAGAAAGTTCTTTATTAAGTTAAAACGTGGCATACACTTGAAAAATACTGTTTGAAATAAGGAAAATATCGTTTTGAAAACATTCGCGACTGAATCATTGTTTACATATTCATTATTGGCACCGATTTTAGCAAAATGCGTAGAACTTGTGCATAAAATTCTCTATAAAGTACAAATTTTGCGTACATTTCGTAAATGCTATTTGAAATAAGAAAAATATCGTTTTGAAACAATGCGCTTCAGAATCATTGTTTAAATGATCATTATTTATAACGATTTCTGTAGAATGCGTATAGCTTGTGCAGAAAGTTATTTGTAAGATTAAATTTTTGCATACACTTCAAAAATACTGTATGAGAGAAGGAAAATATCGATTGCAACAATTCGCGACGGATTTATTCTTTAAATAATCATTGTTTATAACGATTTCTGTAGAATGCATATAACTTGTGCAGAATGTTCTTTATTAAGTTAATACGTGGCATACACTTGAAAAATACTGTTTGAAATAAGGAATATATCGCCTTGAAACAATTCGCGACGGAATCATTGTTTAAATAATCATTATTTATAACGATTTCTATAGAATGCGTATAGCTTGTGCATAAAGTTATTTGTAACGTTAAAATTTTGCATGAACTTGAAAAATACTGTTTGAAATAAGGAAAATATCGTTTTGAACCAATTCGCGATGGAATCATTGTTTAAATAATCATTATTTATAACGATTTCTATAGAATGCGTATAGCTTGTGCATAAAGTTATTTGTAACGTTAAAATTTTGCATTAACTTGAAAAATACTGTTTAAAATAAGGAAAATATCGTTTTAAAACAATTCGAGACGGAATCATTGTTTACATATTCATTATTTACACCGATTTCTGTAAAACGCCTAGAACTGGTGCAGAAAATTCTTTATAAAGTTATAATTTTGCATACACTTGAAAAATACTGTTTGAAATAAGGAAAATACAGTTTGGAAACATTTCGCGACGGAATCATTGTTTAAATAATCATTATTTATAACGATTTCTGTAGTATGCGTATAGCTTGTGCAGAAAGTTCTTTATAAAGTTAGAATTTTGCATACCCTTGAAAAATACTGTTTGAAAAAAGGAAAATATCGCCTTGAAACAATTCGTGACAGAATCATTGTTTAAATAATCATTATTTATAACGATTTATGTAGAATGCCTATAACTTGTGCAGACAGTTCTTTATAACGTTAAAATTTTGCATTTACTTGAAAAATACTGTTTGAAAAAAGGAAAATATCGCCTTGAAACAATTTGCGACGGAATCATTGTATACATATTCATTATTTGCACCGATTGCAGTAAAACGCGTAGAACTAGTGCATAAAATTCTCTATAAAGTACAAATTTTGCGTACATTTCGTAAATGCTATTTGAAATAAAGAAATTATCGTTTTGAAACATTTCGCGACGGAATCATTGTTTAAATAATCATTAATTATAACAATTTCTGTAGATTGGCTATAGCTTGTGCAGAAAGTTCTTTATAACGTTAAAATGTTGCATTCACTTGAAAAATACTGTTTGAAATAAGGAAAATATCGCCTTGAAACAATTTGCGACGGAATCATTGTATACATATTCATTATTTATAACAATTTCTGTAGATTGCCTATAGCTTGTGCAGAAAGTTATTTGTAAGGTTAAAATTTGCATAAACTTGAAAAATACTGTTTGAAATAATTGTTTTCACATTCATTATTTGCACCGATTTCAGTAAAATGCGTAGAACTAGTGCAGAAAATTCTTTATAAAGTACAAATTTTGCATACATTTCGAAAATACTGTTTGAAATAAGTAAAATATCGTTTTGAAACAATTCGCGACGGAATCATTGTTTACATATTCATTATTGGCATCGATTTCAGTAAAATTCGTAGAACTAGTGCAGAAAATTCTTTATAAAGTACAAATTTTGCATACATTTCGAAAATACTGTTTGAAATAAGAAAAATATCGTTTTGAAAATATTCGCGACTCAATCATTGTTTAAATAATAATTTTTTTAACGATTTCTGATAACTTGTGCAGGAAATTCTTTATAAAGTTAAAATTTTGCATACACTTCAAAAATACTGTTTGAAATAAGGAAAATATCGCCTTGAAACAATTCACGACGGAATCATTGTTTAAATAATCATTATTTATAACGATTTCTGTAGAATGCGTATAACTTGTGTAGAAAGTGCTTTATATAGTTAAAATATTGAATACACTTGAAAAATACTGTTTGAAATAAGGAATATATCGCCTTGAAACAATTCGCGACGGAATCATTGTTTAAATAATCATTATTTATAACGATTTCTATAGAATGCGTATAGCTTGTGCATAAAGTTATTTGTAAGGCCAAAATTTTGCATGAACTTGAAAAATACTGTTTGAAATAAGGAAAATATCGTTTTGAACCAATTCGCGATGGAATCATTGTTTAAATAATCATTATTTATAACGATTTCTATAGAATGCGTATAGCTTGTGCATAAAGTTATTTGTAACGTTAAAATTTTGCATTAACTTGAAAAATACTGTTTAAAATAAGGAAAATATCGTTTTAAAACAATTCGAGACGGAATCATTGTTTACATATTCATTATTTATAACGATTTCTGTAGATGCCTATAACTTTCGCAGAAAGTTCTTTATTAAGTTAAAACGTGGCATACATTTCGAAAATACTGTTTGAAATAAGGAAAATACCGTTTTGAAACATTTCGCGACGGAATCATTGTTTAAATAATCATTCTTTATAACGATTCCTCTTGAATGCGTATAGCTTGTGCAGAAAGTTATTTGTAAACTTAAATTAATGCATACCCTTGAAAAATACTGTTTGAAAAAAGGAAAATATCGCCTTGAAACAATTCGTGACAGAATCATTGTTTAAATAATCATTATTTATAACGATTTATGTAGAATGCCTATAACTTGTGCAGACAGTTCTTTATAACGTTAAAATTTTGCATTTACTTGAAAAATACTGTTTAAAATAAAGAAAATAAATTTTTGAAATAATCCGCGGTGGATTCAGTGTTTACATAATCATTATTTTTAACGATTTCTGTAAAACGCGTATAACTTGTGCAGACATTTCTTTGTAAAGTTAAAACGTTGCATACACTTAAAAAATACTGTTTGAAATAAGGAATATATCGTTTTGAAACAATTCGCCACGGAATCATTGTTTAAATAATCATTATTTATAACAATTTCTGTAGATTGCCTATAGCTTGTGCAGAAAGTTCTTTATAACGTTAAAATTTTGCATTCACTTGAAAAATACTGTTTGAAATAAGGAAAATATCGCCTTGAAACAATTTGCGACGGAATCATTGTTTAAATAATCATTATTTATAACGATTTATGTAGAATGCCTATAACTTGTGCAGAATGTTCTTTATAACGTTAAAATTTTGCATTTACTTGAAAAATACTGTTTGAAAAAAGGAAAATATCGCCTTGAAACAATTTGTGACGGAATATTTATAACGATTTCTGTAGAGTGCCCTATAGCTTGTGCAGAAAGTTCTTTATAACGTTAAAATTTTGCATTCACTTGAAAAATACTGTTTGAAATAAGGAAAATATCGTTTTGAAAACATTCGCGACGGAATCATTGTTTAAATAATCATTATTTGCACCGATTGCAGTAAAACGCGTAGAACTAGTGCAGAAAATTCGTTATGAAGTAAAAATTTTGCATACATTTCGAAAATACTGTTTGAAATAAGGAAAATATCGTTTTGAACCACTTCGCGACGGAATCATTGTTTAAATAATCATTATTTATAACGATTTCTGTAGAATGCGTATAGCTTGTGCATAAAGTTATTTGTAAGGTCAAACTTTTGCATAAACTTGAAAAATACTGTTTGAAAAATGGAAAATATCGCCTTAAAACAATTCGCGACGGAATCATTGTTTAAATAATCATTATTTATAACGATTTCTGTAGATGCCTATAACTTTTGCAGAAAGTTCTTTATTAAGTTAAAACGTGGCATACACTTGAAAAATACTGTTTGAAATAAGGAATATATCGCCTTGAAACAATTCGCGACGGCATCATTGTTTACATAATCATTATTTATAACAATTTCTGTAGATTGCCTATAGCTTGTGCAGAAAGTTCTTTATAACGTTAAAATTTTGCATTCACTTGAAAAATACTGTTTGAAATAAGGAAAATATCGTTTTAAAACAATTCGAGACGGAATCATTGTTTAAATAAACATTCTTTATAACGATTTCTGTAGAATGCGTATAGCTTGAGCAAAAAGTTATTTATAAGGTTAATATTTTGCTTTCACTTGAAAACTACTGTTTGAAATAAGGAAAATATCGCCTTGAAACAATTTGCGACGGAATCATTGTATACATATTCATTATTTATAACGATTTCTGTAGAATGCGTATAACTTGTGCAGAAAATTATTTGTAAAATTAAAATTTTGCATCAACCTGAAAAATACTGTTTGAAAAAATGAAAATATCTTTTTGAAACAATTCGCGACAGAATCATTGTTTAAATAATCATTATTCATAACGATTTCTGTAGCTGCCTATAACATGTGCAGGAAGTTCTTTATTAAGTTAAAACGTGGCATACACTTGAAAAATACTGTTTGAAATAAGGAATATATCGCCTTGAAACAATTCGCGACGGAATCATTGTTTACATAATCATTATTTATAACAATTTCTGTAGATTGCCTATAGCTTGTGCAGAAAGTTCTTTATAACGTTAAAATTTTGCATTCACTTGAAAAATACTGTTTGAAATAAGGAAAATATCGTTTTAAAACAATTCGAGACGGAATCATTTTTTACATATTCATTATTTTCACCGATTTCAGTAAAACCCGTAGAACGAGTGCAGAAAATTCGTTATAAAGTACAAATTTTGCATACATTTCGAAAATACTGTTTGAAATAAGGAAAATACCGTTTTGAAACATTTCGCGACGGAATCATTGTTTAAATAATCATTCTTTATAACGATTTCTGTAGAATGCGTATAGCTTGTGCAAAAAGTTATTTATAAGGTTAATATTTTGCTTTCACTTGAAAACTACTGTTTGAAATAAGGAAAATATCGCCTTGAAACAATTTGCGACGGAATCATTGTATACATATTCATTATTTGCACCGATTGCAGTAAAACGCGTAGAACTAGTGCAGAAAATTGTTTATGAAGAAAAATGTTGCAAACATTTCGAAAATACTGTTTGAAATAAGGGAAATATCGTTTTGAAAAAATTCGCGACGGAATATTTATAACGATTTCTGTAGAGTGCCTATAGCTTGTGCAGAAAGTTCTTTATTAAGTTAAAATTTTGCATTCACTTGAAAAATACTGTTTGAAATAAGGAATATATCGCCTTGAAACAATTCGCGACGGAATCATTGTTTAAATAATCATTATTTATAACGATTTCTGTAGATGCCTATAACTTTCGCAGAAAGTTATTTGTAAGGTTAAAGTTTTGCATAAACTTGAAAAATACTGTTTGAAAAATGGAAAATATCGCCTTAAAACAATTCGCGACGGAATCATTGTTTAAATAATCATTATTTATAACGATTTCTGTAGAATGCCTATAGCTTGTGCAGAAAGTTCTTTATAAGGTTAAAATTATCCAATCTCTTCAAAAATACTTTTTGAAATAAGGAAAATATCGTTTTGGATCAATTCGCGGCGGAATCATTGTTTAAATAATCATTGTTTATAACGATTTATGATAACTTGTATAGAAAAATCTTTATAAAGTTAAAATTTTGCATACACTTCAAAAATATTGTTTGAAATAAGGAAATATCGTTTTGAAGCAATTCGGGGAGAAATCATTGTTTGAATAATCATTATTTATAACGATTTCTGTGAAATGCGTATAACTTGCGCTGAAAATTCTCTGTAAAATGAAAATTTTGCATAAACTTCAAAAATATTGTTTGAAATAAGGAAATATCGTTTTGAAGCAATTCGCGGAGGAATCATTTTATAAATAATCATTATTCATAACGATTTCTGTGGAATGCCTATAACTTGTGCACAAAGTTCTTTATAACGTTAAAATTTTACATACATTTCGAAAATACTGTTTGAAATAAGGAAAATATCGCCTTGAAACAATTCACGACGGAATCATTGTTTAAATAATCATTATTTATAACGATTTCTGTAGAATGCGTATAACTTGTGTAGAAAGTGCTTTATATAGTTAAAATATTGAATACACTTCAAAAATACTGTTTGATATAAAAAAAATATCTTTTTGAAACAATTCGCGACGGAATCATTGTTTAAATACTCATTATTTATAACGATTTCTGTAGAATGCGTATAACTTGTGCAGAAAGTTCTTTATAACGTTAAAATTTTGCATTCACTTGAAAAATACTTTTTGAAATAAGGAAAATATCGCCTTGAAACAATTCACGACGGAATCATTGTTTAAATAATCATTATTTATAACGATTTCTGTAGAATGCGTATAACTTGTGTAGAAAGTGCTTTATATAGTTAAAATATTGAATACACTTGAAAAATACTGTTTGAAATAAGGAAAATATCGTTTTGAAACAATTCGCGACGGAATCATTGTTTAAATAATCATTCTTTATAACGATTTCTGTAGAATGCGTATAGCTTGTGCAGAAAGTTATTTGTAAACTTAAATTAATGCATACACTTGAAAAATACTGTTTGAAAAAAGGAAAATATCGCCTTGAAACAATTCGCGACAGAATCATTGTTTAAATAATCATTATTTATAACGATTTATGTAGAATGCCTATAACTTGTGCAGACAGTTCTTTATAATGTTAAAATTTTGCATTTACTTGAAAAATACTGTTTGAAATAAGGAAAATACCGTTTTGAAACATTTCGCGACGGAATGATTGTTTAAATAATCATTGTTTACAACGATTTCTGTAGCTGCCTATAACATGTGCAGAAAGTTAATTGTAAGGTTAAAATTTTGTATTCACTTGAAAAATACCGTTTGAAATAAGAAAAATATCGTTTTGAAACAATTCGCCACGGAATCATTGTTTAAATAATCATTGTTTATAACGATTTCTGTAGAATGCCTATAACTTGTACAGAAAGTTCTTTATAAAGTTATAATTTTGCATACACTTGAAAAATACTGTTTGAAATAAGAAAAATAGCGTTTTGAAACAATTCGCTTCAGAATCATTGTTTAAATAAACATTGGTTATAACGATTTCTGTAGAATGCGTATAACTTTTGCAGAAAGTTCTTTATAAAGTTATAATTTTGCATACACATGAAAAATACTGTTTGAAATAAATAAAATATCGTTTTGAAACAATTCGCGACGGAATCATTGTTTAAATAATCAATGTTTATAATGATTTCTGTAAAATGCGTATAACTTGTGTAGAAAATTCTTTATAAAGTTAAAATTTTGCATACACTTTACAAATACTGGTTGAAAGAAGGAAAATATCCTTTGAAACAATTCGCGATAGAATCGTTGTTTAAATAATCAATGTTTATAACGATTTCTGTAGAGCGTATAGCTTGTGCAGAAGTTCATTATAAAAAAATTTGCATACACTTGAAAAATACTGTTTGAAATAAGAAAAATAGCGTTTTGAAACAATTCGCTTCAGAATCATTGTTTAAATAAACATTGGTTATAACGATTTCTGTAGAATGCGTATAACTTTTGCAGAAAGTTCTTTATAAAGTTATAATTTTGCATACACATGAAAAATACTGTTTGAAATAAGAAAAATAGCGTTTTGAAACAATTCGCTTCAGAGTCATTGTTTAAATGAACATTATTTATAACGATTTATGTAGAATGCGTATAACTTTTGCAGAAAGTTCTTTATAACGTTAAAATTTTGCATTCACTTGAAAAATACTTTTTGAAAAAAGGAAAATATCGCCTTGAAACAATTCACGACGGAATCATTGTTTAAATAATCATTATTTATAACGATTTCTGTAGAATGCGTATAACTTGTGTAGAAAGTGCTTTATATAGTTAAAATATTGAATACACTTCAATAATACTGTTTGAAATATGAAAAATATCGTTTTGAAACAATTCGAGACGGAATCATTGTTTAAATAATCATTATTTTTAACGATTTCTGTAGAATGCATTTAACATGTGCATAATGTGCTGTATAACGTTAAAATTTTGCATGCACTTGAAAAATACGGTTTGAAATAAGAAAAATAGCGTTTTGAAACAATTCGCTTCAGAATCATTGTTTAAATAAACATTGGTTATAACGATTTCTGTAGAATGCGTATAACTTTTGCAGAAAGTTCTTTATAACGTTAAAATTTAGCATTCACTTGAATAATACTGTTTGAGATAAGGAAAATATCGATTGCAACAATTCGCGACGGGTTTATTCTTTAAATTATCATTGTTAATAACGATTTCTGTAGAATGCGTATAGCTTGTGCAGAAAGTTATTTGTAAGGTTAAAATTTTGCATCAACTTGAAAAATACTGTTTGAAATATGAAAAATATCGTTTTGAAGCATTTCGCGACGGAATTATTGTTTACATATTCATTATTTTCATCGATTTCAGTAAAACGCGTAGAACTAGTGCAGAAAATTCGTTATAAAGTAAAAATTTTGCATACATTTCGAATATACTGTTTGAAATAAGGAAAATACCGTTTTGAAACAATTCTCGACGGAATCATTGTTTAAATAATCATTATTTATAACGATTTCTGTAAAATGCCTATAACTTGTGCAGAAAGTTCTTTATAAAGTTATAATTTTGCATACACATGAAAAATACTGTTTGAAATAAGGAAAATACCGTTTTGAAACATTTCGCGACGGAATCATTGTTTAAATAATCATTATTTATAACGATTTCTGTAGTATGCGTATAGCTTGTGCAGAAAGTTCTTTATAAAGTTAGAATTTTGCATACACTTGAAAAATACTGTTTGAAATAAGGAAAATATCGTTTTGAACCACTTCGCGACGGAATCATTGTTTAAATAATCATTATTTATAACGGTTTCTGTAGAACTTGTGCAGAAAGTTCTTTATAAAGTAAAATTTTGCATACACTTGAAAAATACTGTTTGAAATAAGGAAAATATCGTTTTGAAACAATTCGCGACGGAATCATTGTTTAAATAATCATTATTTATAACGATTTCTGTAGAATGCGTATAGCTTGTGCAGAAAGTTCTTTATAAAGTTAAAATTTTGCATACACTTGAAAAATACTGTTTGAAATAAGGAAAATATCGCCTTGAAACAATTCGCGACGGAATCATTGTTTAAATAATCATTATTTATAACGATTTCTGTAGATGCCTATAGCTTGTGCAGAAAGTTCTTTATAAAGTAAAATTTTGCATACACTTGAAAAATACTGTATGAGATAAGGAAAATATCGATTGCAACAATTCGCGACGGATTTATTCTTTAAATTATCATTGTTTATAACGATTTCTGTAGAATGCCTATAACTTGTGCAGAAAGTTCTGTATAACGTTAAAATTTTGCATTCACTTGAAAAATACTGTTTGAAATAAGGAAAATATCCTTTTGAAACAATTCGCGACGGAATCATTGTTTAAATAATCATTAGTTATAGCGATTTCTGTAGATGCCTATAACTTTTGCAGAAAGTTCTTTATTAAGTTAAAACGTGGCATACACTTGAAAAATACTGTTTGAAATAAGAAAAATACCGTTTTGAAACATTTCGCGACGGAATCATTGTTTAAATAATCATTATTTATAACGATTTCTGTAGATTGCCTATAGCTTGTGCAGAAAGTTCTTTATAACGTTAAAATTTTGCATTCACTTGAAAAATACTGTTTGAAATAAGGAAAATATCGTTTTGAAAACATTCGCGACGGAATCATTGTTTAAATAATCATTATTTGCACCGATTGCAGTAAAACGCGTAGAACTAGTGCAGAAAATTCGTTATGAAGTAAAAATTTTGCATACATTTCGAAAATACTGTTTGAAATAAAGAAAATACCGTTTTGAAACATTTCGCGACGGAATCATTGTTTAAATAATCATTCTTTATAACGATTTCTGTAGAATGCGTATAGCTTGTGCAGAAAGTTATTTGTAAGGTTAAAATTTTGTATTCACTTGAAAAATACCGTTTGAAATAAGAAAAATATCGCCTTGAAACAATTTGTGACAGAATCATTCTTTAAATAATCATTGTTTATAACGATTTCTGTAGAATGCATATAACTTGTGCAGAATGTTCTTTATTAAGTTAATACGTGGCATACACTTGAAAAATACTGTTTGAAATAAGGAAAATATCGTTTTAAAACAATTCGAGACGGAATATTTATAACGATTTCTGTAGAGTGCCTATAGCTTGTGCAGAAAGTTCTTTATAAAGTTAATATTTTGTATACACTTGAAAAATACTGTTTGAAATAAGGAATATATCGCCTTGAAACAATTCGCGACGGAATCATTGTTTACATAATCATTATTTATAACAATTTCTGTAGAATGCGTATAGCTTGTGCATAAAGTTATTTGTAAGGTCAAAATTTTGCATGAACTTGAAAAATACTGTTTGAAAAAAGGAAAATATCGCCTTGAAACAATTCGTGACAGAATCATTGTTTAAATAATCATTATTTATAACGATTTATGTAGAATGCCTATAACTTGTGCAGACAGTTCTTTATAACGTTAAAATTTTGCATTTACTTGAAAAATACTGTTTGAAATAAGGAAAATACCGTTTTGAAACATTTCGCGACGGAATCATTGTTTAAATAATTATTCTTTATAACAATTTCTGTAGATTGCCTATAGCTTGTGCAGAAAGTTCTTTATAAAGTTATAATTTTGCATACACATGAAAAATACTGTTTGAAATAAGGAAAATACCGTTTTGAAACATTTCGCGACGGAATCATTGTTTAAATAATCATTATTTATAACGATTTCTGTAGTATGCGTATAGCTTGTGCAGAAAGTTCTTTATAAAGTTAGAATTTTGCATACACTTGAAAAATACTGTTTGAAATAAGAAAAATATCGTTTTGAAACAATGCGCTTCAGAATCATTGTTTAAATAATAATTATTTATATCAATTTCTATAAAATGCGTGTAACTTGTGCAAAAATTGTTTATGAAATTAAAATTTTGCATACACTTTACAAATACTGGTTGAAAGAAGGAAAATATCGCTTTGCAACAATTCGCGACGGAATCATTGTTTACATCTTCATTGTTTATAATGATTTCTGATTACTTGTGCAGGAAATTCTTTATGAATTTCAAATTTTCCAAACACTTCAAATATATTGTTTGAAATAAATAAAATATCGTTTTGAAACAATTCGCGACGGAATCATTGTTTAAATAATCCTTGTTTTTAACGATTTCTGATAATTTGTGCAGGAAATTCTTTATAACGTGAAAATTTTGCATACACTCAAAAGATACTGTTTGAAATAAGGAAAATAACGCCTTGAAACAATTTGCGACGGAATCATTATTTAATTAATCATTGTTTATAACGATTTCTGTAAAATGCGTATAAGAACTTGTGCAGAAAATTCTTTAGAAAGTGAAAATGTTGCATACAGTTCAATACTACGGTTTGAAATAAGGAAAATATCATTTTGAGACAATTCGCGACTGAATCCTTGTTTAAATAATCACTGTTTGTAACGATTTCAGTGAAGTGCGTATAACTTGTGCAGAAAATTCTTTATAAGGTGAAAATTTTGCATGCACTTCAAAAACGCTGTCTGAAATAAGGTAAATATCGTTTTGAAACTATTCGCGACGCAATCATTGTTTAAATAATTATTCTTTTTAACGATTTATGTAGAATGCCTATAACTTGTGCAGACAGTTCTTTATAACGTTAAAATTTTGCATTTACTTGAAAAATACTGTTTGAAATAAGGAAAATACCGTTTTGAAACATTTCGCGACGGAATCATTGTTTAAATAATTATTATTTATAACAATTTCTGTAGATTGCCTATAGCTTGTGTAGAAAGTTCTTTATAACGTTAAAATTTTGCATTCACTTGAAAAATACTGTTTGAAATAAGGAAAATATCGTTTTAAAACAATTCGAGACGGAATCATTGTTTAAATAATCATTGTTTATAACGATTTCTGTAGAGTGCCTATAGCTTGTGCAGAAAGTTCTTTATAAAGTTAATATTTTGTATACACTTGAAAAATACTGTTTGAAATAAGGAAAATATCGCCTTGAAACATTTCGCGACGGAATCATTGTTTACATATTCATTATTTTCACCGATTTCAGTAAAACGCGTAGAACTAGTGCAGAAAATTCGTTATAAAGTAAAAATTTTGCATACATTTCGAAAATATTGTTTGAAATAAGGAAAATACCGTTTTGAAACATTTCGCGACGGAATCATTGTTTAAATAATCATTATTTATAACAATTTCTGTAGAGTGCCTATAGCTTGTGCAGAAAGTTCTTTATAAAGTTAATATTTTGCATACACTTGAAAAATACTGTTTGAAATAAGGAATATATCGCCTTGAAACAATTCGCGACGGCATCATTGTTTAAATGATCATTATTTATAACGATTTCTGTAGAATGCGTATAGCGTGTGCAAAAAGTTACTTGTAAAGTAAAAATTTTGTATTCACTTGAAAAATACTGTTTGAAAAATGGAAAATATCGCCTTAAGACAATTCGCGACGGAATCATTGTTTAAATAATCATTATTTATAACGATTTCTGTAGATTGCCTATAGCTTGTGCAGAAAGTTCTTTATAACGTTAAAATTTTGCATTCACTTGAAAAATACTGTTTGAAATAAGGGAAATATCGCTTTGAAAAAATTTGCGACGGAATATTTATAACGATTTCTGTAGGGTGCCTATAGCTTATGCAGAAAGTTCTTTATAAAGTTGATATTTTGCATACACTTGAAAAATACTGTTTGAAATAAGAAAAATATCTTTTTGAACCAATGCGCTTCAGAATCATTGTTTAAATGATCATTATTTATAACGATTTCTGTAGACTGCGTATAGCTTGTGCAAAAAGTTATTTGTAAAGTAAAAATTTTGTATTCACTTGAAAAATACTGTTTGAAAAATGGAAAATATCGCCTTAAAACAATTCGCGACGGAATCATTGTTTAAATAATCATTATTTATAACGATTTCTGTAGATGCCTATAACTTTTGCAGAAAGTTCTTTATTAAGTTAAAACGTGGCATACACTTGAAAAATACTGTTTGAAATAAGGAATATATCGCCTTGAAACAATTCGCGACGGCATCATTGTTTACATAATCATTATTTATAACTATTTCTGTAGATTGCCTATAGCTTGTGCAGAAAGTTCTTTATAACGTTAAAATTTTGCATTCACTTGAAAAATACTGTTTGAAATAAGGAAAATATCGTTTTAAAACAATTCGAGACGGAATCATTGTTTACATATTCATTATTTTCACCGATTTCAGTAAAACCCGTAGAACTAGTGCAGAAAATTCGTTATAAAGTAAAAATTTTGCATACATTTCGAAAATACTATTTGAAATAAGGAACATACCGTTTTGAAACATTTCGCGACGGAATCATTGTTTAAATAATCATTCTTTATAACGATTTCTGTAGAATGCGTATAGCTTGTGTAAAAAGTTATTTATAAGGTTAATATTTTGCTTTCACTTGAAAACTACTGTTTGAAATATGGAAAATATCGCCTTGAAACAATTTGCGACGGAATCATTGTATACATATTCATTATTTGCACCGATTGCAGTAAAACGCGTAGAACTAGTGCAGAAAATTGTTTATGAAGAAAAATGTTGCAAACATTTCGAAAATACTGTTTGAAATAAGGGAAATATCGTTTTGAAAAAATTCGCGACGGAATATTTATAAGGATTTCTGTAGAGTGCCTATAGCTTGTGCAGAAAGTTCTTTATAAAGTTAATATTTTGCATACACTTGAAAAATACTGTTTGAAATAAGAAAAATATCTTTTTGAACCAATGCGTTTCAGAATCATTGTTTAAATGATCATTATTTATAACGATTTCTGTAGAATGCGTATAGCTTGTGCAAAAAGTTACTTGTAAAGTAAAAATTTTGTATTCACTTGAAAAATACTGTTTGAAAAATGGAAAATATCGCCTTAAAACAATTCGCGACGGAATCATTGTTTAAATAATCATTATTTATAACGATTTCTGTAGATGCCTATAACTTTTGCAGAAAGTTCTTTATTAAGTTAAAACGTGGCATACACTTGAAAAATACTGTTTGAAATAAGGAATATATCGCCTTGAAACAATTCGCGACGGCATCATTGTTTACATAATCATTATTTATAACAATTTCTGTAGATTGCCTATAGCTTGTGCAGAAAGTTCCTTATAACGTTAAAATTTTGCATTCACTTGAAAAATACTGTTTGAAATAAGGAAAATATCGTTTTAAAACAATTCGAGACGGAATCGTTGTTTACATATTCACTAATTTCACCGATTTCAGTAAAACCCGTAGAACTAGTGCAGTAAATTCGTTATAAAGTAAAAATTTTGCATACATTTCGAAAATACTGTTTGAAATAAGGAAAATACCGTTTTGAAACATTTCGAGACGGAATATTTATAACGATTTCTGTAGAGTGCCTATAGCTTGTGCAGAAAGTTCTTTATAAAGTTAATATTTTGCATACACTTGAAAAATACTGTTTGAAATAAGAAAAATATCTTTTTGAACTAATGCGTTTCGGAATCATTGTTTAAATTATCATTATTTATAACGATTTTTGTAGAATGCGTATAGCTTGTGCAAAAAGTTACTTGTAAAGTAAAAATTTTGCATTCACTTGAAAAATACTGTTTGAAATAAGGAAAATATCGTTTTGAACCACTTCGCGACGGAATCATTGTTTAAATAATCATTCTTTATAACGATTTCCATAAAATGCGTATAGCTTGTGCAGAAAGTTATTTATTAAGTTAAAACGTGGCATACACTTGAAAAATACTGTTTGAAATAAGCAATATATCGCCTTGAAACAATTCGCGACGGAATCATTGTTTACATAATCATTATTTATAACAATTTCTGTAGATTGCCTATAGCTTGTGCAGAAAGTTCTTTATAAAGTTAAAATTTTGCATTCACTTGAAAAATACTGTTTGAAATAAGGAAAATATCGCCTTGAAACAATTTGCGACGGAATCATTGTTTAAATAATCATAACAATTTCTGTAGATTGCCTATAGCTTGTGCAGAAAGTTCTTTATAACGTTAAAATTTTGCATTCACTTGAAAAATACTGTTTGAAATAAGGAAAATATCGTTTTAAAAAATTTCGAGACGGAATCATTGTTTAAATAATCATTCTTTATAACGATTTCTGTAGAATGCGTATAGCTTGTGCAAAAAGTTACTTGTAAAGTAAAAATTTTGTATTCACTTGAAAAATACTGTTTGAAATAAGGAAAATATCGCCTTGAAACAATTCGCGACGGAATCATTGTTTAAATAATCATTATTTATAACGATTTCTGCAGATGCCTATAACTTTTGCAGAAAGTTCTTTATTAAGTTAAAACGTGGCATACACTTGAAAAATACTGTTTGAAATAACCAATATATCGCCTTGAAACAATTTGCGACGGAATATTTATAACGATTTCTGTAGAGTGCCCTATAGCTTGTGCAAAAAGTTCTTTATAACGTTAAAATTTTGCAATCACTTGAAAAATACTGTTTGAAATAAGGAAAATATTGTTTTGAAAACATTCGCGATGGAATCATTGTTTACATATTCATTATTGGCACCGATTTTAGCAAAATGCGTAGAACTTGTGCATAAAATTCTCTATAAAGTACAAATTTTGCGTACATTTCGTAAATGCTATTTGAAATAAAGAAATTATCGTTTTGAAACAATTCGCGACGGAATCATTGTTTAAATGATCATTATTTATAACGATTTCTGTAGAATGCGTATAGCGTATGCAAAAAGTTACTTGTAAAGTAAATATTTTGTATTCACTTGAAAAATACTGTTTGAAAAATGGAAAATATCGCCTTAAGACAATTGGCGACGGCATCATTGTTTAAATAATCATTATTCATAACGATTTCTGTAGCTGCCTATAACATGTGCAGAAAGTTAATTGTAAGGTTAAAATTTTGTATTTACTTGAAAAATACCGTTTGAAATAAGAAAAAAAATATCGTTTTGAAACAATTCGCGACGAATCATTGTTTAAATAATCATTATTTATAACTATTTCTGTAGATTGCCTATAGCTTGTGCAGAAAGTTCTTTATAACGTTAAAATTTTGCATAAACTTAAAAAATACTGTATGAGATAAAGAAAATATCGTTTTAAAACAATTCGAGACGGAATAATTGTTTACATATTCTTTATTTTCACCGATTTCAGTAAAACCCGTAGAACTAGTGCAGAAAATTCGTTATAAAGTAAAAATTTTGCATACATTTCGAAAATACTATTTGAAATAAGGAACATACCGTTTTGAAACATTTCGCGACGGAATCATTGTTTAAATAATCATTCTTTATAACGATTTCTGTAGATGCCTATAACTTTTGCCCAAAATTCTTTATAAAGTTAAAATTTTGCATGCGCTTCAAAAATACTGTCTGAAATAAGAAAAATATCGCCTTGAAACAATTTGCGACCGATTGTTTGAAATAAGGGAAATGTCGTTTTGAAAAAATTTGCGATGGAATATTTATAACGATTTCTGTAGAGTGCCTATAGCTTATGCAGAAAGTTCTTTATAAAGTTAATATTTTGCATACACTTGAAGAATACTGTTTGAAATAAGAAAAATATCTTTTTGAACCAATGCGCTTCAGAATCATTGTTTAAATGATCATTATTTATAACGATTTCTGTAGAATGCGTATAGCTTGTGCAAAAAGTTATTTGTAAAGTAAAAATTTTGTATTCACTTGAAAAATACTGATTGAAATAAGGAATATATCGCCTTGAAACAATTCGCGACGGCATCATTGTTTAAATAATCATTATTTATAACGATTTCTGTAGATCCCTATAACTTTTACAGAAAGTTCTTTATTAAGTTAAAACGTGGCATACACTTGAAAAATACTGTTTGAATTAAGGAATATATCGCTTTGAAACAATTCGCGACGGAATCATTGTTTACATATTCATTATTTATAACGATTTCTCTAGATGCCTATAATTTTTGCAGAAAGTTCTTTATAACGTTAAAATTTTGCATTCACTTGAAAAATACTGTTTGAAATAAGGAAAATATCGTTTTAAAACAATTCGAGACGGAATCATTGTTTACATATTCATTATTTTCACCGATTTCAGTAAAACCCGTAGAACTAGTGCAGAAAATTCGTTATAAAGTAAAAATTTTGCATACATTTCGAAAATACTGTTTGAAATAAGGAAAATACCATTTTGAAACATTTCGCGACGGAATCATTGTTTAAATAATCATTCTTTATAACGATTTCTGTAGAATGCGTATAGCTTGAGCAAAAAGTTATTTATAAGGTTAATATTTTGCTTTCACTTGAAAACTACTGTTTGAAATAAGGAAAATATCGCCTTGAAACAATTTGCGACGGAATCATTGTATACATATTCATTATTTGCACCGATTGCAGTAAAACGCGTAGAACTAGTGCAGAAAATTGTTTATGAAGAAAAATGTTGCAAACATTTCGAAAATACTGTTTGAAATAAGGGAAATATCGTTTTGAAAAAATTCGCGACGGAATATTTATAACGATTTCTGTAGAGTGCCTATAGCTTGTGCAGAAAGTTCTTTATAAAGTTAATATTTTGCATACACTTGAAAAATACTGTTTGAAATAAGAAAAATATCTTTTTGAACCAATGCGCTTCAGAATCATTGTTTAAATGATCATTATTTATAACGATTTCTGTAGAATGCGTATAGCTTGTGCAAAAAGTTATTTGTAAAGTAAAAATTTTGTATTCACTTGAAAAATACTGTTTGAAAAATGGAAAATATCGCCTTAAAACAATTCGCGACGGAATCATTGTTTAAATAATCATTATTTATAACGATTTCTGTAGATGCCTATAACTTTTGCAGAAAGTTCTTTATTAAGTTAAAACGTGGCATACACTTGAAAAATACTGTTTGAAATAAGGAATATATCGCCTTGAAACTATTCGCGACGGCATCATTGTTTAAATAATCATTATTCATAACGATTTCTGTAGCTGCCTATAACATGTGCAGAAAGTTAATTGTAAGGTTAAAATTTTGTATTTACTTGAAAAATACCGTTTGAAATAAGAAAAAAAATATCGTTTTGAAACAATTCGCGACGAATCATTGTTTAAATAATCATTATTTATAACTATTTCTGTAGATTGCCTATAGCTTGTGCAGAAAGTTCTTTATAACGTTAAAATTTTGCATAAACTTAAAAAATACTGTATGAGATAAAGAAAATATCGTTTTAAAACAATTCGAGACGGAATAATTGTTTACATATTCTTTATTTTCACCGATTTCAGTAAAACCCGTAGAACTAGTGCAGAAAATTCGTTATAAAGTAAAAATTTTGCATACATTTCGAAAATACTGTTTGAAATAAGGAAAATACCGTTTTGAAACATTTCGCGACGGAATCATTGTTTAAATAATCATTCTTTATAACGATTTCTGTAGAATGCGTATAGCTTGTGCAAAAAGTTATTTGTAAAGTAAAAATTTTGTATTCACTTGAAAAATACTGTTTGAAAAATGGAAAATATCGCCTTAAAACAATTCGCGACGGAATCATTGTTTAAATAATCATTATTTATAACGATTTCTGTAGAGTGCCTATAGCTTGTGCAGAAAGTTCTTTATAAAGTTAATATTTTGCATACACTTGAAAAATACTGTTTGAAATAAGGAATATATCGCCTTGAAACAATTCGCGACGGAATCATTGTTTACATAATCATTATTTATAACAATTTCTGTAGATTGCCTATAGCTTGTGCAGAAAGTTCTTTATAACGTTAAAATTTTGCATTCACTTGAAAAATACTGTTTGAAATAAGGAAAATATCGTTTTAAAACAATTCGAGACGGAATCATTGTTTACATATTCATTATTTTCACCGATTTCAGTAAAACCCGTAGAACTAGTGCAGAAAATTCGTTATAAAGTAAAAATTTTGCATACATTTCGAAAATACTGTTTGAAATAAGGAAAATACCGTTTTGAAACATTTCGCGACGGAATCATTGTTTAAATAATCATTCTTTATAACGATTTCTGTAGAATGCGTATAGCTTGTGCAAAAAGTTATTTATAAAGTTAATATTTTGCTTTCACTTGGTAACTACTGTTTGAAATAAGGAAAATATCGCCTTGAAACAATTTGCGACGGAATCATTGTTTAAATAATCATTATTTATAACGATTTATGTAGAATGCCTATAACTTGTGCAGAAAGTTCTTTATAACGTTAAAATTTTGCATTTACTTGAAAAATACTGTTTGAAAAAAGGAAAATATCGCCTTGAAACAATTAGCGACGGAATCATTGTTTAAATAATCATTATTTATAACGATTTCTGTAGAATGCCTATAACTTGTGCAGAAAGTTCTTTATAAAGTTAAAATTTTGCATGCGCTTGAAAAATACTGTTTGAAATAAGAAAAATATCGTTTTGAAACAATGCGCGACGGAATCATTGTTTAAATAATCATTATTTATAACGATTTCTGTAGATGCCTATAACTTTTGCAGAAAGTTCTTTATTAAGTTAAAACGTGGCATACACTTGAAAAATACTGTTTGAAATAAGGAAAATATCGCCTTGAAACAATTTGCGACGGAATCATTGTATACATATTCATTATTTGCACCGATTGCAGTAAAACGCGTAGAACTAGTGCAGAAAATTCGTTATGAAGTAAAAATTTTGCATACATTTCGAAAATACTGTTTGAAATAAAGAAAATACCGTTTTGAAACATTTCGCGACGGAATCATTGTTTAAATAATCATTCTTTATAACGATTTCTGTAGAATGCGTATAGCTTGTGCAGAAAGTTATTTGTAAACTTAAATTAATGCATACCCTTGAAAAATACTGTTTGAAAAAAGGAAAATATCGCCTTGAAACAATTCGTGACAGAATCATTGTTTAAATAATCATTATTTATAACGATTTATGTAGAATGCCTATAACTTGTGCAGACAGTTCTTTATAACGTTAAAATTTTGCATTCACTTTTGAAAAAAGGAAAATATCGCTTTGAAACAATTCGCGACGGAATCATTGTTTAAATAATCATTATTTATAACGATTTCTGTAGAATGCGTATAGCTTGTGCAGAAAGTTCTTTATAAAGTAAAATTTTGCATACACTTGAAAATACTGTTTGAAATAAGGAAAATATCGTTTTGAAACAATTCGCGACGGAATCATTGTTTAAATAATCATTATTTATAACGATTTCTGTAGATGCCTATAGCTTGTGCAGAAAGTTCTTTATTAAAGTTAAATTTGCATACACTTGAAAAATACTGTTTGAAATAAGGAAAATATCGCCTTGAAACAATTCGCGACGGAATCATTGTTTAAATAATCATTATTTATAACGATTTCTGTAGAATGCGTATAGCTTGTGCAGAAAGTTCTTTATAAGGTAAAATTTTGCATACACTTGAAAAATACTGTTTGAAATAAGGAAATATCGCCTTGAAACAATTCGCGACGGAATCATTGTTTAAATAATCATTATTTATAACGATTTCTGTAGATGCGTATAGCTTGTGCAGAAAGTTCTTTATAAGTTAAAATTTTGCATACACTTGAAAAATACTGTTTGAAATAAGGAAAATATCGCCTTTTAAAACAATTCGCGACGGAATCATTGTTTACATAATCATTATTTATAACGATTTCTGTAGATGCGTATAGAACTTGTGCAAAAAGTTCGTTATAAAGTAAAAATTTTGCATACACTTGAAAAATACTGTTTGAAATATGAAAATATCGCCTTGAAACAATTTGCGACGGAATATTTATAACGATTTCTGTAGAGTGCCCTATAGCTTGTGCAGAAAGTTCTTTATAACGTTAAAATTTTGCATTCACTTGAAAAATACTGTTTGAAATAAGGAAAATATCGTTTTGAAAACATTCGCGACGGAATCATTGTTTAAATAATCATTATTTGCACCGATTGCAGTAAAACGCGTAGAACTAGTGCAGAAAATTCGTTATGAAGTAAAAATTTTGCATACATTTCGAAAATACTGTATGAGATAAGGAAAATATCGATTGCAACAATTCGCGACGGATTTATTCTTTAAATTATCATTGTTTATAACGATTTCTGTAGAATGCCTATAACTTGTGCAGAAAATTCTTTATAAAGTCAAAATTTTGCATACACTTCAAAAATACTCTCTGAAATAAGAAAAATATCGTTTTGAAACTATTCGCGTCGCAATCATTGTTTATAATCGTTTGTGATAGGTTGTGCAGAAAATTCATTATACAGTTAAAATTTTGCATACACTTCAAAAATACTGCTTGATATAAGCAAAATATCGTTTTGAAACATTTCGCGACGGAATCATTGTTTAAATAATCATTGCTTATAACAATTTCTATAAAATGCATATAACTTGTGCAGAAAGTTCTGTATAACGTTAAAATTTTGCATTCACTTGAAAAATACTGTTTGAAATAAGGAAAATATCCTTTTGAAACAATTCGCGACGGAATCATTGTTTAAATAATCATTAGTTATAGCGATTTCTGTAGAATGCGTATTGCTTGTGCATAAAGTTATTTGTAAGGTCAAACTTTTGCATAAACTTGAAAAATACTGTTTGAAAAATGGAAAATATCGCCTTAAAACAATTCGCGACGGAATCATTGTTTAAATAATCATTATTTATAACGATTTCTGTAGAATGCGTATAGCTTGTGCAGAAAGTTATTTGTAAGGTTAAAATTTTGCATCAACTTGAAAAATACTGTTTGAAATATGAAAATATCGCCTTAAAACAATTCGCGACGGAGTCATTGTTTAAATAATCATTATTTATAACGTTTTCTGTTGAATGCGTATAGCTTGGGCAGAAAGTTCTTTATAACGTTAAAATTTTGCATCTACTAGAAAAATACTGTTTGAAAAAAGGAAAATATCGCCTTGAAACAATTCGCGACGGAATCATTGTATACATATTCATTATTTGCACCGATTTCAGTAAAACGCGTAGAACTAGTGCAGAAAATTGTTTTTGAAGAAAAATTTTGCATACATTTCGAAAATACCGTTTGAGATAAGGGAAATATCGTTTTGAAAAAATTCGCAACATAATATTTATAACGATTTCTGTCGAATGCGTATAGCTTGTGCAAAAAGTTATTTGTAAAGTTAAAATTTTGTATTCACTTGAAAAATACTGTTTGAAGAAAGGAAAATATCGCCTTGAAACAATTCTCGACGGAATCATTGTTTAAATAATCATTATTTATAACGATTTCTGTAAAATGCCTATAACTTGTGCAGAAAGTTCTTTATAAAGTTATAATTTTGCATACACATGAAAAATACTGTTTGAAATAAGGAAAATACCGTTTTGAAACATTTCGCGACGGAATCATTGTTTAAATAATCATTATTTATAACGATTGCTGTAGAATGCGTATAGCTTGTGCAAAAAGTTATTTGTAAGGTTAAAATTTTGGCTTTCACTTGAAAAATACTTTTTGAAAAAAGGAGAATATCGCCTTGAAACAATTCGCGACGGAATGATTGTTTAAATAATCATTGTTTATAACGATTTTTGTAGAATGCGTATAGCTTGTGCAAAAAGTTATTGGTAAGGTGAAAATTTTGCATCAACTTGAAAAATACTGTTTGAAAAAAGTAAAATATCGTTTTGAAACAATTTGCGACAGAATTTTGTTTAAATGATCATTATTTATAACGATTTCTGTAGAATGCGTATAGCTTGTGCAGAAAGTTATTTGTAAGGTTAAAATTTTGCATCAACTTGAAAAATACTGTTTGAAATATGAAAAATATCGTTTTGAAACAATTCGAGACGGAATCATTGTTTAAATAATCATTATTTATAACAATTTCTGTAGATTGCCTATAGCTTGTGCAGAAAGTTCTTTACAACGTTAAAATTTTGCAGACACTTGAAAAATACTGTATGAGATAAGGAAAATATCGATTGCAGCAATTCGCGACGGGTTTATTCTTTAAATTATCATTGTTAATAACGATTTCTGTAGTATGCGTATAGCTTGTGCAGAAAGTTCTTTATAAAGTTAGAATTTTGCATACACTTGAAAAATACTGTTTGAAATAAGAAAAATATCGTTTTGAAACAATGCGCTTCAGAATCATTGTTTAAATAATCATTATTTATAACGATTTCTGTTGAATCATATAGCTTGTGAAAAAAGTTATTTGTAAAGTTACAATTTTGTATTCACTTGAAAAATACTGTTTGAAGAAAGGAAAATATCGTGTTGAAACAATTCGCGACGGAATAATTGTTTACATATTCATTATTTATAACGATTTCTGTTGAATGCGTATAGCTTGCGCAGAAAGTTATTTGTAAGGTTAAATTTTTGCATACACTGAAAGAATACTGTTTAAAATAAGGAAAGTATCGTTTTTAAACAATTCGCGACGGGATCATTGTTTATAATGATTTCTGATAAATTGTGCAAAAAATTCTTTATAAAGTAAACATTTTGCGTACATTTAAAAAAAAACGTTTTTGAAATAATGAAAATATCGTTTTGAAGCATTTCGCGACGGAATTATTGTTTACATATTCATTATTTTCATCGATTTCAGTAAAACGCGTAGAACTAGTGCAGAAAATTCGTTATAAAGTAAAAATTTTGCATACATTTCGAATATACTGTTTGAAATAAGGAAAATACCGTTTTGAAACATTTCGCGACGGAATCATTGTTTAAATAATCATTATTTATAACGATTGCTGTAGAATGCGTATAGCTTGTGCAAAAAGTTTTTGTAAGGTTAAAATTTTGGCTTTCACATGAAAAATACTTTTTGAAAAAAGGAAAATATCGCCTTGAAACAATTCGCGACGGAATGATTGTTTAAATAATCATTGTTTATAACGATTTTTGTAGAATGCGTATAGCTTGTGCAGAAAGTTATTTGTAAGGTTAAAATTTTGCATCAACTTGAAAAATACTGTTTGAAATATGAAAATATCGCCTTAAAACAATTCGCGACGGAGTCATTGTTTAAATAATCATTATTTATAACGTTTTCTGTTGAATGCGTATAGCTTGGGCAGAAAGTTCTTTATAACGTTAAAATTTTGCATCTACTAGAAAAATACTGTTTGAAAAAAGGAAAATATCGCCTTGAAACAATTCGCGACGGAATCATTGTATACATATTCATTATTTGCACCGATTTCAGTAAAACGCGTAGAACTAGTGCAGAAAATTGTTTTTGAAGAAAAATTTTGCATACATTTCGAAAATACCGTTTGAGATAAGGGAAATATCGTTTTGAAAAAATTCGCAACATAATATTTATAACGATTTCTGTCGAATGCGTATAGCTTGTGCAAAAAGTTATTTGTAAAGTTAAAATTTTGTATTCACTTGAAAAATACTGTTTGAAGAAAGGAAAATATCGCCTTGAAACAATTCTCGACGGAATCATTGTTTAAATAATCATTATTTATAACGATTTCTGTAAAATGCCTATAACTTGTGCAGAAAGTTCTTTATAAAGTTATAATTTTGCATACACATGAAAAATACTGTTTGAAATAAGGAAAATACCGTTTTGAAACATTTCGCGACGGAATCATTGTTTAAATAATCATTATTTATAACGATTGCTGTAGAATGCGTATAGCTTGTGCAAAAAGTTATTTGTAAGGTTAAAATTTTGGCTTTCACTTGAAAAATACTTTTTGAAAAAAGGAGAATATCGCCTTGAAACAATTCGCGACGGAATGATTGTTTAAATAATCATTGTTTATAACGATTTTTGTAGAATGCGTATAGCTTGTGCAAAAAGTTATTTGTAAAGTTAAAATTTTGTATTCACTTGAAAAATACTGTTTGAAGAAAGGAAAATATCGCCTTGAAACAATTCACGACGGAATCATTGTTTAAATAATCATTATTTATAACGATTTCTGTAAAATGCGTTTAGCTTGTGCAGAACGTTATTTGTAAGGTTAAAATTTTGCATGAACTTGAAAAATACTGTTTGAAAAATGGAAAATATCGCCTTAAAACAATTCGCCAAGGAATCATTGTTTAAATAATCATTATTTATAACGATTTCTGTAGAATGCGTATAGCTTGTGCAGAAAATTCGTTATAAAGTAAAAATTTTGCATACACTTCGAAAATACTGTTTGAAATAAGGAAAATATCGTTTTGAAACAATTCGCGACGGAATCATTGTTTAAATAATCATTCTTTATAACGATTTCTGTAGAATGCGTATAGCTTGTGCAGAAAGTTATTTGTAAGGTTAAAATTTTGCATACACTTGAAAAATACTGTTTGAAATAAGGAATATATCGCCTTGAAACAATTCACGACGGAATCATTGTTTAAATAATCATTATTTATAACGATTTCTGTAAAATGCGTTTAGCTTGTGCAGAACGTTATTTGTAAGGTTAAAATTTTGCATAAACTTGAAAAATACTGTTTGAAAAATGGAAAATATCGCCTTAAAACAATTCGCGACGGAATCATTGTTTAAATAATCATTATTTATAACGATTTCTGTAGAATGCGTATAGCTTGTGCAAAAAGTTACTTGTAAAGTAAAAATTTTGTATTCACTTGAAAAATACTGTTTGAAAAATGGAAAATATCGCCTTGAAACAATTTGCGACGGAATCATTGTATACATATTCATTATTTGCACCGATTGCAGTAAAACGCGTAGAACTAGTGCAGAAAATTGTTTATGAAGAAAAATGTTGCACACATTTCGAAAATACTGTTTGAAATAAGGGAAATGTCGTTTTGAAAAAATTCGCGACGGAATATTTATAACGATTTCTGTAGAATGCGTATAGCTTGTGCAAAAAGTTATTTGTAAAGTAAAAATTTTGTATTCACTTGAAAAATACTGATTGAAATAAGGAATATATCGCCTTGAAACAATTCGCGACGGCATCATTGTTTACATAATCATTATTTATAACAATTTCTGTAGATTGCCTATAGCTTGTGCAGAAAGTTCTTTATAACGTTAAAATTTTGCATTCACTTGAAAAATACTGTTTGAAATAAGGAAAATATCGTTTTAAAACAATTCGCGACGGAATCATTGTTTAAATAATCATTAGTTATAGCGATTTCTGTAGAATGCGTATTGCTTGTGCATAAAGTTATTTGTAAGGTCAAACTTTTGCATAAACTTGAAAAATACTGTTTGAAAAATGGAAAATATCGCCTTAAAACAATTCACGACGGAATCATTGTTTAAATAATCATTATTTATAACGATTTCTGTAAAATGCGTTTAGCTTGTGCAGAACGTTATTTGTAAGGTTAAAATTTTGCATGAACTTGAAAAATACTGTTTGAAATAAGAAAAATATCGTTTTGAAACAATTCGCCACGGAATCATTGTTTAAATAATCATTATTTATAACGATTTCTGTAGAATGCGTATAACTTTTGCAGAAAGTTCTTTATAACGTTAAAATTTAGCATTCACTTGAATAATACTGTTTGAAATAAGGAAAATATCGTTTTAAAACAATTCGAGACGGAATCATTGTTTACATATTCATTATTTTCATCGATTTCAGTAAAACGCGTAGAACTAGTGCAGAAAATTCGTTATAAAGTAAATATTTCGCATACATTTCGAATATACTGTTTGAAATAAGGAAAATACCGTTTTGAAACATTTCGCGACGGAATCATTGTTTAAATAATCATTATTTATAACGATTGCTGTAGAATGCGTATAGCTTGTGCAAAAAGTTATTTGTAAGGTTAAAATTTTGGCTTTCACTTGAAAAATACTTTTTGAAAAAAGGAGAATATCGCCTTGAAACAATTCGCGACGGAATGATTGTTTAAATAATCATTGTTTATAACGATTTTTGTAGAATGCGTATAGCTTGTGCAGAAAGTTATTTGTAAGGTTAAAATTTTGCATCAACTTGAAAAATACTGTTTGAAATATGAAAATATCGCCTTAAAACAATTCGCGACGGAGTCATTGTTTAAATAATCATTATTTATAACGTTTTCTGTTGAATGCGTATAGCTTGGGCAGAAAGTTCTTTATAACGTTAAAATTTTGCATCTACTAGAAAAATACTGTTTGAAAAAAGGAAAATATCGCCTTGAAACAATTCGCGACGGAATCATTGTATACATATTCATTATTTGCACCGATTTCAGTAAAACGCGTAGAACTAGTGCAGAAAATTGTTTTTGAAGAAAAATTTTGCATACATTTCGAAAATACCGTTTGAGATAAGGGAAATATCGTTTTGAAAAAATTCGCAACATAATATTTATAACGATTTCTGTCGAATGCGTATAGCTTGTGCAAAAAGTTATTTGTAAAGTTAAAATTTTGTATTCACTTGAAAAATACTGTTTGAAGAAAGGAAAATATCGCCTTGAAACAATTCTCGACGGAATCATTGTTTAAATAATCATTATTTATAACGATTTCTGTAAAATGCCTATAACTTGTGCAGAAAGTTCTTTATAAAGTTATAATTTTGCATACACATGAAAAATACTGTTTGAAATAAGGAAAATACCGTTTTGAAACATTTCGCGACGGAATCATTGTTTAAATAATCATTATTTATAACGATTGCTGTAGAATGCGTATAGCTTGTGCAAAAAGTTATTTGTAAGGTTAAAATTTTGGCTTTCACTTGAAAAATACTTTTTGAAAAAAGGAGAATATCGCCTTGAAACAATTCGCGACGGAATGATTGTTTAAATAATCATTGTTTATAACGATTTTTGTAGAATGCGTATAGCTTGTGCAAAAAGTTATTGGTAAGGTGAAAATTTTGCATCAACTTGAAAAATACTGTTTGAAAAAAGTAAAATATCGTTTTGAAACAATTTGCGACAGAATTTTGTTTAAATGATCATTATTTATAACGATTTCTGTAGAATGCGTATAGCTTGTGCAGAAAGTTATTTGTAAGGTTAAAATTTTGCATCAACTTGAAAAATACTGTTTGAAATATGAAAAATATCGTTTTGAAACAATTCGAGACGGAATCATTGTTTAAATAATCATTATTTATAACAATTTCTGTAGATTGCCTATAGCTTGTGCAGAAAGTTCTTTACAACGTTAAAATTTTGCAGACACTTGAAAAATACTGTATGAGATAAGGAAAATATCGATTGCAGCAATTCGCGACGGGTTTATTCTTTAAATTATCATTGTTAATAACGATTTCTGTAGTATGCGTATAGCTTGTGCAGAAAGTTCTTTATAAAGTTAGAATTTTGCATACACTTGAAAAATACTGTTTGAAATAAGAAAAATATCGTTTTGAAACAATGCGCTTCAGAATCATTGTTTAAATAATCATTATTTATAACGATTTCTGTTGAATCATATAGCTTGTGAAAAAAGTTATTTGTAAAGTTACAATTTTGTATTCACTTGAAAAATACTGTTTGAAGAAAGGAAAATATCGTGTTGAAACAATTCGCGACGGAATAATTGTTTACATATTCATTATTTATAACGATTTCTGTTGAATGCGTATAGCTTGCGCAGAAAGTTATTTGTAAGGTTAAATTTTTGCATACACTGAAAGAATACTGTTTAAAATAAGGAAAGTATCGTTTTTAAACAATTCGCGACGGGATCATTGTTTATAATGATTTCTGATAAATTGTGCAAAAAATTCTTTATAAAGTAAACATTTTGCGTACATTTAAAAAAAAACGTTTTTGAAATAATGAAAATATCGTTTTGAAGCATTTCGCGACGGAATTATTGTTTACATATTCATTATTTTCATCGATTTCAGTAAAACGCGTAGAACTAGTGCAGAAAATTCGTTATAAAGTAAAAATTTTGCATACATTTCGAATATACTGTTTGAAATAAGGAAAATACCGTTTTGAAACATTTCGCGACGGAATCATTGTTTAAATAATCATTATTTATAACGATTGCTGTAGAATGCGTATAGCTTGTGCAAAAAGTTTTTGTAAGGTTAAAATTTTGGCTTTCACATGAAAAATACTTTTTGAAAAAAGGAAAATATCGCCTTGAAACAATTCGCGACGGAATGATTGTTTAAATAATCATTGTTTATAACGATTTTTGTAGAATGCGTATAGCTTGTGCAGAAAGTTATTTGTAAGGTTAAAATTTTGCATCAACTTGAAAAATACTGTTTGAAATATGAAAATATCGCCTTAAAACAATTCGCGACGGAGTCATTGTTTAAATAATCATTATTTATAACGTTTTCTGTTGAATGCGTATAGCTTGGGCAGAAAGTTCTTTATAACGTTAAAATTTTGCATCTACTAGAAAAATACTGTTTGAAAAAAGGAAAATATCGCCTTGAAACAATTCGCGACGGAATCATTGTATACATATTCATTATTTGCACCGATTTCAGTAAAACGCGTAGAACTAGTGCAGAAAATTGTTTTTGAAGAAAAATTTTGCATACATTTCGAAAATACCGTTTGAGATAAGGGAAATATCGTTTTGAAAAAATTCGCAACATAATATTTATAACGATTTCTGTCGAATGCGTATAGCTTGTGCAAAAAGTTATTTGTAAAGTTAAAATTTTGTATTCACTTGAAAAATACTGTTTGAAGAAAGGAAAATATCGCCTTGAAACAATTCTCGACGGAATCATTGTTTAAATAATCATTATTTATAACGATTTCTGTAAAATGCCTATAACTTGTGCAGAAAGTTCTTTATAAAGTTATAATTTTGCATACACATGAAAAATACTGTTTGAAATAAGGAAAATACCGTTTTGAAACATTTCGCGACGGAATCATTGTTTAAATAATCATTATTTATAACGATTGCTGTAGAATGCGTATAGCTTGTGCAAAAAGTTATTTGTAAGGTTAAAATTTTGGCTTTCACTTGAAAAATACTTTTTGAAAAAAGGAGAATATCGCCTTGAAACAATTCGCGACGGAATGATTGTTTAAATAATCATTGTTTATAACGATTTTTGTAGAATGCGTATAGCTTGTGCAAAAAGTTATTGGTAAGGTGAAAATTTTGCATCAACTTGAAAAATACTGTTTGAAAAAAGTAAAATATCGTTTTGAAACAATTTGCGACAGAATTTTGTTTAAATGATCATTATTTATAACGATTTCTGTAGAATGCGTATAGCTTGTGCAGAAAGTTATTTGTAAGGTTAAAATTTTGCATCAACTTGAAAAATACTGTTTGAAATATGAAAAATATCGTTTTGAAACAATTCGAGACGGAATCATTGTTTAAATAATCATTATTTATAACAATTTCTGTAGATTGCCTATAGCTTGTGCAGAAAGTTCTTTACAACGTTAAAATTTTGCAGACACTTGAAAAATACTGTATGAGATAAGGAAAATATCGATTGCAGCAATTCGCGACGGGTTTATTCTTTAAATTATCATTGTTAATAACGATTTCTGTAGTATGCGTATAGCTTGTGCAGAAAGTTCTTTATAAAGTTAGAATTTTGCATACACTTGAAAAATACTGTTTGAAATAAGAAAAATATCGTTTTGAAACAATGCGCTTCAGAATCATTGTTTAAATAATCATTATTTATAACGATTTCTGTTGAATCATATAGCTTGTGAAAAAAGTTATTTGTAAAGTTACAATTTTGTATTCACTTGAAAAATACTGTTTGAAGAAAGGAAAATATCGTGTTGAAACAATTCGCGACGGAATAATTGTTTACATATTCATTATTTATAACGATTTCTGTTGAATGCGTATAGCTTGCGCAGAAAGTTATTTGTAAGGTTAAATTTTTGCATACACTGAAAGAATACTGTTTAAAATAAGGAAAGTATCGTTTTTAAACAATTCGCGACGGGATCATTGTTTATAATGATTTCTGATAAATTGTGCAAAAAATTCTTTATAAAGTAAACATTTTGCGTACATTTAAAAAAAACGTTTTTGAAATAATGAAAATATCGTTTTGAAGCATTTCGCGACGGAATTATTGTTTACATATTCATTATTTTCATCGATTTCAGTAAAACGCGTAGAACTAGTGCAGAAAATTCGTTATAAAGTAAAAATTTTGCATACATTTCGAATATACTGTTTGAAATAAGGAAAATACCGTTTTGAAACATTTCGCGACGGAATCATTGTTTAAATAATCATTATTTATAACGATTGCTGTAGAATGCGTATAGCTTGTGCAAAAAGTTTTTGTAAGGTTAAAATTTTGGCTTTCACATGAAAAATACTTTTTGAAAAAAGGAAAATATCGCCTTGAAACAATTCGCGACGGAATGATTGTTTAAATAATCATTGTTTATAACGATTTTTGTAGAATGCGTATAGCTTGTGCAGAAAGTTATTTGTAAGGTTAAAATTTTGCATCAACTTGAAAAATACTGTTTGAAATATGAAAATATCGCCTTAAAACAATTCGCGACGGAGTCATTGTTTAAATAATCATTATTTATAACGTTTTCTGTTGAATGCGTATAGCTTGGGCAGAAAGTTCTTTATAACGTTAAAATTTTGCATCTACTAGAAAAATACTGTTTGAAAAAAGGAAAATATCGCCTTGAAACAATTCGCGACGGAATCATTGTTTAAATAATCATTATTTATAACGATTTCTGTAGAATGCGTATAGCTTGTGCAGAAAGTTGTTTGAAGAAAAATTTTGCATACATTTCGAAAATACCGTTTGAGATAAGGAAAATATCGTTTTGAAAAAATTCGCGACTTGATAATCATTATTTATAAAGATTTCTGTAGAATGCGTATAGCTTGTGCAGAAAGTTAATTGTAAGGTTAAAATTTTGTATTCACTTGAAAAATACTGTTTGAAGAAAGGAAAATATCGCCTTGAAACAATTCTCGACGGAATCATTGTTTAAATAATCATTATTTATAACGATTTCTGTAAAATGCCTATAACTTGTGCAGAAAGTTCTTTATAAAGTTATAATTTTGCATACACATGAAAAATACTGTTTGAAATAAGGAAAATACCGTTTTGAAACATTTCGCGACGGAATCATTGTTTAAATAATCATTATTTATAACGATTGCTGTTGAATGCGTATAGCTTGTGCAAAAAGTTATTTGTAAAGTTAAAATTTTGTATTCACTTGAAAAATACTGTTTGAAGAAAGGAAAATATCGCCTTGAAACAATTCTCGACGGAATCATTGTTTAAATAATCATTATTTATAACGATTTCTGTAAAATGCGTTTAGCTTGTGCAGAACGTTATTTGTAAGGTTAAATTTTTGCATAAACTTAAAAAATACTGTATGAGATAAAGAAAATATCGATTGCAACAATTCGCGACGGAATCATTGTGTAAATAATCATTCTTTATAACGATTTCTGTAGAATGCATACAGCTTGTGCAGAAAGTTATTTGTAAGGTTAAAATTTTGCATGAACTTGAAAAATACCGTTTGAAATAAGAAAAATATCGTTTTGAAACAATTCGCCACGGAATCATTGTTTAAATAATCATTATTTATAACGATTTCTGTAGAATGCGTATAGCTTGTGCAGAAAGTTATTTGTAAGGTTAAAATTTTGTATTCACTTGAAAAATACCGATTGAAATAAGAAAAATATCGTTTTGAAACAAGTCGCCTCAGAATCATTGTTTAAATGATCATTATTTATAACGATTTCTGTAGAATGCGTATAGCTTGTGCAGAAAATTATTTGTAAAATTAAAATTTTGCATCAACCTGAAAAATACTGTTTGAAAATATGAAAATATCTTTTTGAAACAATTCGCGACAGAATCATTGTTTAAATAATCATTATTCATAACGATTTCTGTAGCTGCCTATAACATGTGCAGAAAGTTAATTGTAAGGTTAAAATTTTGTATTCACTTGAAAAATACCGTTTGAAATAAGAAAAATATCGTTTTGAAACAATTCGCCACGGAATCATTGTTTAAATAATCATTATTTATAACGATTTCTGTAGAATGCGTATAGCTTGTGCAGAAAGTTATGTGTAAGGTCAAAATTTTGTATTCACTTGAAAAATACTGATTGAAATAAGAAAAATATCGTTTTGAAACAAGTCGCCTCAGAATCATTGTTTAAATAAGCATTATTTATAAGGATTTCCGTGGAGTGCCTATAACTAGTGCAGAAAGCCCTTTATAACGTTAAAATTTTGAATTAACTTGAAAAAAGGAAAATATCGCCTTGAAACAATTCGCGACGGAATCATTGTTTACATATTCATTATTTTCATCGATTTCAGTAAAACGCGTAGCACTAGTGCAGAAAATTCGTTGTAAAGTAAAAATTTTGCATACATTTCGAAAATACTGTTTGAAATAAGGAAAAAACGTTTTGACACATTTCGCGACGGAATCATTGTTTAAATAATCATTATTTATAACGATTTCTGTAGAATGCGTATAGCTTGTGCAAAAAGTTATTTGTAAGGTCAAACTTTTCCATAAACTTGAAAAATACTGTTTGAAAAATGGAAAATATCGCCTTAAAACAATTCGCGACGAAATCATTGTTTAAATGATCATTATTTATAACGATTTCTGTTGAAAGCGTATAGCTTGTGCAGAAAGATATTTGTAAAGTTAAAATTATGCATACACTTGAAAAATACTGTTTGAAACAATTCGCTATGGAATCGTTGTTGTAATAATTATTATTTATAACGATTTCTGTTGCATGCATATAGCTTGTGCAGAAAGTTCTGTATAACGTTAAAATTTTGCATTTACTACAAAAATACTGTTTGAAAAAAGGAAAATATCGCCTTGAAACAATTCGCGACGGAATCATTGTTTAAATAATCATTATTTATAACGATTTCTGTAGAATGCGTATAACTTGTGTAGAAAGTGCTTTATATAGTTAAAATATTGAATACACTTCAAAAATACTGTTTGATATAAAAAAAATATCTTTTTAAAACAAATCGCAACGGAATAATTGTTTTTATAATAATTATTTATAACGATTTCTGTAGAATGCGTATAGCTTGTGCAGAAAGTTAATTGTAAGGTTAAAATTTTGTATTCACTTGAAAAATACCGTTTGAAATAAGAAAAATATCGTTTTGAAACAATTCGCCACGGAATCATTGTTTAAATAATCATTGTTTATAACGATTTCTGTAGAATGCATACAACTTGTGCAGAAAGTTATTTGTAAGGTTAAAATTTTGCATGAACTTGAAAAATACCGTTTGAAATAAGAAAAATATCGTTTTGAAACAATTCGCCACGGAATCATTGTTTAAATAATCATTATTTATAACGATTTCTGACAACTTGTGCAGGAAATTCTTTATAAAGTCAAAATTTTGCATACACTTCAAAAATACTCTCTGAAATAAGAAAAATATCGTTTTGAAACTATTCGCGTCGCAATCATTGTTTATAATCGTTTCTGATAGCTTGTGCAGAAAATTCATTATACAGTTAAAATTTTGCATACACCTCGAAAATACTGCTTCAAATAAGCAAAATATCGTTTTGGAACGTTTCGCGACGGAATCATTGTTTAAATAATCATTGCTTATAACAATTTCTATAAAATGCATATAACTTGTGCCCAAAATTCTTTATAAAGTTAAAATTTTGCATGCGCTTCAAAAATACTGTCTGAAATAAGAAAAATATCATTTTGAAACTATCTGCGACGCAATCATTGTTTAAATAATCATTATTTGTAACGATTTCTGTAGAATTCGTATAGCTTGTGCAGAAAGTTATTTGTAAGGTTAAATTTTTGCATACACTTCAAAAATAGTGTTTGAAATAAGGAAAGTATCGTTTCTAAACAATTCGCGACGGAATCATTGTTTCAATAATCATTCTTTATAATGATTTCTGTAAAATGCGTATAGCTTGTGCAGAAAGTTCTTTGTAAAGTTAAAATTTTTCATTCATTTGCAAAATACTCTTTGAAAAAAGGAAAATATCGCCTTGAAACAATTCACGACGGAATCATTGTTTAAATAATAATTATTTATAACGATTTCCGTTGAATGCGTATAGCTTTTGCAGAAACTTATTTATAAAGTTAAAATTTTGCATACACGTGAAAAATCCTGTTTGAAATAAGAAAAATATGGTTTTGAAACTATTCGCGACGTAATCATTGTTTATAACGATTTCTGTAGAATCCGTATAGCTCGTGCAGATAGTTATTTTTAATGTTAAAATTTTGCATACACTTGAAAAATACTGTTTGGAATAACAAAAATCAAATTTCAAAACAATTCGCGACGGATTCATTGTTTAAATACTCATTCTTTATAACGATTTCCGTAAAATGCGTATAGCTTGTGCAGCAAGTTATTTATTAAGTTAAAACGTGGCATACACTTGAAAAATACTGTTTGAAATAAGGAATATATCGCCTTGAAACAATTCGCGACGGAATCATTGTTTACATATTCATTATTTATAACGATTTCTGTAGAATGCGTATAGCTTGAGCAAAAAGTTATTTATAAGGTTAAAATTTGCATACACTTGAAAAATACTGTATGAGATAAGGAAAATATCGATTGCAACAATTCGCGACGGATTTATTCTTTAAATTATCATTGTTTATAACGATTTCTGTAGAATGCCTATAACTTGTGCAGAAAGTTCTTTATTAAGTTAAAACGTGGCATACACTTGAAAAATACTGTTTGAAATAAGGAATATATCGCCTTGAAACAATTCACGACGGAATCATTGTTTAAATAATCATTATTTATAACGATTTCTGTAAAATGCGTTTAGCTTGTGCAGAACGTTATTTGTAAGGTTAAAATTTTGCATGAACTTGAAAAATACTGTTTGAAAAATGGAAAATATCGCCTTAAAACAATTCGCCACGGAATCATTGTTTAAATAATCATTATTTATAACGATTTCTGTAGAATGCGTATAACTTGTGTAGAAAGTGCTTTATATAGTTAAAATATTGAATACACTTCAAAAATACTGTTTGATATAAAAAAAATATCTTTTTGAAACAAATCGCGACGGAATCATTGTTTATATACTCATTCTCTATAACGATTTCCGTAAAATGCGTATAGCTTGTGCAGAAAGTTCATTGTAAAGTTAAAACTTTTCATTCACTTGGAAAATAGTGTTTCAAATAAGGAAAATATTGTTTTGAAACAATCCGCGACGGAACCATTATTTTAATAATCATTATTTATAACCATTTCCGTAGAATGCGTATAGCTTGTGCAGAAAGTTATTTGTAAGGTTAAATTTTTACATACACTTGAAAAATACTGTTTGAAATAAGGAAAATATTGTTTTGAACCAATCCGCGACGGAATCATTATTTTAATAATCATTATTTATAACCATTTCCGTAGAATGCGTATAGCTTGTGCAGAAAGTTATTTGTAAGGTTAAATTTTTACATACACTTGAAAAATACTGTTTGAAATAAGGAAAATATCGTTTTGAAACAATTTGCGACGGAATCATTGTTTAAATAAGCATTATTTATAACGATTTCTGTGGAATGCCTATAACTTGTGCACAAAGTTCTTTATATAGTTAAAATATTGAATACACTTCAAAAATACTGTTTGATATAAAAAAAATATCTTTTTGAAACATTTCGCGACGGAATCATTGTTTAAATAATCATTGTTTATAACGATTTCTGTAGAATGCATATAGCTTGTGCAGAAAGTTATTTGTAAGGTTAAAATTTTGCATGAACTTGAAAAATACTGTTTGAAATAAGGAAAATATCGTTTTGAACCAATTCGCGACGGAATCATTGTTTAAATAATGATTATTTATAACGATTTCTGTAGAATGCGTATAGCTTGTGCAGAACGTTATTTGTAAGGTTAAATTTTTGCATAAACTTAAAAAATACTGTATGAGATAAAGAAAATATCGATTGCAACAATTCGCGACGGAATCATTGTGTAAATAATCATTCTTTATAACGATTTCTGTAGAATGCATACAGCTTGTGCAGAAAGTTATTTGTAAGGTTAAAATTTTGCATGAACTTGAAAAATACTGTTTGAAAAAAGGAAAATATCGCCTTGAAACAATTCACGACGGAATCATTGTTTAAATAATAATTATTTATAACGATTTCCGTTGAATGCGTATAGCTTTTGCAGAAACTTATTTATAAAGTTAAAATTTTGCATACACGTGAAAAATCCTGTTTGAAATAAGAAAAATATGGTTTTGAAACTATTCGCGACGTAATCATTGTTTATAACGATTTCTGTAGAATCCGTATAGCTCGTGCAGATAGTTATTTTTAATGTTAAAATTTTGCATACACTTGAAAAATACTGTTTGAAATAAGGAAAATATCATTTTGAAACAATTTGCGACGGAATCATTGTTTAAATAAGCATTATTTATAACGATTTCTGTGGAGTGCCTATAACTAGTGCAGAAAGCCCTTTATAACGTTAAAATTTTGAATTAACTTGAAAAAAGAAAATATCGCCTTGAAACAATTCGCGACGGAATCATTGTTTAAATAATCATTATTTATAACGATTTCTGTAGAATGCGTATAGCTTGTGCAAAAAGTTATTTATAAGGTTCAAATTTGCATTCACTTGAAAAATACTTGTTGAAAAAAGGAAAATATCGCCTTGAAACAATTCGCGACGGAATCAGTGTTTACATATTCATTATTTTCACCGATTTCAGTAAAACGCGTAGAAGTAGTGCAGAAAATTCGTTATAAAGTAAAAATTTTGCATACATTTCGAAAATACTGTTTGAAATAAAGAAAATACCGTTTTGACACATTTCGCGACGGAATCATTGTTTAAATAATCATTATTTATAACGATTTCTGTAGAATGCGTATAGCTTGTGCAGAAAGTTATTTGTAAGGTTAAAATTTTGCATTCACTTGAAAAATACTTTTTGAAAAAAGGAAAATATCGCCTTGAAACAATTCACGACGGAATCATTGTTTAAATAATCATTATTTATAACGATTTCTGTAGAATGCGTATAACTTGTGTAGAAAGTGCTTTATATAGTTAAAATATTGAATACACTTCAAAAATACTGTTTGATATAAAAAAAATATCTTTTTGAAACAAATCGCGACGGAATCATTGTTTAAATAATCATTATTTATAACGATTTCTGTAAAATGCGTTTAGCTTGTGCAGAACGTTATTTGTAAGGTTAAAATTTTGCATGAACTTGAAAAATACTGTTTGAAAAATGGAAAATATCGCCTTAAAACAATTCGCCAAGGAATCATTGTTTAAATAATCATTATTTATAACGATTTCTGTAGAATGCGTATAGCTTGTGCAGAAAGTTAATTGTAAGGTTAAAATTTTGTATTCACTTGAAAAATACCGTTTGAAATAAGAAAAATATCGTTTTGAAACAATTCGCCACGGAATCATTGTTTAAATAATCATTATTTATAACGATTTCTGTAGAATGCGTATAGCTTGTGCAGAAAGTTATTTGTAAGGTTAAATTTTTACATACACTTGAAAAATACTGTTTGAAATAAGGAAAATATCGTTTTGAAACAATTTGCGACGGAATCATTGTTTAAATAAGCATTATTTATAACGATTTCTGTGGAATGCCTATAACTTGTGCACAAAGTTCTTTATAACGTTAAAATTTTACATACATTTCGAAAATACTGTTTGCAATAAGGAAAATATCGTTTTGAAATAATTCATGAAGGAATCATTGTTTAAATAATCATTATTTATAACGATTTCTGTAGAATTCATATAGCTTGTGCAGAATGTTCTTTGTAAAGTTAAAATTATGCATACACTTCAAAAATACTGTTTGATATAAAAAAAATATCTTTTTGAAACAAATCGCGACGGAATCATTGTTTAAATAATCATTATTTGTAACGATTTCTGTAGAATTCGTATAGCTTGTGCAGAAAGTTATTTGTAAGGTTAAATTTTTGCATACACTTCAAAAATAGTGTTTGAAATAAGGAAAGTATCGTTTCTAAACAATTCGCGACGGAATCATTGTTTCAATAATCATTCTTTATAATGATTTCTGTAAAATGCGTATAGCTTGTGCAGAAAGTTCTTTGTAAGGTTAAATTTTTGCATACACTTCAAAAATAGTGTTTGAAATAAGGAAAGTATCGTTTCTAAACAATTCGCGACGGAATCATTGTTTCAATAATCATTCTTTATAATGATTTCTGTAAAATGCGTATAGCTTGTGCAGAAAGTCCTTTATATAGTTAAAATTTTGAATACATTTCAAAAATACGTTTTGAAATAAGGAAAGTATCGTTTTGAAACCATTCGCGACGGGATCATTGTTTATAATGATTTCTGATGACTTGTGCAAAAAATTCTTTATAAATAAAAATTTTTCGTAAATTTCGAAAATACTCTTTGAAATAAAAAAAATATCTTTTTGAAACTATTCGCGACGGAAATATTGTTTAAATAATCATAATTTATAACGATTTCTGTAGAATGCCTATAACTTGTGCACAAAGTTGTTTATAAAGTTAAAATTTTACATACATTTCGAAAATACTGTTTGAAATAAGAAAAATATCGTTTTGAAACAATTCGCGACGGAAATATTGTTCAAATAATCATTATCTTTAACGATTTCTGCAGAATGCGGATAATTTGTGCCGAAAGTTCCTTATTAAGTTAATATTTGACATACACTTCAAATACTGTTTGAAATAAGGAAAATATCGTTTTGAAACAATTCGCGACAGAATCATTATTTTAATATTTAAAAATGTGCAGAAAATTCTTTATAAAGTGAAAATTTTGCAGACACTTCAAAAATACTGTTTGAAATAAGGAAAATATCAGTTTTGAAACAATTTGCGACGGAATCGTTGTTTACAACGATTTCTGATAACTTGTGCAAAAAATCTTTATAAAGTAAAAATTTTGCAAACATTTCAAAAATACTGTTTGAAATAAGAAAAATATCGTTTTGAACCAATTCGCGACGGAATTATTGTTTATAATGATTTCTGATAACTTATGCAAAAAATTGTTTATAAAGTAAAAATTTTGCGTACATTTCAAAAATACTGTTTGAAATAAGAAAAATAACGTTTTGAAACAATTCCCGACGGAATCATTGTTTAGATAATCATTATTTATAACGATTTCTGTAGAATGCGTATAACTAGTGCAGAAAATTCGTTATAAGGTGAAAATTTTGGATACACTACAAAAATACTGTGTGAAATAAGGAAAATATCGTCTTGAATCTGTGCTCAATACGTCTCAAGGCTAACATACGGAAGGAACAACTCCGTATGTTGGAGGGAAAGCATATCGACAAGCCATTGCGTGGAAATGTCCAACAACTTGACTTCTCGGCAGAGATGACCTTCTCGTTCTTAAGATCATCCGGCTTGAAATCCGAGACCGAGGGTTTTATCTTCGCATGCCAGGATGGGGTCATCAATACCTTAGCGTATCGCCAGAAAGTCTTACATCAGGCGGTACAGATTACGCTTTTGTAGATTGTGTAGATGTCATGCTGAGACACTAATGCATGTTTTTGCAACATGCCCAATATATGCAGTTCAGCATACATCGAACGTTACAATGCGTCTCTTCGAGTGCTGTATTACCATCTTCGCAGCACTTATCGTTTTGATGCAACTCCAGTTTTGCCGTACGTCCCCACTGATATTGAATCCATAGTCGGGAATGAGTCGTGCCGAATATACTGGAATTACTCATTTCCGTCGAGCAGGCAAATATCAGCCAATAAGCTTGACATCCTTTTTGTTGACTTCGATCACAAATCCATCTTCGTGATTGAGTTCTCTGCACCAGCAGAGACAATTATAGTCAGCAAAGAGGACGAAAAACGGATAAAATATCAGGAACTCCTATTCGTGATTCTCAAGCTGTATCGAGGATTCAAAATCAAGCTCATCGTGCTGATAATTGGAGTGCTGGGAGGAACGACACCAACTTTCCTCGAAAATATCAAATTCATTCCGGCATGCCAAGAACATGCAAATTCCATCGCAGGCCGAATGCAGAAAGCAGTACTGCTGGGATATTTGCGTCTACTAAGGTCACATGATGTTCCGTAACCACTAACCCAATGGTAGAGGGAGTGGTTACAGTTGGAAATGAAATGAAATGGCCCGGTGCAGTCTGCAGCGGAGGAGATGGATATCGCTTTTCTGCTGCAGACTGCACATGTGGATTCTGGAGGGCCAAGGGAGGTTAGGGTTTTAGTCGGTAAACCTTGCCGTTAACATCAAAGATGAGGGAGTCCGACACACCGGGGGTTACACAACATCTTCAACCCCCCATGGTGCCTAATGCATTTCGCCCCTCCATCCAAAAAAAAAATAATAATAATAAGGTCATTAAAGCCGGTGGGCCCTGGACTCTTATTAACCTTGCCAGAGATTGGGTAACCAACCCCAGTGGATGGCGAGGTAAGAGACAAACGAGAGAGCTATAACAACGGGGAGTAGGGCTAACCACCCTACTCCCTGTATTCGCGGTTATAAGATTTTAATATTATTGCGGTTATAAGAAGTATTTGCAGCCCAGTCCCGAGGTTGAGGAGCCGAAACAGATATCCCGGGACAACGACACACGAATGCCCACGGACGATTTCAGTGGACGGAGGATCTCAGGCAAGATCTAATGCGCTGCTACGAGGAGAGCGGTCCGCAACAGAGAGGCTACATGGCGCGAATGCATAGTCGGTTTGCAGTCATGCATATCGAACTGGCAGATCGCTTTTCTTAACAACAACTGAGACATTATGTGGCCTATCTGAGGCGGATAGGTTTCGTTGTTCCCAGCTGTCAACCAGTAACGGATGTGCGGGCAATAACAACTGAGCCCGTACGCGGTGCTGAGAGAGATGCTCCACATAATGAAAGCACGACACCCGTGTTTAGGCAGAATTTGACAATGAAAATTTTGCCTAAACAACGAGAATTAGACAGAGCAAATAGCCTACTTCTGGATGCTCTTCCAAATGACTGCGACCTGTGGCAAGTCAATTGTGCCGTTTACGAGGCTGCAAGTGATCTGGTGACTCCGCGAAATCTGACACAGATATCGGGGAGTCGGCAGATTACAAAATGCATGTCTCAATTGAACGGTAAGATTCGACTGACACGGAAACTCGCTTTCCGAATTCAGTGTGTGATCGACTATTTAACATCTGGCCGTTCATTTACGGCTAAAGTCAAGAAGCTCGCACAACAACTGCGGACGTACTATCACACACTGAACAAGCTGAAGTTGCTCAACATCAAGCAACGTTTAGCGGATATAATTCGGGTTTTGGCCGATGCCAAAAAGAGGCTGCAAAGACGGGAAGAAGGAATTCGACAAATATTTTGGACGAATCCTTCCAACCTCTTCACACATCGTATCGCAGCCTCAAGCGAGTTTCCGTCGATGGCCGCAGTTGAGGAATTCTGGGGTAGCATGTACGAGAAAACATCTAGGCTTAATGCAGACTCTCCAGGTATTGAAATATTCACCGACTCACACGAACGAGTTCACGAAGTCACACAACAAAGTGAAGATTGCCCGCCCGTCAGTGCATTAGAGGTAAAAAATGCCATCCCAGGAGCGAGGAATTTCTCCGCGGCGGGATGGGATGGAATTAACAACTATTGGTGGAAAAAGTTCACTTCTGTCCATCAACACCTAGCCCGAATATTCACCTCTTATATAAATGGAGGCTAACCCATTCCGCACTGACTGGTGGAGGGCCGAACGACACTGATCCCACCAATAGTTAATTCCATCCCAGCCCGGCGAGGAGAAATTCCTCGCTATTTTGATGGTATTATTCATCTCTAATGCACTGACGGGTGGGCGATTCTTCACTTTGTTGTATGAGTTTGTCACACAACTCGGTAAAGATTTTAATACCTGGAGTGTCTGCATTAAGCCTGGATGTTTTCTCGTACATGCTCCCCCAGAATGCCTCAACTGAGGCCATCGAGGGGAACTCGCGTGAGGCTGCGATACAATGGTTGAAGAGGTTGGATGGATTTTACCAAAATGTTGCATTTTGTCGAATTCCATCCTCCCGTTTTTGCAACCTCTTTTTGGCATCCGCCAAAACCCCAATTTTATCTGCCAAACGTTGCTTGATGTTGAGCAACTTCAGCTTGTTCAGTGTGTGATAGTACGTCCGCAGATGTTCCGCGAAAGTCTTGATTTTAGCCGTAAATGAACGGCCATATGTTAAACGCTCGATCATACACTGAATTCGGGAAGCGAGTTTCCGTGTCAGTCGAATCTTGCCGTTCAATTGACACATGCGTTTTGTAATCTGTCGACTCCCCGATATCTGTGTCAGATGTCGCGGAGTCACCAGTTCACTCGCAGCCTCGTAAATGGCACAATTGACTTACCACAGGTCGCAGTCATCCGGAAGAGCATCCAGAAGTAGGCTATTTGCTCTGTGTACTTCTCGTTGCTTACGCAAAACTTTTGTTGTCAAATTTCGCCTAAACACGAGTGTCGTGCTTTCATAATATGGAGCATCTCTCCCAGCACCGCGTACGTGCTCAGTTGTTATTGCCCGCACATCCGGTAGTGTTGAACAACTGGGAACAACGAAACCTATCCGCCTCAGATAGGCCACATAATCTCTCAGATGTTGTTGAGCAAAGCGATCTGCTAGTTCGGGTTTGGGCCCCTGTATGTATTGTTTATTATAATTATTATTTTCATTTTCGCGGGATATGTTTCCAACATAAACAATAACTCGGTATAATCAACATAAGTATATGCAATACCATATTATGTTTTTGGGTTCTATTCAAATTGATGTGTAGTGTAACTAAACTGTCGTCTAGTTTGTGCAATTAAACTTGAGTTTTATTGGTGATACACATACCGAAAATAATAGATGGTTGGAGTTACCACTTAAGTCGTTATATACCTACCTAAGTGGCTGTCTTTCCTATGTATAAATCTTAATAATAACCACGAAAGTAACCTATTTATATTTCGTCGTAATTGCACGATGTTACAGACAAAACAACGATTTGCCATATTTTTTTTTGTGAGCGAGTGTTAAAAGTAACAATCATATGAGCGTTTGTTCAAATCATAACAAATCACCATATAAGAGAAGAGTTCCACGGCGACAAAGATGCATGGAGAGAAATGGATGGTTGGAGCTGCTGTATAAGTAGTAAAATACAGACCAGACATCTTTTATAGGTGCCTTTACTACTTACGCGGTTATTTTTACTATTTAGATTGTAAAATCAGTTACTTAAGAAGTAACATCACGTATAATGTCTAGTCTGTATTTTACTAACGAAGTGGTATCTCAAACCATCTATTTTTTCGGTGTGTTTATCACAAATAAAACTCAAGTTTAATTCCATAAACTAGACTACAGTTTATTTGCACTACATAGCAATTTGAATAGAATCCAAAAATTAAACAATCAATGTAATATTGTATATGCTTCTATTAATTATGTCGAGTTATTGTTTATGTTGGAAACAGATCCCGCGAAAATCATAATAATAATAATAAACAATACATAATTGCAATCACATTAATGTATTTGATTTTTTTAAATATATTAATATTCAAGTGGTCTTTGGACAGCTGAAACTTGTTTTTTCAAGCTTGGCATCTGGGAGACTTTTTATTAAGACATCTCAAAGAGTATTTTCATATGGTTTATTTTTTATTTGACCGGGACCAATTTTCTATTTAATTAGTGCGTGGTCCTTTGTAGCGAATTTGCACCATTCCGAGTGAATGTAAGTTATCTATGTCCTCTCTTTATTAATTTATTTTAAAAAATATTATTGCAACAGTTTCAAAATTAAGTAAGTATTTCATTTTTAAAAATTGTTCTTTTTCGTGCCTGAATTTCTTTAGTTCTTTTTTATAGTTATTAAATTTTGGAATGCTTTTACTTTTCTCTTTCATTACGTCCAACGTTTTTAAAATACTTTTATTATAGTTTTAGAAATCGAATATCAGGTTATGCAAACCGTTCGAAATTTATGACAGTCATATTCTTACCATAGGTTGTTGTGCGAAAAGAAGCGCGTGTCTTATCGATGCGCATTTTCTATGTATGTACGCTCGGACTTTCGCCGATAATGTGACGGTTCGAATTTGTCCCCGACAATGAAGCATCTCCTGCTCCTATTGGCTGACTTTGATGATGAATAATTTGAAAACGCTACTTTCCTGAAACTTTTTTTAAGAAAAAAGTTGCTTGGAATTTCATCCAGAATCCACCGTTTCCTTTTGGGTTGCCATTGAAGAATCACTTTATATGACATTCTTTTACAGACCGAACACTTTTATTTTTCAACATTTTTAAATTGCTAGAAATTAATTTTTTCCCGTTCTAAGTATGAAATGAGCGAACACGTGTATCGGGATTTTTTTAGCTTTTATTTTCGAATATGTAGCAATGTCAATTTTCGAAAAGATAAGTATTTTTCCAGAATGGTCACCTTTTTTTTACTACCTGGAATGAAATAAAACTTAAGCCGCGTTTAAACCGTTATGGTTTAGACACGTGTTTTCAGTCCTCTTTCGACCGTTGGAAGAAATATATTCGTTTAGCTACACGACATCGGTGTATGCGATTCTGTTTTGTTATTGTGCAATATTTTGTTTTACGTTCTGCAAGAACTGCGAACTTACAGAAGTATGTAAATTATTGAAAGGATATACTTTAATTATGTTTTAAAAAGTTTATTAACCTAACGTAAATTTTAGCACAATGCCTAAAAATGCGAAGAAAAAGAAAAGTGTACGACAGCGTACAAATGTATGCTGTAATCCATTTAATAAACCGAAACATGGCAAGAAAGGATTGAATTTAAGATAAATTACGAAAGAGCAGCTGTACGCATGGAACATTCCACAAACTTCTGCAAATTTACCTATGAGGATCTGTAATAACTGTCGTATTCGACATTCATTGGTAGATATTCCCACAGTACACGAAGGGAGTCGTCAACGTGAAGAGGTGTGTATGATCAATAAAAAATCAATAAAAATGTTAATACAATAATATCAGTCCAGAAGTTTAGCGATAAATTAATACCTTGTTATATAATTTTGATGCATATATTTGTTTATAAAAATATTATATATTTATTTTGTACAGTTGTATATAATTTTTGAAATAACGAAAATGTGTTTTAGGACGATTTCTATTTTATTATTATGCATATACGTACATTTGTTTTTACAAAAACAAATTAATTTACTGACTTTTATATCAAAATGTTTATTGATTCTTTATATAATTTTTATCAAATCATAAAACTAGTGGTGGCGTGGTGCCTTGCTCGCTTCGCTCGCTCAGAAACTTCGACCCAGTGGAGAGTCGGCTATTCCTTCATACTCGTTCGTTTACTAACAGCTTTCATTTATGTTATAAAATTATATCGATATTTGGGGGTCCAATCATATTTAGGTCCAAGTGGCTTCGATAGATATGTTACAATAGTATAGTGTTTCTTATATGTATGAAAATTGAAAATGAGTTACAACTATGACCTATGGCCTGAGTCGACGTAAAATTGAAAATGAGCATTGTCAAAACTTCGACCCCGACGACAGGCCAGCCGAAGTATTAATAAATAAAAGTTGCGAAACACTTACTTTATGCATTTGTAATGTAATAGACTGTTCGATGCATATTACATGTTTACTATGTTTTACTTATTACTGTCTGAATTATTATGATCTTATATATACATATAATTCGTCAAAGATATCTTGAAAAGATGTCGAAAAGATATCTGACGGATATCTTTTAGATATATCGAAATAGTTATTTCCGTATCAAGGGCGTAAAAGAACTTGTGCGCTCGTAGGTGATCACCGCGACCGAGAGGCTGGCGGAGACTACCCCTGGGGGAAGGGTGTCGAAACGTCGAAATTTGCTGAAAAACTATAGGGTAATTTTTTTGCCGAGGTGACCAAATTCAATACGTTTTCAGACAATAGTCATAAGCATTTTAAACCAGTTTTTATGGCATTATCGTTGACTTCAGGAAGAAACTGCATAAAACCTTTTTTTATGAGAATTTAATGCTCTATCTTTTTGGTTTCAAACATTTTTGAATAAAATTTGTATTTTGACAAAATAAATGCAAAAACAACGAAGAAACGTAATTGGGGCTAATGACCTTCGGTGCAGTTTTTCAAAATTTGCAGCTTTACGGCCAAAACAATGTATCTTAGCCGGAGCAAGTGGAACTTATTCATTCTGCGTATATTGTATACATGAAAATGTAAAATTATTAATAGATGGTGCAAATTTTAAACGACTTACTGCTGACTTTCCGGAACCCATTAAAACATATCACGAGTGCTTAAATAAAATTATATTCAACCCCCCATGTACCGATTGCTACATGTGTACCTGCTCCGCATGTCCAGGGACAAATTATTTAATACAACAATTAGAAACAATTTTTTATGGCAATTATATCGAAACCGTCACTCACAAGCAACGGACACCGTACTACGCTACAAACTGTAGTATCGCCTGTTCACGAATTCTTGGAGGTTTTAGCAGATAGACTTAATAAATTATTACGTCATTCATACATAGTAAAAAAACAAAATGAATTTTTAAATTCTAAGAAAGAAAATTTGAAGTCCAACGAATGCATTGCTATGTAGACTTCTCAGAGAAATTAATTGAAAATGAAAAGCCTTATATCCATATCGGAATGCTTAAAGCATGATAAAATTGCGGTACATCTTTTCCGGTCGAAAATTGTAGAATTTATTAAATAGAATCTACCAAAGATTACAAAAATTATATATTTCTCGAATAAAGCAAGTGCTCAGTATAAAAATCGAAAAAATTTCATAAATCTTAGTCACCATAAGGTAGATTTTGGAATCGCAGCAGAGTGGTATTTTTTCCTCCCCACATCGCATGGAAAAGGACTATCTGATGGAATAGGTGGCACTTTAAAAAGACTTGCTGCTCGAGCAAGCTTATAACGAATCGATAATCCTGTTCAAACATCTCCTGAACTGTTCCTTTGGGAAACGAAAGCTTTCCGAATATTCATTGTACTTATTTCACAACTGATCAATACAACCAGGAAGAAGCGAAATTAACATCGCGTTTTCAGTTATCAAAAACAGTGAAAGGGATATTACAATATCAATGCGTCATTCCTGCAATATTATCAACTTTACATGTGAAACCTTTAACGAATTTTGAAAAAGTTACAGTTATAAAAATTATGAAATAAATGATCCAACAGATAACGTAAATGTTAAGCAATACTCATTTTTCATTACCTTCATTATTTATCCTAATACTCTTTTAAAAACAATTTGTTAACTTAATATATACGAATTATTACAGTAAACATGTTCAACTTGGGTTGCAAACCTCACACTCACAAGCACTTGTGTACTTGTGTTGAAATATACTATTAAATATATTTAAATATTCTGATATTTTATAGACGAAATCTTTGAAGAATCAGAAAGACAATAACTAAAAACTTGTTATTAATTTTGTGTTTCTTATTTCTTGACAAATATTTAAATGAACTAAATATCAATACAAATCATTGTTGTATATATATCATTGTTGCATATATATCATTGTTGCTTTATGCAAATAGGCATTAGCGCACTCTATTTTCGCTACGACGGAACTTTGCGGTCGCCGGTAATGTTATTCGCACGCCCAAATTTGTGTTAGATTCTACCGAGCAATGTTAAGAAACGGTCGATCGAGCGAATGTGAAATACGCGGGGTTTTTCCATTTTCGATTCCACTTGCGATTTTCCGAGTTATCCAAAGTATCGCGAGCTCGCGGCGTGCGGAAAAGCGAATTTAAATTTAAGTGTTATTTTCTGTAAAACTAACGGTGAAATAAATTGAAATACAACCATCACACGTGCCGCTAATTTTCCACGTCATATCCTGAAAGTCCTACGAAACTGCCGATCGGATATATCGACAGCCTTTTTGGCAATCCTGACAGGGTACAAGTGGAATCCAGTGCAGTGGCAAACACTCCTGTGTTGGGATATTCGTGCCTAAAAATCTGAAAAAAAAGAAACATTTTCAATTTAGGAATTTCCATAGAACGTGAAAATTCGCGAAGTATCGCCTGTGACGTCATCAATTGTCGTCCCCGCAGCCCTCCGTCTTCCCTCTTCTGGACGCACTTCTCCTTCGACACCGTGAGGGGGGAATCACAAGCCATCAGCCTCTCCGCCTTCGAAGTCAGCCGCCTTCTTCTCCGCTCCCCGTACAGAAGCATCTCCCCGTATGCCAAAACTAGCCGAGAACGGAGCCCGCTCACACCTCGCCCTGTTCTGCCGCCGCCAAACTGGACGCCGCTCGCATTCGCAGTTTGGGCTTTCAAGCGTCGACTTCCACGCGATGTGTTACATTTCGACAATCGCCGCGCAAGTCGCACGAGATTTCATGAATGGTTTTCAGCACGAGGACAGTCGCATCAACGATTTCCAATTGCTGAATGTTTGGATTTTTCAAGCAGGGCTCCCTGGATTGGGAACAGTCCGAATCTACAGCTGTCAAAATGAGTCAAGATTTTAAAGATATGATCGCTCAACAGACTACCAACATACAGGAATTAAAAAACACAGTCGCCTCTTTTCCGCCTGCGGCAGCGCGAACTGACGTAAAAATGCAAGTGCTACTTAATTACCTGCAAACAGTTTGGTCACAATGTCGCGATCTTCACGCGCAGATCGATCATCTTGCGAACGAGATTGAGCGTCGCCATCCATACTTTAGCGAAAACCAGTACGCCACCGCTCAAACGTATTTTTTGGATACATACGCAGACCTCGAGGAGATGCTTATTGAATTACGGCCTAGCACCTCACCAATGGTGTCACGACCAACAACTGTTGCAGCCAACCTGTTCCAGTCCAGTCGTTCATCAGCGCAGCTTCCACGCATCGAATTGCCGAAATTCGGAGGTGACTATGATAAATGTTCGTGGATTATTTTCAATCAGTTATAAAAATGACTCGTCTATCGACGATATTCGTAAGTTCCATTATTTACGTTCTGCTCTTGAGGGCGAGCTCCTTGCAAATTACTCGGGAAAACTTCGCGGTAGCGTGGGACTTGCTCGTTGAACATTTTAAAAATAAACGGTGTATAATCGATAAGCATCTGCAATCACTTCTTGCGATACCGGTAGTCCGCGCTGATTTTGCCTCCGATCTTCGCGATTTATATTATAAGTATATTATACTCCGACCGCGATTTTTGGTGCCTTACGCGCATTAGAGCTATCCGTCGACCAACGGGATGCACTTCTAGTGCATCTGCTTCAATCGATGTTGGATCCGTCTACACAAAAAGCTTGGCTGCTCAAGCTTGGATCGCAGAAGACGTATCCAACCTTCGACAGTTTTAAAGAATTTTTGAATAATCGATCTTGCGGTTTACAAGCGTCCGTGCCTGACCCCTATTCTGATAATTCCGCCCGCTCAAAGCCGAAATCAGCTGGGATCTCGGCACGAAAGAATACGTTGTCGCTTCAATCTCACGCTACCACGTACAATAGTAAGTGTCCCATTTGTTTTGGCGCACATTTTTTATATACTTGTAATCGATTTAAAAATTTAACTTTACCGAAAAGAAATGATTATGTAAAACAACAACGTTTATGTTTTAATTGTCTTGGGCCACATGTTACGGCCCAGTGTCAAAGTGCGCATGCGTGCTTTATCTGTCGAAAGAAGCATCATACGCTGCTGCATCGAGAGCAGTCCTCCGATCAAGCGTCAACATCCGGTTTACAAGCGAATCAACTCAACGACTTCGATGGACATGTCGACGCCTGACTCCGAGGACCCGGTGCTCACTCATTTTGCATCGAATACCGCGATACAATCATCCGCGATTGTCTTAGTCACCGCGTATGTCCAGATTCATTCTAGGAACGGTCGTTCGATTTCAGTCCGTGCACTGAGTCATTCCACGTCAATAATATCAAAACGGAGGTCGATGTCTCCAAATTCCTCCAAAATGAAATATTTGAAGGGTATAGACTTGAAAAACATTATGGTAGAATATTTTTTAAAAAATGTCAAAATGGCGGCCGTGAGGTCACCTTCATTGAATTTCTTAAAATTACGATATCTATCTTTCCACTTTGCACACTTTAATTTTACAAGCATCATTTTCTTCAGAAAAAAGAGCACTTTCATGCAAAAATAGAACAAATTTTTGTGATTCTGTATTGCCTTAAAATTTCTATAAAATATTTTTTAAACTTAATTTCAAGTGCTGTCCAGGGCATTTTTTTCGTCAAGTGATATGTTATCTTGTAGAAAACGTCTCACCTTTCATATAAAAAAAATTTTGATGGAGACTCATTCCGTTCCAATGTTATGATTTGTTTAAGAGCGCACATCGCGACGGTCATTGATGCGCTGCGCCATAGGGTGTACTTAGCTGCGCTTTCATTGCATACTGTTAGATGCGCCACAACTCAACAAAGCGCTGAATTATAGTGTGATGGTAGTATATCCATACCAGACAAAATATTACTTGTTTAATACAATTCTATATAACTAAATTTTATCCCAATATAAGTGTTATTATTAGAAAAAAAGTAGGAATTGATTTCTGATTGTCGTCAGACTACTCAAGAATACCAACTACTGAGCCATATTTCGAGGACATGTCCCCAAACTAACAATGCCTTTCGGGGACCTCCGCCTTCTGGACTCTCCCTATAAACTATCCTAACCCAACCTCTACAGAACCGTACCTAGACCAATGTTTCGCCTCAACTAGGTTCTGTATTATACTCATATGTTCATCCATATATTTAAATATCCCCGAAGTAACATGGTCCCAAAATATACACTTTTTATACCCAAATAGACCATATGTCCTCATAATAGCTAATTTGTATATATAACTGACCCCATAACAACCCTTTCACATATTTATATATACAGGGTGATCCAAAAATTCCGGAACACCAAAATATCTCAGCGAGAGGACATTTTCGGGGAAAATGTTTCAGACAAACGTTTAAGGATTTTTCCCTGGCTATTTAATGGTGATATTGAATTTGACCTAGAAGGTTATTTCAAGGTCAAGTTTGTCCTTTATACAGGATAGTATCATATCTGCAGAAATTTCTGCGCAAGCAGTTCTAATGCGTTCCACCATGTTTTCACGAGTCGTTGGTACTTGTTCGTAAACCTTAGCTTTTAGGTAACCCCACTGGAAGAAATCCGATGTATAAGATGTTAAATCAGGTGACCTCGCCGGCCAATTAATGGGGCCACCTATACCAATCCACCGACCATTTGAATCACGTAGTAGTAATAATCTAGTACTTCCCTTGCTACTCTTGAAAAATGTGCCGGGCAACCATTTTACTTTCTTTGATCTGAAACGAATTCTGGTGACATTCTCAATTTGTAACGATATTTTACACATTTTCATTTTTATCATCGAACCAAAACGCAAAAACTCGTCGATCAAATTGGTGCACTTTCCCTATTTAATTGTCCCCCCTCACCCTCCCATAGGGGGCGGAAGAGGGGGTTGATTTCATTATCAGTTGATGCCCCCCTTCGTGTCGGACAACTCTCATCCCACACTTTTTCGATTCTGTGCATAGTTCTCGAGATATTTCAATGTCTTCAGATAAATTTGGATTTTTATCGATTACCGCGCCACCTGTGAACCAAAGTGCAATACCTCCTAGGTCAAATTGGTGTACTTTTTTCCGGAGAATCCAAATCTGTAATAAAAAATGGGGGTTCCTATATAAGTTTTATTGTTTTACCCCCGTCCACCCCCAGGGAGTGGGGGAGGGGGTGAATTTCATTATCACTGGATGCCCCCCTTCGTGTCGAACAACTTTCATCCCACACCTTTTTTGATTCTGTGCATAGTTCTCGAGATATTTCTATGTCTTCAGATAAATCGGCCACCCTGTATACATTTATGTTGAGATAAAATTCAGTTATATAGAATTGTATTAAACAAGTAATATTTTATCTTCTATGGATATACTACTATCACATTATAATTCAAAGCTTTGTTGAGTTGTTGCGCACCTAACGGCATACAATGAAAGGCAGCTAGGTATACCCTATGGCGCAGCGCATTAATGACCGTCGTGATGTGCGCTCTTAAAAAAATCATAACTTTGGAACGGAAAGAGTCTCTATCACTTTTTTGTTTTTAAATGAAAGGTGAGACATTTTTCTACAATATAGCATATCACTTGAGGGAAAAAAAGCCCTGGACAGCACTTGTAATTGAGTTTAAAAATTATTTTATGGAAATTTTTAGGCAAGACAGAATAAAAAAATTTTTTTTTTTCTATTTTTGCATGGAAGTGCTCATTTTTCTGAAGAAAATGATCCTTGTAAAATTAAAGTGTGCAAAATGGAAAGATAGATATCGCAATTTTAAGAAATTCAATGAAGGTGACCTCACGGCCGCCATTTTTTTTTTTTTTTTTTTTTTTTTTTTTTTATTAATTAACGGGCGGAATCGCCCTTTTTTACCAAATTGTTGCCGTATTAAATCGTAAGATTTAGCGAGAGCTGCAGATCGACTTAGAAAGATGGCGCCATACTTCACATTTGTGTATGAAATGTAGGACTGCAGAAACCTACACCAAGTACAGCAGCGGTCTTGAGTCGATTTCCGCCAGATAAACAATACTTTCGAAACGTAAACACAAACAACGTGGCTCGGCTTACTAACAGCGAGCTGCTGCTTGAAAACGAAATCGAAAAATTGTTCACCAGACGGGGATCGAACTCACGACCTACGACTTCGTAGTCCAGTGCGTTAACCGCCTGAGCCACGAAGCCGATACATTTTGAAATTTGTTTAAAAATATTCTACCATAATGTTTTTCAAGTCTATACCGTTCAAATATTTCATTTTGGAGGAATTTTGAGACATCGACCTCAGTTTTGATATTATTGAGGGCGAATTCATTGGCCAGCAATGAGCCTGAACTCCCTCCAATCGGATATCAACCCTGTCGACCTTGGTCTAGCGTGGAATTTGCCCTTATAAGAAGATGACGGGATCAAAATTCTCGGGGTCGTGTGGAACCTATTTTATTAAAATTAATCTGAAGCGCATCCTACTGTCATGCATCGCTAAACTGAATGATTCACTCGGCTGGGTTTCGCCCGTGGTGATCACAGCAGAGATATTCATCTAACGCTTATGGATAGCAAAAGTCGATTAGGACAGCCCGCTCCCGAAAGATCTCTGTGTGCAATGGAATTCATTTTACTGCGCACTACCGCTGGTGGAGAAGTTCGTTATTCCCCGCTGGGTTGGACTAAGCCCCGATATCCTGGCTTGTGAGCTACACGGATTTTTGGACGCGTCCAACGCGGCTTACGCAGCGGTCACATAATTGCGCATCGTTCATCGAGGCGGAAGTGTGCAAGTCAGTCTTCTGGCTAGTCGCACTAAAGTAGCTCCGATTAAACAATTAACTACTCCTAGGCTCGAATTGTCAGCGGCCGGGTTGTTAGGTCGGCTGATCAGTCACATTCGCCAGGTTTCGCAATTCTCTAATCTCCAAGTGCAGTGTTGGACAGACGCCACGATTGTGCTCTATTGGCTCGACAGTCACGCTGGCGTCATGTCCGCAGTGCTGACAACCTCGCGGCGTTCCCGTGCAAGATCTCATCACTTTGTCGTTATGGCTCACAGGTCCCAATTGGTTAAAGGAGTCGCCTGAGACTTGGCCGCTCAGAAGCCCTTCCCTCGTCGTAAATTTGCCGTTAGAGGAGCGAACTCAGGTAAAGGTCCTGACAACTCAAGTTTCTAGTACTCTTGATCTTCTCGCTTCTGAAATGGTCATCTATAGATGGCTCCAAGCCATACAATTTCCCAACGACCTTCAAAATAAACAGGCTATCTCCGCGAAAAGTAAGCTTCGCGCTCTCGCGCAGGGCCTCGACGATGATGGACTTATCCGTGTTGGCGGTCGCTTAGAAAACTCTGATTTGCCGTTCTCTACCAAGCACCCTATTATTCTTAGCGCGCACCCTATGGTCCGACTCTTGCTGGCCATTCATATGGAATGCCTGCACAGCGGCTTGAGTTTGATACTTCGCACCATTCTTGAAAATATTTGGATTCTCCAAGCAAAAAAAGCTCATCCGCTCAGTGATTTTTCACTGCATTCAGTGCGCCTGGGCCGCCTGTCGCCCTTGACGTGCACGCGTCAAAAAGACAGGCCCCTACCCTGGGAAAGGTACCGCGGGTGCTCGGGGCCCCGAGGCTACGCTGCTCCTGCCTTTGCCTCTTTGGCGGAGCCAAGGGCAGTGGCCTTGCCCGAGCAGTTGGGTGGTGTCGCGGGGTCAGTGTTTCGCTGGAAAGTAGCCGATAACGTACCCTATCCGCCCACATGGGCGTGCAATCATGGGGGCGGATGGGCAGCTCGCCGGTGAATCTCGTCTTACCGGTGGGCTGACAGGTGGGATAGCCACCCACTACCTCTCCTGAAAGGTAGGAGGGGTAGTGCCCAGAACATCGGGAGAGCCCGCATGGCGCGAGCTTTGGGCACCTAAAATCTACTCACTAAATGCATTCAATGCGCTCGAGTCAAAGCCGACCTCAGTACGCAGGTCATGGACAACTTGCCAGCTTCTCGGACAACTCGCCCCGAGCGCCCCTTTTATCACTGTGGGGTGGATTACGCCGGTCCCATCCAGGTGCGCATCAGCAGCGGACGTGGGCATGAATCACATGCCGCGTATATTGCGCTTTTCGTATGTTTTTCTGTGAAAGCCATCCACCTTGAGTTGGTGTCCAACTACTCATCTGGCGCTTTCTTGGCCGCCTTCAAGCGCTTTGTGTCACGACGCGGGCTTCCATCGTGCATGTATAGCGACCAAGGTACCACGTTTGTTGGAGCTGTCACCGAGTTCACTACGGCTTTCCATCAGGCCATTCAAGACGAATCATTTCGCGATTTCTTAACGAAGGATCATGTGGATTGGCGGTTCCCGCCTCCGGCTGCCCCCCACTTCGGTGGATTGTGGGAAGCTGGAGTCAAGAGCGTCAAATTCCATCTTTCGCGCGCTTTAATGGGACACACTCCCACTATTGAAGAGCTAACTACTCTTCTTTGCGAGATCGAGGCTGCATTGAACTCTCGCCCCCTCGCTCCGCTTTCCGATGACCCTGATGACCTTGCGACGTTGACACCAGGTCATTTTTTGATTGGGCGACCCTTGAAGGCAGTGCCGGAACCTTCGATGTACGCTCAGCCGGTGAATCGGTTGTCCCGTTGGCAACTTCATCGACAAATGCTTGAGCAGTTTTGGCGTCTTTGGACTTCGGACTATCTGCTTTCGCTGCAGCAGCGTACAAAATGGCATGCTCCGAATAAGCCCATTGCGCTTGGGCAACTCGTCTTGCTCCGCAGACCAAATCTGCCACCAACTAAATGGCCGTTAGCACGCGTTACTGACTGTTCTCCGGGCTCCGATGGCATTGTTCTCGTCGTCAAAATACGTACCGCGACCAGTGTGTTAACTCGACCAATCACTCAGCTCGCGCGTTTACCGATCGATTTGAAGAAGGATTCGTTAGGTCATTTGGTCATTAGCACACACACTTGCTACTCTTACCCAAGCGGGGGCCCTCTTCCCCCGCGGCCCCCTGCCCTGTGTCATGGAAATAGCTACTTGGTTTAACGTCATGGAAGTGGACAGCGGACATACATATAACATATATACAGGGTGATCCAAAAGTATAGAAACGCCTAAATATCTCAGCGGGAGTGCATTTTCGGGGAAAATCTTAAGTTATTTGAAAAAATGAACTTGACCTTGGAGTAACCTTGAAGGTCAAATTGAATGGTACCGCTAATTAGTCAGAGAAGAATCCTTTAACTTTTGTATTTAAGATTTTCCCCGAAAATGCACTCCCGATGAGATATTTAGACGTTTCCATACTTTTGAATCACCTTGTATATGTATATAATAAGCGAGAATAGTGTGACATTGAAAGTTGATTGAATAATTTATATTTTATAATAAAAAGTTGTTAAATATCATATAAAAAAACGAAATTATTTTATAATAATAAATTTCGGAAATAATTTTTCTAATATTCAATTATTCTGATCTAAATATTCGGACATATTTGTCTCGAAATCTCCGAATTTGTTTGTTTACTAATCCTCCGACCGGCTATTCCCAGCTATGACCGTTTCGAAATACGTCTCTTTATTCAAATATAAAGTTGCTTATTTTATTTAAATTTTCACTCTTTTCTCTCCTAGAATTTAATGAATTTTGAATTATGATTTTATAAAACATGAACATCTATTATAACACACGCATTATTCATGATAATATACATATATATGATTAACGATAAATGCATGATATGTAAAATTTTAAATTAAGAACTTTTGTATGGGTGCCATTTTATAACTGCCTTTTGTTTTCAAACTATAAATTCAGAGATGTTTCCGAAGTGTTGTGGAAACTGGCATAAACTGCCGGATTCGTTAAACCGAATGTACCATCGATCGGTCCACCTATGTACTTGGCCACGAACGGTTCGTTGCCAAGACGAGTCGCGCCCATATTTACGGTTATGTGTACGGTAGGTAAACGCAGAACGCGAGAGTGCTCTCTCAACACTGCGAATATTCCAATGACCACAATGGCGTCCCAGCAGGTTGTCAGCTTAGAGTTGATGATATCTATCATGAAGTAAATATTGATGGCTATCACCAACAATGACTGTGCCGTTGATATAATTTTATTCCATATTCCATTTTTGAAATCTCCTATGATTTAGGCACTGCTCGTAAAACCAATAGTAGTCAACGTGCGAACGGTAATTGAAGACTCATACAGCATTCAAAATCTCGTTCATCCCGGTCAGCGATTCGATATTGGTATAAAACGCCAAAAAAAATGTCGGGACGATCGCGATGGTTCTCGTGAAAAAGACCCTCCTCCACCTAGCCCATTGCAGACGGGCTCCATTTTATAACTGCCTTTTGTTTGCAAAAAAGTAAGAATGGTTAAGGAATTAAAATAAAAACTGTAAATCAAATAAAATTAAATTAGCAAGGCCAGAATTTTCGTAAGATCACGACGGCAGTTATAAATTGGGAACGAGTTTTGTCGTACGCCCGTCGAGATCGTTCGTTCCGTTGTCGGTCGAGTTCCAATTTTCCGTTAAACAACACGTCGATTCGAACGATCGACTTTTTCCGGAGGTTACACGGCACTGACTCGAAAATTAATACGAATATATGAAAATGAAAAAATGTCGACGCATGGACAAGAATACAGACATCTCAACGTAATCCCCAGAATTGGAATTTAACACGTCGTGAGAAAATTATCGTAAAGGAAAAGAAAATGAGGAAAGAGCCAAATGAAATAGTATTACTATTAATTATTATTCATTTCAATTTATGATATACAATATAGGCCCCAGAAACCGGGTAAGGCGGAACCGGTACTTACAGTATTGCGATCGGGGGTGTTTTTCTCTCTTTCTTTCACACGTTCTTTCGGGTGGCTGTAGCTCAAAATGGACGTCACTCCTCTCAACCAAACGGCCCGCCAATTATTAGTCGATGCACCCACACAACTAGATCACTGTCGTCGAACTCAGGCTTAAGTTACAGTCGCCCGACACCCAATTTTCGCTTATCGAATACTCCCCTACTACAATACTACTTCCCGCACGAAGATCAGATAAGGTCTGGTGAGGTTCGCGGGTCCTCGCCGGTACGCCCGTCGCTCCCCTCACGCCCCTCGCGGCGAGTTCCTCTGAACTCGACGATTGTTTACATTATTGGCTGAAAATAAAGACATGAACTATAATATTATACTGCAGATCAGCCGTACCAAATCAACACAAACCAGTACTCAGGCACGAGACATAACATGTTGCCACAGTAAATATTACAAAATTTCCATAAAAAGACATTCACGTTACAAATTAAAACCAAAATTACATACAAGTTTAACAAAACATAAAATGGAGACGGGATATAATTTTGATTATGATAAAGTTTAAATTTTAGCTAAAGAGAGAAATTGGGAAAAAAGAATGGAATTAGAGAATTACTTTATAAAGTCTAAGAATAGATAGAGAATTTTAGAATTTGCATAACAAACACTGTTTTTCATCTCAAAATATACGTACACATACTATAATGAAAACAACAGATAAAATCGACTTTGTTTCCGATGCTTTCAAAATTTAAAGTTAGTTGCTTTTAGATAAGTGAAATCGAATGTTGTAAAGATGTCTTTGTACTTTTGTTTTTTTTTTAAGAACACATTTGTTTGCGCTTTTTAAAAAAATTATAAATAAAAAACTTTTTGTACTTCAAAATTTTGTACAATTTAAAGAAAAAATAACATGAAAATAATTTTTGTTAATATTTTATTGAATAATAATTTAAATCTTACGAGGTCAACAATGGATTGCCGAGACGTAATTTTAAGAAAAAAAACTAAAAATGTTTGGTTTTTTATTTAACTAGACCGATTTTTCGAATTTTATGGATACTAATATATCATTACAGATGGCTATAATATATATTTTGAAGTGTTCACTGAATAAAATTCAAAAATGCCAAAAAGGAAATTTTCAAAAAATAATTTGAGAGCGTAGAGATTTTAAAGATTTTTTCAACAGGTTTTTTTTTTGTAAAATATGCATTTTTACATAGTTTACAAAATCGTTAGAAAATGCAATATTTTTTTAAAACGGATTTACTCGTCAGTGTCCGTAATATGTGCACGGGAAGAAATTTGGTATTGTGGTAGCTCGATAGATCTCGAGAAGGTTGGGATTTCTATGACTCGAGCGGTTCCGGGGAGTCACGACTCCACGTGCGCGTAGAGGCGTTCCAGTAAGAGTGATGAAATCTCCAACTGGAGTTGTGAGAACTCCAACATCAAGTCAGCGCAAACATATGTTCGACGAATGAATCAAATTGGAGGTGTTCGATAACCGATCGAGCTGCCACAATTCCAAATTTCTTCCCGTGTGGAGATTTACTCTTTTTTGAACGCACTTTCTACACACAAACCATAAAATATTGTTCGTACCTACCTTCGACTTCTTACTTCGCTGATAAATACTTAAATAGGCAGAATGTACTTTTACAAACTTCAATCCCATAAAAAATTTCCAAAAAATAACCCACTCTACAGTGCTTGATGCAATGTACTGAAAAGTGGGGTTGAATCTGAATTTTACGATGCTGCCAGAGATTGGACAACATTTTTCGACAAACTTTTTGCTGTTGTGGTTTCATATATCTTATCTGATTTGCTAATCATTTATCTTTCAATTCATTTCCAGTTTCATCTCCACTTACTGATTCTCCTTTAAGAGAAATGAGATTAACCCAATGAGGTCCATGCATAGAGTATCGCAGATAGCGCCAAAATATTCGTTAGAAATAGGATATTTGCCAAAATTAAAATAACCGTGTTGTTTGTTAGAAAAAGTAATTGTTTGAAACAATTTCGTATGAAACAGTTTCGTCAAAAGTGACTTTAGGCGAAATCTCATTATGCCATTCAATTGTACGGGAAAAATTACATGGAAGACGTGTATGTTTTGTAAAAAATCATCAATTTCTTATTAAAAATAATAAATAAACAATACGGGAGAAAACCGGCTTCTACCTGTGCCTGGCATATAGCGCCAAACTATTCATTGGCTATTTATTATAAACAAAAATACACGGATATCTTATTTTTGACAAATTTCTCATTTCCCATAACCAGTTTGGCGCTGTCTGCGATATAGTAGCCATGGACAGAAGCGGGTATTCGCCCCTATTGTTTATTTATTATTTTTAACATCAAATTGATGATTTTTTAGAAAACATGATATACATTTTCCATGTAATTTTTCCCGCATAATTGCTTGGCGTGACATTTCACCTGAAACCACTTTTGACGAAATTGTTTATAACAAATTCTTATCAACAATTATTTTTTATAAACGAAAAAACGTTGTTACTTTATATATAGTTTTGGACTCACCTACGTAAGACAACTTATGGACCGAGTTTACGGCTGAAAATTGGGAGTCTAACATAGCATCGGCTTTTGAAAATTTTGCTACTCTCCAGCGTAACCGTGATCTTCATCGGTGTTCTGAGTCAGACTCGATCCAGAACCCAATATACAGGCAATTCTCGGATGGCCTTGCCTCTTTGCCCCTGCTTTCTTATTTGCGCCTTAAAGTTCAATTAAGAACGGTCACTATATTTTCGCGTTCATTCTGTATTGGTGATATTTTTTATGCCTACAATCCGAACGAACCGTGCTCGGTTTGTAACATTGGCTGTAGAGAGACTTTAACCCATATTATGTGACTGACCTCATTCCTTCCCACCAAGAACCGTACTCCGCTGTAACACTCTGCTGTCAAATTGTAGCGATGAAAATATAGTGGCCTTTCCGATTCATTCTGCTGACATGAGGCTGAAGCTATCGGCCGGCCGGGAGCAGGCGGTTCGGCCGGCAAACTGAGAACTACCGAGGTACGATAAAATCACCAACTACGTCACTATTTGGATCATTGAATCCTGAAAAATATGCGCATTTTTTATAAATACGAAAAACAATTCGTAACCCCTGATTTTGTTGAGGTAATAACGTCATGAAATCGTCGAATTAGAAGTGAGAGTCAGTTGACCAATCGCTATAAACTGGAAGGTCGAAGTCCAATCTAAAAATTATGACATTTTCTTATTTCAATTTTTTTATCTCGGAGTAGTAAAACCACTACGAAAATATGAATTGCAATTTCGCACACGAAGTTATTTGCAGATGAGAAATTGTTAGAAATAATGTGTTTCCTATTTTTTTTTTTCAGTAATATTATGTGTGTGTGCGTGTATTTTACACACTTTGACTTTGTTGTCCCATTACTTTTTGCTTTGATATTGGAATTCTGCTTTAACGGTTTTGAGCAGATCATTCATTTTTAAGGGTATTCGACGCTCAAAGTAATAAAAATCGCATATTAAAGAATTGTCCAGAAATTGTTGTGTTAAGTTTAAGAACAATTTACGTGCAAACAATTTTTTTTCTTCAGACCAAATTTCCCTCCCTGTAAACAAATTTTGAGTCCAATTTTTCAAATCTGAATTAAAAATAAAATATTCGTCTTTATATATCACACATTTACAATAAAGCCTAATAACATGTTATTAAAACAAATAGTAAAAACGAATCTAAAACTGAAATCATAGATTAAATTGCACTGAGCATATTGATTGAATGAGTGCTCTCTGGAAAGAACCGGTTACCGTACGGGGACCTGTCCCCCGATTTTATGTGTCGGGCTCTCTTGGGCCTAAACGATACATTTTGGACTAGGATTCTCCGGGACTTTTTCGTAGAAAATTTCCTGCTCTATAACAATATCCTTTCAGTTTTGCTCTATCTTGCGTTTTCGATAAGGAAGAATTTGGAATTTGATAAGAAAGAAGAAGACGCGCATACACTCTAAACATAAACAATAGTATTAACATGAGGTTAGTCATAAATCTTGTACGATCGTTAAAGAACTAATAGATTCATTATTTATAATAACTATATAAACAGAAATGTTAATGGCAATCAATAATGTCGAATTACCTAAAATATGCTGCACCTGACGTCCCAGAAGGAATCTTTTCTTGTATTTAAGGTCTCCTTTTAAGGAACTGTACATTGGTTGGAGAAAGACATACGTTTTTACATTGAATTCTCCCGCAATAAAATTCTTTATTACCACTATGATAAAATCGTACAAAAAGATGTATACATAAGGAATAATAAAGTTTCTTACATGAGTGTCTTTAATTTTTCACATTGTATTTTCCTTTGGTTTATCGAATTTATAACAAAATATGTTTTTAAATAAATTGATGTATATTCATTAACATTGCATTAAGAGAATGCTCAAAATTACTCTAAGAATATTGCATTTATTTAGTCACTTACTCCTAGAATAGATTATATTATCATTACTTAGTAAATGCTGCAAACACAGCCCACAACACAGGATTAGCGTTAGGTTTATTCGATTCAGCTTCAAAATCTAAGTCAAGTAATGTCCTCACACGACGCATTGCTAATTCATAATCATCATCCGATAAAGGTGCAAATGCATTTTCCAAAACATCTGCGGCATGGGCAAGCACTATCAGCGCCAAAGTTCTTCGTTCCATGCGACCTGCATCATTTATCCATCTACCTAAGACTGCTTCCTGAATCTAGAAACATGTAATTATTGATATTGTGAATCTTTCTTTCAAATTAATATAACAATAGATATAAGCAAGCAATGCAATTGTACATTATACTGTAAAAGTAACATCTCGAATAAACAAAAATGATAAACACGAAGTCTTATTGAAACAACATGTAACTTTTGAGGGCTTATCACAATGCAGAAGTAGCACTTCTGATAAATATGATTTCTGAATACTACATCCAACAAAATACATTTAAAACAAGATGTTGTCACCCAGATTAGAATTTGTTATGGTCCCCAACATACTTTAGATGTATCAAAATCTTTACGATAATTATATTGTTTCCAAATACGAAAAAAAGTGAATGCCTTTGTAGTCGTGTTTTATACAATTGGCAAAATTTAATAACAATCTCGGCTTCACATCTTGGGACATATAGTAGACCACATATGCAGAATTGGCGATTCTTATTTCCGCAGATGAAAAGCTATTTCACTCAGACCTAGTGCTGTCAAGATGACAAGTTACAAGTCCGATCAAATGAGAATTGATTATGGAAAAGCGAGAAGGAGCGTGAAAAGTGGATAAAGTAAGCAAGATCGTATATGAAATAAAAATTCAATTCAAGTGATTGTTTTAAATTTTGTATGCTCTTTCGAATAGAGAATTTTATTCATCAAAATTCGCAAAATTTGTCATTGATTTTGCAAAATTAAAAGAAATATGCTATTTTCTCAAAAAAAAAAAAAAAAAACGTCATTTGGTTCTAAATTAGTAATTCCAAATGAATTAAATCTCCTATGAGTATAACAAATGTCAGAATGCCGTTTTTTGTTTTCAATATAACAAATAATAAATATTGTGGGAGACGGCATGGCGTCACGTCCGTTTTGACGTTGCGTCACGAGGAAACACTTTTTCTCGACTTACCGGGATCCTCACCGTAACCGATGCACCGCCTGCCACCCACACCGTAATCTAAAGGGGAAAAAGCAGTAATTACTCCCCCCCCCCCCCCACCCCCGTCACACGTGCCCAAAATTCCCGACATGCAAAACTTTCACGCGGCACTCGGTCACGTCGATCTCCATTGATGGATCGTTGCACGTAGTCACAAATTATCGAGTCGGCTAGATTCCCCTAAAGGGCCTCGCAGAACTGGCGAGCTGCGCGGTGCACCTTATCGAAGCCGTTCGGTTTCACGCGCGCCCGAGCATGTTGTCCCGGTAAATCCACCGAGCAGGTGGCAATCATCGATCGAACTAGGATCGTCGCCAGCATTATACTAAATAGACAACCCTAGCGCCCCCCGTACTGCTTCTTGCTGTACTGCGAGCCTAAACCCTAATCCCTAATTGGCCCCTAAAACCTATCCCCGGATATAGGTGGCACGACGGTACAATGGAAGAAGGAAGAACTCTCAACTGTTATTACTTTTGGATTGCATTAAAAAGCAATCGGATGTTCTGGCGATCTCAATTGAGATTGAGATAGTTATTAAAGTAAAAAGTTATTTGCGTTTTCCCCCTTTTTTCCACAATTTTTGTTGTTTGCGATACTTTTTTGGCCCTTTAGGCAATAAATAAGTAATCGTTGCTGCGTCGGCGGACCCACGTGAATCGGTAGTAAAGTTAATTTTTTTGGGTACGGCCATTGTTGGCAGTTGTAATTTTTCTCCTTCTTTATCATGTACGAACTTCATTATTTGTATGTACAATATCGATCAGTCTGTGATCGAACCTTGTGCTAAAACTTTGTATCATATTACTTTCTATTTATTAATTTAGTACGCGTTTCAAGGAGAAGAAAACTTATAAACGGATAAATTTTCAATTCCTAAAGGTCGTAGAGAATATCAGCAGTAATATCAAGTCTATTACCATACTATCGAAAAGAAATTGCAACGCATTCACAAAATAAATAGAGATAAATTAACAAAGCATTATACATTGTTAAGAACAAATTTACTGAAAACTTAAAAAGAAACATATTGCACACAGAATTAATAAAGTAGGATAAGGCAGAATCTTGTCTAAAAGCAGTGAGTGGAACAATCGCGCTGCAACGAAGAAAACACCCACACCCTTCTTTGAACAATACGCAGGGCAGTTAATGGTAAATGTGAGCGTGTTCCAACTAGTCGGACGATATACTACTTCTACCTAATATTGACAATCGATGATAGAGATACTCCAGACATTTGGTTGAAATTACACGTGCGTTAATATTATTGATTTGTACATATAGCACATGTTTCATTGAAAACCAATCTGAGTTCCTCAAAGCGGGATAAGTATGGTGGAACATTCTCACCGCATAAGCTAAATAAAGGCACGCATTTTGGACAACTCTTTTCCTTCTCCAGTCATCACCATTTAAACATGGATTGACGGATAGTAAAGTATACGCGGTAGAACAAAAGCTTCGCATAACTTAGAATTTAATTATTTCCCTTGAGAACATTCACACACTCGTGATACGTTTAGACTCAGATAACCCATTATTACCACTGAGTGCCGCAGACTGTGTAGGTGAATGGAAATACGATTTAATAAGTTTACAGGCATCAGTTGAGAATCCACAATGAACTATTGATAATAGCCGTTTGTCAATGCTCGAAAGAATCTATGTAAAAACATCTAGGTGGGATAATAATAATAATTTGAATTTGGCAGCCTATGCCCTGCAATGGCAACTGGTGATAGTGGCATTGATTAAACATTTCAAGATGGTTGAAATATTTTCATACGCCCTCAGCTGAAATCCATCCTATCCCCGAACAGCGATTTTGTTTAAAACGTCTTTCATAGAAAATGTTAAAAATGCTAAATGATGATGTTAATTATATAAATTTGCAAGGATTTCGACACGTAGCATGTATCCATTTCTCAGGGAATTCACCAGAATGTAATAACAAGATTGACGATGTGCAATATTTCAGGGAGACAATATCTATATATTCTTATGAACATGTCTCCAAAGATACCGTTTGAGCCAGCAGAACAAACGTTAATCCAAGGAATAATATTCGATAACTCAACCAGGGTGATTTTTTTAAAACAATAATAAACTAGATTCAGGAATATTTAAAAATCATGAAGAAAAACAAAATTTAATAGTTTCTGTATTAGTATGGACGGTAGGTATATTGACAAAACGTTTATTCAGCTCGTTGATATTAGAAAAATGGTCAGGATCTCAAAAGCTACAGATCTTTTGGCTCATAAAAAATTTATAGACTGCCAAAACATTCGATCTGAAAAGGATATAAAACTTCGAAAGTATGTTTTCCGCTTTCTTCTGACCGCTGAGTTTGTGCAATTACGAAAGCTCTTATAATATAAAAAATCTGAGGCAAATCTTGTTTTTCGCATTCCTTTTTTTTTATAAAAATCTTGACGGTGTCAGTAATCACAGGAAAACGCGGTTTGGAAACACGATATGATTTTAAAGGAACAAAGATATCAAAATCCTCATTAACTTTATTGCTAAGAAAATTTACTTTAACATTGAGATCATTGAACTAGCAGCTTCATGAAAACCATCGTTATCAAAGTTTCTAAAAGGTAGAATTTACAATTTGGCACAAATTGCTTGACCGTATCCATCGTTGGAGTTTTTGGAGGCACAATGTTTCGATATATGGGGCATTCGATTTTGTTTGTAATTTTTTTACAGAAATAAATGTCAAATATTTTCAGATTATTAAAATCACTCGCTGACGAGTGAGAATTTTTCTAAATTATGCATTTTTAAAAATCTAAAAATTTGTAAAACTTATATAACTCGGTTGCATTTACCGCAGAGTAAAAAATAAAAAAAGGAATTGTTCGTTTTGAAATGTACTTTTATATAGATATAATGAACATTGTGCTGCAATTTGTTTACATGTGTTTATTTGCGATTTAAGTAAAAAGAAAAGTTTTTTCCAAAATGGACAAGTTAAAAAAAATACTTAAAATAACGAACAATTTGCGAGGTCACACAACATGGCAACTGGTTTATTTATTTTTTTACAGAATTTGATATTTTTTTAATTTCAAATTTGGCAAGAATCTCATGATTTTAGCTCATTTAATTATCACAATTGACTATGTGCCTTAGTATGTAACCTGCGATATGATGCAATACATTGATGTAAACTTCATTATGCATATATATTTCTTCGCTCTTGGTCAATCCAGAACCACGATGAGGACGTGGCGAAGTACGGTTCCATTTTTTTTTTGTATTTCGAATCGGAACCTGTGATAACTCAAGCTGAAGGTATTTTCAATGTCTACAACTTTCTCAGTGATGTCAAATTGCTATCTATTAAGCAAAACGAGATAAAGACAACAGGCTGGAAAACTGTTTATTACTATTCGTGCGCTCCACGTGTTTTCGAATTTGGTGGCTGAATATGTTATTGACGCATCATTTCACGGTCACCGCTAGGTGTCGAATTACTCACAATCATAATTCCCTAATTACGTTGAGATAGCCGTCATTTGCGCGAGATTTTACATTACGTTCAGATACTATCGCCTCTTTGGATATAGATTTCAATCCCAATTGTTTATATTATTTCATATAAAAGTAATGTCATCCAATAATAATTTCCATGAGAGATATACAAATCCAGTTCGAAAGCCAAATCATGTTAAAAGAACTAATTTCAGACACGTATCGGCTGCGCAGATGTTACAATTACGTGGATTGGCGGAAAATGAAAAACTTTGTAGCACCTGTAGAAATTACTGTATGAATTATGCGTAATGTATAAGAATTATTATCTACGAAAATCTGTAAATGAAGTCGGGGCCATAGAGAAAAATGCATCTGAAGAAACAAATTATAAAACAAGGGAAATCATTGAAGAAACAGATTCTGAAACAGATGAAACAGTTGAAGAAAATACTGAAACTGATGACCCAACCTTTCCTTTCAAATGGAGTAACAAAATCAATGTAAGGGTAAAAATCATTTACCGAGTATCGAAGTCATGAACCAAATACACGAAAAGATGAAACAAGAAAATACTACAGATTTTGAAAAGATATGTTAACTTACTCTTGCACCTAAGTCATGGAGTCAACACCATGGAATACTGACTTTCCCTGAGACTAAAATATCAGACCAAAATATGTGGCGAAGTCACGATATTAAACATTGTCGTTAAATAATAACAATTAAAATTTTGTCGAGAATAGTTCGCGTGGTAAGAAGTGAACGTTTCCCCTCGGCAGAGTGAGCGAGAGGCATGGGCGTTTCGCCGGTCCGGGGACTTGTGAGAGAGAGACGCTCGATCTCTCCTGTAGATCGTCCGGCTTTGTTGTGTCGGCGACAGTGCATCCCATCGTGCGACGGAGAGGCGACTATAGCCGAGCGGAACGCGGGTAGTGTAGCCCTGCAGGCGCTATACACACTAGCGCTATATTATAAATTAGTATCGGCCAATTAATAAGTCGCAATACGAATTTTAAAATTTTCATTGGTCGTGACAGCGACGCAATTCGCGAGTAGTAGAGATTACGTCCGTCGTTTTTTATGTTGTATGGGAGAGTATTGGTTCAACGAATAGCGAGAAAGAGAGAGAGAGTGAGAGAGAGAGAGAGAGAGAGAGAGAGAGAGAGAGAGAGAGAGAGAGAGAGAGAGAGAGAGAGAGAGAGAGAGAGAGAGAGAGAACCAGAGAGAGAGATAGCCAGACAGAGAGAGAGAGAGAGAGAAGGAGCCGTGGGCGAAAGGAAACGCGTGGAGGATAGGCGAAAGAATTTGCGAGATACAGGAATAGCAAGACAGGTGGAAACCAAGGTAAGTCGGCATAGCCGAAAAGTAAAGTGATCGTTCTTTAATTAATTGGTACATTAACAATTCGGACCGGAAGTGGCGTGAGTGACGAAAAATCGAATGATAGTTTTTTTAATTAATTATTAAATTAAAGATCGGGGCCGGAAGTAGCGAGATCGACGTATGTAAAATCATATTAGTTTTTTTTTTTAATTAAGGAGAAGGAAAATCGAAACTGGAAGTGAATGCGAGTAGTTTTTTATGTTATGTTATATGTGTCAATGTAATATACATTTCATGTACGCTGATCATTTTTAATTTTCAGCTAGCGAGTAAGAGGGGGATAGTACAGAGGGGGGAAATAACTGTAAATTCGAAATTTAGAAGAGGAATGGGGTGGAGTGAATAGATTTGCGAGTTGTCGATAGAGGGCAGGGTGGTTTGATTCGCTTCGTGGAAAGAGTAGAAGTGGGGGTAAACGAAATGGCGAATGAGGTGAGTGAGCACTCAGTGCTAATGAGGGCGCTGGGGTGCAAGTCGAGCGATGTGAGGCTAATAAAAAACACTATAAATAAATTAAACCTTCCGGGGGTGGAGGAACAATTAGAGAGACATCGCCTGAACAGAAAAGGGTCCGAGAAAATTTTGCGTAATCGGTTGTTGCGAGTGGAGTTACGGATCTTTGACGGGACCCTGGATGTCTCATGGTACTCCGATTGGGATGAAAGGGGGGGTGAGATACTGGCGGCGGCGATTCCACATCTGATGTACGAATCAGAGGAAGAGTCGTTACAACGGTATCAGAGGAAGCCTCGGGATAGGCCCAAAAAGGTGCAAGAGGTATTGGAGAGGGAAAGGGAAGATCGGGAAGGTCCGGGTGAAGCATCGGGTGGTACCGAATTCGGTTATACATTGTTGATCGGGGATGGTTTAGGGTCCAAGGAACCAAACGTAACAGTTAGTCGGTTGCCGCCACTATCCCCACGACCACATGAGCGATGACTACTATGGTTACTACCATCAGCCATACTTCGATAGGGATTGCGGGTGGTGCGCGGTCCCGAGTGAGTAATAAGGTGCAGCCTAGCGCAATCTGGTGGGGTCCGGGATGGTCCCGAACAAGGGCTCCCAGGGGGTCCGCCACTTCAATTCATAAACTTAAACCTTTCTGTTCCTCTAAGAAAATCGGCGTATTTCGCGAATTCAAAATTAATGATGGAGAAGGATAAACTTTATAGAAAAGAACGAGATAGACGGTCAGTCTCCTGGGAAGATAATGAAATGTATTCAAGGGGAGGGGATCGGAGAGTAGATGCTCCACGTGATTGTGATAGAGGGAGTGGGGGTAATGGACTGGTTCCGCGGGGCCGGGAGGTCGCACCGGAGGGAGGATATAATAGGAATAGATTATATGGTAGAGAGGACAACCATGACTACTATCGGGGTCATGAGGAAGTGTCAGACCGACAGAGTGTAGCGAAGGACTGTTCAGTGTTCGAAGGAGGCGGTTGATGGACTACGAAGATTCTAGCGATAGTGAGAAGATTCCAGGGAGCGGGGGGTCCGTCAGCAACGTAGGAATAGTGAGGTGGGTCGTCAGTTACGTTGTACCAAGACGTTACGAGAGTGGGGATTAAAGTTCGCAGGAGGTGAGAAGGAATCGGCGGAAGAGTTTCTTTCTCGGCTGAAGGATTGTAGACCGGGATCTTTTCCGAGCGATTACGGCTATTCTTTATCGTGGAGCGAGTAAATGGACAAGACGGTTCATCCAGATTTCCGAACGTGACGAGATTTCGCGAAGGCGTTCCGGAAGTTTTTCATTGGCGAAATAAATGAAGATTTCGAAGACGAGTTGAAATTTTACGAACAAGATGAAAACACTCGATTTATGCCGGGCAAAAAAGATCGTGTTTCAGTTAAAAAAATGAATGGCATTCGCGAACAAATACAAAAAAGGCTAATTTTATGAAATCTGTCTGAATTATATGCATTATTTGTAGAACAGCATAAAGATGTGACAATTGAATTTTCGAAATTCGCGCAGTTGAGACTACGGCATTGTGTTTTAGCGGGAGCAAGCGGAACTCACAATGTATGTGCCTGCGTGTATCACGAAAATGTTAAACTAATGCTAAATGCAGTCGACATAAAACACTTAACTGATGACAATGACAAACGCTTGCCAGATTATCATGACTGCTTAAAGGAGCTCATGTGCAATGAACCACTGGAAGCATGTCATCTAAATGAATGTGATCATCGCCCAGATATTGCAGAATTGAAAACATATATAATCAATTCTTTATATAATTCATTATATAAGTGTGATACAGATATAGTAAGTAACATATTAAGTTTGGGACACAAATGACAGGAGAACTTTGAAAATCGAAGTTCTCGATGTTGATGGTTTCGTGGAAAAGCTATGTACGAAATTGAAAGCTTTAAAACCACATGCATTTTATGCAAATCAACAAGGATTGTTTGTGAAGGTCATTTTGTAATACAGTTAGATTTTGCAGAAAATTACGCCTTCGTTATTCGAAATGCTGCTCAGTCCTTCCATTGAAACAATAATCAGGCGTCCATATTTACCTTAGTTATTTATTACCATGGCGGGAAAAAAATAAAACATGTTAGTATAGCCATTATATCTGACTGTTTAATTCATGATACTATATCCGCGTATTTATGCTAGTCAGTTATAATTAAATACCTTAAAGAAAAGTTCAGAATTATAAATAAAATTTATTATGTCACAGCTGGAGCTGGGCAGCATTTAAAAAATAACTATTTTTTTTCGCAATCTTTTATATCATAAAGCCGATTTCGGAATGAATACTGAAGCGCATTTTCAAGCAACAGCACATGGAAAAGTTCCCGGACATGGAGTCGGTGGAAAGCTGACAGGCATGTCGCGAAAGCAAGCTTTCAGTGTTCAACCCAAAATTTAATACTAACTGCGATTCAGCTCTTTGAATGGGATAGTAGATTCCTTAAAGAAGCAGTTGTTATGTTTAGTTCTAAAGAAGAATATGATAAAAAACAAAGCGAATTAAAAGATAAATTCAAGAAAGCCGTTCAAATTCCTGGAACTCTCAAATATCATGCAGTTATTCCAAATGAGAACATGACATTTCAGCTGAAAAGAACTTCGATATCAGAAAAATATGAGTTGTTCCCTAAGTCGAATAAAAGACCTCAACTTAGCAACATCTACAAATCAACCAAAAGTCGACGAACAATGTAACAAACAAAAAATGCAAAATGTTTAAAAAAATGTAAAAAATATAAAACATTAAAAAAAACAATAAAAAATACAAAACACTAAATTGGATTTAAAATCTTAAGATTCTTGTAATATTGCATAAATTGGAAATATATCGCTTTTCAAAATGTTCAGGATTAGAGTTATTTTTCGAATATTTTTCTAATTCACGGTTCATCATCTTCATTCGAGTTCCACGCCATCAGTTTATATTTTAGACTTCATTTCTACGTGTCGTACTTCGTCGGTATTGCGACACACAAAAACTGTATTTAACAAATCCATATTTAAATCGCCTGGAACCTGGAACAATTATATGGCCCACTCCATTAAGTTTATTAGTATTGATATAATGGGGCATTCCACGTCAAATTTTCATTCGAAAAATAGATATTGTTTCAATATTTTTTTTTCAGATTCTACATGCAAAATAAGCCGATACGTTTGTTTCTGTTTGTCGTTTAACTCAAAAACAGGAAAGATATAATTTTTTTTTATTTGAGCACTTCCAAGCGTAACGCTCTTCCCGAAGTCGTTTTACTCAGTATTAACGAACTGTACGGAAAAAAATTCAAATAAAAAAGGTTAGATTTGTGTAACAAGTAATTGTTTAATAAAATGGACTATTATAATTTTGATGAATTTTTTATTGTATGTTCCGCATCAATTATAGAATATTAAGATGCGAAAATATCACGGTCTTACTGTTAGCGCGCAGGGCGACAGGCACGAAACAGGCTAGCATGCGCGGACATAAGTCTCGCCGCGTCCATGGAATTCTTTTAACAAAAGACAATTTTGTGTTAAGTAGTACTATTTATATACTATTATCTCAATATTATATATTATTATCAAAAGTAACTAATTTTAAAAATGTAGTTTTATATTATATTATAAATATTTACTAAAATAAATTATAAAAAATTGATTTAGTGATAACTAATTTAATATACAGGGTGATTCTTACATGATGGACAAGCGGTCAACAGTACATTCTTTAGTCAATTCTAAGAACATTTTTCCTATGAAAAAATGTCGAGTCAAGTATATTTTTAAATTATTTAGCATTGAAGTAGACCAATAAGAGCACGGGATACTCTATTGTCAGGACTAAATTCGAACAATTACATTATCGGCCAACGTCGTGAACGAAATCAAAGAAAATGAGCATCAGCGGGTCGAGGATATGCGTCGCGTTTTTTGTTTTTGAGCGGCAACGTGCCATTATAATAATACAGTCGAATGTCTAAAGTGAAAATGGGTTTCGACAGTGAACGTAAATGTACAAAATAACACTCGGATTACAAAAATCATTGAAAATCCAGTGTAAAGTATGAAGAATGTGAATGTGTAATACCTAAAAAATAAGAAAATAAATTAAATCGGCTAAAGAAACAAAGCATTTGATACAAAACTAAAACCAATATAAAAAAATTTAAATTATTTCGAGATATTTTTAAAATGTTACTCAGTTAAAAGCAGTGAAAATTTATCAAAAAATATTACAACGAACCGAAATTACCTAAGTAGCGATGTGGGTAACTTAATATAATAAATTTAAAATTTAGTTTCCTCTCACAAAAATTCAAAACTAGAAAGCGATTTTGTTTAGTTGAAAGCCGCTAGAGTTGTTAAAATGTTTCCAAAATATTAAAATTACTCAATAAGGAATCTGATTATTTATTGTTGATTATTTGGTGCTGAAATTCTCAAAGTCCGAAGGAATTTTCAACAATCAAATACCGCGATAGTTTTTGAAATGGTTTCAGTTTCTCCAATTGGATTGGCAATTTGTTTAAGCCAGAATTTTATTTTTTTAAACGTCCTTGCTTTAAAATAATACAGATTTTACCAAAGCCCGCGAACTGCCAAATTGTTTGAAGAACAAAATAAAATTAAAGATTTGAATTAAATTTACTTTCATTATTTCAAGGACAAAGGACAGGTAACCCCCCCCCCGCGCTAATGACAATTTGTCTATTTGTGGGTCGGCTCTCGGGTGGAGAAGTACAGGACATAGACAGGACGATCCAAGACAGAGCTAGGCAGACATACAACACAACATCCATTCAGAGCCAGTCCCCCCTACCCCAGTATCGGTACCCCCAGCAGATTCGGCGGTCTGTGCCGTAGCGAGTACGATGCGGAGATTATCCCATCTTTATCCGAGATAAGACCCACGAAGTACCGACCGCGGAAAAGACGCTGCCGGTACCGATAACTGCCGACCGGGGTCGGCAACGGTCCCAAATTCGTACCTTCGCCGAGCAAGGTTCCCTGGTTATTCCACACTGGACGTAAGCAGAGAAAATTGCACGGACGGAGATTCGAACTCGGAACCTTCGCGACGTTCAGTTCGTGCAAACTAACGCTAACGCCTTAGCGCGCACGACCATCTCGCCGTTATCGCTTCTCGGCCTACTGGCTAAGATTAAAACTAAAACGAATATGAAAAAATTTCGAGATATTTTTAAATTATTACTCAGTTGAAAGCCGTGAGAATTTATCAAAAAATATTGCAACGAACCAAAATTACCTAAATGGCGGTGTGAGTAACTGAAATTTGTTGGTTTCAATTATATTTACTTTCTTTATTGCAAACTGACAATTCGGTAATTTTGATATTTTACAAATCGTTAAATAATTGTCGCTGGTTTTCACTAAAAAAGGGTCAGATTGAAAGCTACGCGAATTTAACACTTTAGAAACATTTAACCAACTCTCGCAGCTTGAACTGAATACAAAAGGCACCAGGGTTGACAAAGTTGTGCTTCATATAAGAAAAATTATACTGCACTAATTTCCAAATAATTGTTGAAATATGCAAGAAACAAATATTCGTATTTGGCGATTAAGAATCACTCAAAATCGAATGGAAAATGTGAAAAATATTATAAATTTCTATTACTAAACAAAAAATTGAAAATAAATTAAATCGGACAAAAAAGGATAATATTCTTTTTTATTAGAGAATTAAAACATAATTGCAAAAGGTTTTTCAAATCTTGTTATTTAGTTGTTCTAGTAAGCCTTAACAGAATTATTGAAATAATGCTTAACATTTAAAATTGCCCAATCAACAATCTGAATGAAAATTAACCTTGACCTTTAATATATTGATGGAAGACTATTGATGAAAAATTTCTAATTTATTAAAATTACTCAATTAGTAATGAGGGTTCATTGAAAATTACTCTGGAATTTAATTTTTTCACTTTACAATTCCTTTAACTTTCAAATATTTCGAAAAATAGGCAGTCTATGAAAAAATGATATGGATAAAAATTGAGTCACTCAGGACTACATGCACTGACGTTAAAATCGCCCTAATCCCCTTGTTTTTCCATGTTTAATGTTTAATGACAGGCTTAATTTTCAAATATTATCCTTATCATAAGGGATACTTATAGACGATAAAAGTGATAAATTTCTGCAAACTTATAAGTTCAACTAATTTCTCCCAAATGGAAATTGTTTGGAAATGGATACACGAGGAAAAATAACATACGATTTTGTTGTCTGCGTTATAGTTACAGTGGCTACAAATGTCGGGGCTATATGGATTTCACAATACACTTAGATAGCAATACAACACCTTTGAAAAAATAGCACAACCTAGTGCATACTATGACGGAAAAAAATAATTAACGTACCATGCATCAACCACGCAATAAAAATAATACATCGATAAGGTTTCACTTACCCATCAGCAGCAGACAAAAAAATGATATGTTATTTTTTACCGTAGATCTCGATAGATTTCCAAACAATTTTGATTTTGGAGAAATTATTTGAGCTTATAACATTTCAGAAACTTATCATTTTTATCTTCTATAAGTAGCTCTTAAGTAGATATTCTGCAAATTCAAAGGTGAGAGTTGCTATATCTTTGTCGGGACATATCTCCGAAAAAAAGCAAGTCGGCATATTGAAATTTTGTAAAGATAGCTCATAGTGTGTTGAAAAACATATCCAAATTTGGCATAAATCGAAGATGGCTTTTTGAGACATTCCATTTTGAAAAAAAAATTGTTTAGTTATTCCCGATTACCTCGACGATTTTTGAAGTTGTTCAAAATGTGTCAGACCCAAGTTAAAGTTCATGAAATTCCGCACATTTTAAAAAAGTCGTCCCGATTGGATCATATAGGTCGAAATGGCGGCCATTTGAAAAAATATGATTTTTAAATCTTGAAATACCGCATTTTCGAAGATAAGTTTGGCATACCGCTACACAGCCTAAAAAGACATCGATTTTGTTTGTGGGATGAATCCATTTGGAATGGGTTGTATATGAAAAGTGTTAAAACATTATAACAAGAGATGTAACGAGATAGATAACTTAATTACAAAGATGAAAACGAGAATAAGAAAGAAAATCAGATGAATACCTAAATATAACAAACCTAAATACACATAATAAATTCAACTACAGTTGTTTAGAAAGTATTACAAATAACTACTTTTTTGTTAGGTTAAGTTAACAACCGCCGTGGAAGTTGTTAATTTAGTATTTTTATTTAAGTTAATTGTTATTAGTTAAATTTAAATAATTATGTAGCTAATTTTCAGGAAAGATTGGAAATGTTGCTCATAACAAAAAAAAGACTAATTTTTTCCAATCGCATGTATTGCACCGCAAGACCTACTATTTTCGACATTGCCCACATCAATGCAGCATAACTTCCATATTTTTAAATGTTTTTCACTGAAAAAATTACTGAAGACACTTCAAATGTTGTACAATAATATGCGAATAAATTATTTAAGATATCTTTAGTAGTTTCGTTAAAAAATTATCGTAAAATAGTGCTTATTTTTAGACCCTTTATCACCTACCCCCCCCCCCCCCCCCCCCTTTCACTGCGGATTTCTGCAGTTTGTTATGTTCTCGATATATAAGATGTATGGCGGCATCTCAGAAGACGACTTGCTGCTATCGCAAACATTTGCATTGACGTCAATTGTAAAAAATTGTGTAAGAATGCGAGATTCCTTGTGTCAAATAATAATGAAATAAAAGTAAAAAATATTGCAATAAAAATGTCGTATTACCTTTTAACATATTCTTCTTAACACATTGTTGTAAATTTTAGCGTAGAGTATAAATTCGAAATTTGAAATAACTTGAAACTTGTTTCTTCTGAGTTTTTGGGACAGATACTATTTAGCACTAATTTTCATGTATTTATTACTTGGGGATTTTTAATGTTGCTTGCACAGTAATCCCATACGGAAGCCTTAAAATGAAAAATATTTAACTATTTATTCAAGTTTAGTGCCGCTTCCAAATCATAAATGACTATAATTCGTTTTGATATTACGACAATACTGCAACGAATAATTTTTTATTCACGAACATTGGAGGAAAGCAGGACCGATTACCGATTACAAATCCGAAAATCTAAATTCGCAAATGGCAGATTTATTATGATGAATTATACAAATTTTAGTGAACTTGCTTCACATCAGAAGAATCTACAAAACATATTTTATCATCCATAGATTTATAATGTTATAAACATGTACGAGACAAATTAAAAATAACATTCAACATTTTTTCTAACCAAGACTTCAGGCTGAAAATCGGCGACCACACAAACTTTAATTAATAGACATTTAAATTATTGGTGCGTTATGTAAAAATTGTCTTCGTCGTTAAAATTTGTTATTGTACGAAACGACATACCGGCAGGCTTTGAGAATGCATCGGAATTAAACGTAACCCTAACAAGTCGGAATGACTATCCAATTTATTATTAAGAATTTGGTCCGATACAATTTTATACAGTTCATTTATCGCGTCTTCCAAATAAACGACGGGGTTCACATTATCTGTTGGTGGTATTAACTGAAACTGAACTGCGTTCGTCATCTGCTGTAAGCGATGAGTTATCCGAACCAAGATCATTCGTATTGACAGATGGCGAGTCATCCCACAAACGCTTCAAATCTGTGTAAAAAAGAATTTAAAAAAACGTCATTCGATGATTATGTTGGGATGTAATAACACCTAATTGTGTCAACTTTTTTCCTGTATATTTGTGAAGAGACAATACGTGGGCTTGCATCAAATTGCTCGGGAATAATTTATGCAATGAACCAATTATTTTTTACATAAAAATGCACGAAACGAAACGAGAACCATCGCAACGAGCCTTACCGCACGGTGCGAAGCGAGCAAGTTGACACCCCGTTGCAATCGCTCTAGATTCGCCCTGTATATACATACATTATTTCACTTACCTATAACTGTTTTGCATTTCATTCAGGATGCTTCGAAATCGCCTACAGTTTCGGTACCCTCGCGAAATCAGAACATCCCCCGTGAGCCGCATCGCTGTGTCACACCGCACAATCACTTTATCGTAGAGGTTTTGCAAAACGTCGCAGTCTAGAGCATACCGCATTATCTGGCGAAAATCATGGCACAATCGTTCAAACGATTTGCGATGGGCACTCGAACCATATCGAAGCCCTAAAAGTCGGTGTGATGGTCGTGCGGGCTAAGGCGTCAATCTTAGTCCGCCCGAACTGAACGTCGCAAAGGTCCCGAGTTCGAATCCCCGTCCGTGCAATTTTCTCTGCTTATGTCCAGTGTGGAATAACCGGGGAACCTTGCTGGGCGAAGGTACAAGTTTGGGACTGTTGTCGACCCCGGTTGGCAGTTATCGGTACCGTCAGCGTCTTATCCGCGGTTGGTACGTCGTGGGTCTTATCTCGGATAAAGATGGGATAAGCCCCGCATCGTACTTGTAACTTACCAGGTAAGTAAAGAATCGACTCGAGAGGTAGGTAGGTATAAAATAATCTTTATTTATTAAACAATTTGAATATTACAATTATTTAGTCACTTCTATCGTAGAAGTGACCTTAACTTAAATTAATATACGATATCTATATATATTTATTTCGTAAGAGGCCGAATGCGCCTGTACATATGCAAAGTGCTTGCTAGCGGTTATGCACCGTGCTCGCTGCGCCTGAACGCTACTACCTTATTTACTCTGTCGGAATGTAATAATTATACAGATTGCAATTAATTATTTATGAACACACAAAAAGCTCAATCCAGACGCCTGAGTCTTTGGTGTTCTTTATTACTACAATGACACCACAGATTCACAGTTGAACCTGTGGGCATTAGAATTTAATTTTGTTACGGACGCTTAGTGTAAAGACACAAGCCGCCGAACAACCGTCGATCGTAGCGATGCTTATTAGAGAAGCGCGCTGCGACGACTGGATACCTCTCCATCGGTGCGGCCCTCTCTTTATAGGCCGGTGGGGGCACGCGTGTGTGCGTACCTCACATGCGAACCCAAAGTGTCTGTGAGACAACGTACTTACTTTGAATATGCTGACGTCGTTGGCAGTTGCATACTCGATATGGCACAGACCGCCGAATCTGCTGGTGGTACCGATATTGGGGTAGGCGGGGCTGGCTCTGGGTGGGTGTTGTATTGTATCTGCCTAGTTCTGTCATGTACCGTCTTTGTCCTGTACCTCTCCACCCGAGAGCCGACCCGCAAATAGACTATTAAATGTCATTAACGTGGGGGAAAATTACCTGTCCTTTGGTCTTTATCCTTTATATCGAAGCCCTAACAGGTCAATTATTGTCGGATGGGTTGTACCAATGAACGAGATCATTAGGCAGATTGTTTTTCTTAAAATCGTTGTACGCGATTCCATTTTTTCTTTTTAACGAACCCACGAACTAAATACAAGTGAGAACTGGTAACTATGTTCACCAGTTTTATACATCTATGATGGTTTCGTCCCTGTACTAAAAAACATATTTTTCTCATATAAACCTTTAAATTATTACAAAAACACTAGTGAAAACAGGTCACTTTTCCTCAAAGCTCACGAGAAATCCTTCTATCTCATGTGTTTCCAATAACTTGCATACTTTATAGTATTTATTTCCTTTTTCTTACATAATGTACAAAACTAATGTGGAAATGTTCACAGAAAACTTAAAAATTATTGAAAGCAGCAGATGGAATAGTTCGCTTTTACCACAAAACGAATTTTACCCCCTCACGTGCACTTGTATATGAGATAAAAGTATATTACATACTTCACAATTTCCTTTTTCCCTTTTCTAGAAGGATTTCCAGAGAAATATGAAAACAGATCAAAAGCAAATGCCACCTATAGACCAAAATGGTTAAAATGCGGATGACATACACTCCCTCGCTACTCAAATTGTGTATCAAGAAGCTCAAAATGTTGACGAAGAGATTGATAATAAAGATGAGGTGTCGTTGAAACCATCGACACATTCGCCATTATTCTCTGTCGAAATCGGGGGCAAGATGTCGGAAGTAGAAGCATATCAATCTCCAAATGAAAAGCGTGCTTTTGGAATGAAATTGAAATCATCGAGTTAAAGACTCTACATTGGTATGGCACCTACGGAAGCAGGTTTATTCATACCCGTTGTAAAAATTTATAACAACCAATCATCAACTGAACTATCTATGCAGACGGATAGCTGGTCAATGTTCACGAAAGTCATCGACACCGTGTCACCGTATTTTGACGATTCGTATTTCAAACGCTTGGCTGCCTTACGCGATACGAAAATAAATGTCAAATAGTTAAACATACTCTTCACATTGTCGTACTGTGCGAAAGCGGTTCTATTCGAACAAGTCGCCAGCGACAATAATAATGATCAAAATGGGGTTACTGATAATGGTAAGAAAGCAGCAGCAGCAGCAGCAGCAGCAGCAGCAGCAGCAGTGGCCGAGAATAAGTTTCCCGAAGATAAAAATATGTTCAAAACACCTGAAAAACATATCGATGTAGAGAGAGCTAACCAGCCACGACCGAGGAAGAAACAAAAGAAGGAATTACCAGACACAAGAATATTGAGACGGAAAACTTTTGCCCCCTCGATCGTAATGCACAAATCTACATTTGACGGTTTGAAAAGAATAGTGATCTGTGTCGAAGAACGAATGAAAATGCTTTATGAAATTTTCGAAGATGTACAAAAATGTGGATTTCGAATCAAGGATGAAATTCTGAGACATCTTCTTTCACAAAATTACAAAAACCTACCTTGCGATTTGCGTATCGAACAAATTCTTTTTGACAATCGGGAAGAAATGTGTAATTCCATGAAATCACAAAAGTCAAAGGCTTTGTTTGCACATGGTTTGTTAATCATAACTGCATATGAACTTATCGTACTATTCTTAGAAGTAATCATCGAAAATACAAAAACCACGTTTAATGCGGTACTTTAAAATTGACATGTATCATCATTCAAGCTGAAATAAATTACTTTTCAAAGTTTCCACGTCTTGCCCATCTGTAACCTGATATCTTTAAGCAAATGTTTCATTCAGAAGGAACACTTCTCCTAAGATGTGTCGCCTTGGTCTTTGCTGTTGGAGTGTCGTCGTTTATTTCTATTCTAGCCTGGTGTGTATGTTCACGTGTATGTGTGTGTGCGTGTGTGTGTGTATGTGTGTGTGTGTGTGTGTGTGTGCGTGCGCGTGCGCGTGCGTGCGGGTGTGAATAATATACTTACTTTGCGCCCGTATTTATACTTATATACGGCAATTTCCGGAAAGAGGCTGTAGCCGCATATGTTTCGGATTTTCTGACTTGACGCAAATTATATTTCAATAACTCGGTTTTGAAGACGCTTGCAAGCATAGTCGAAGGATGCGACACCAGTTAGTCTTGTCAAACGCGGTTCCCCATCTTCGATATTTACGAAAATCCAGCTTGCGAAAGCCCGGGAGGGGGAGCTACTCTAGCTAAACGAGCTCGCGAAGGCCGCGGTTGACAGGGAGCTTTTCGCGGCAGACAAGCTCGTGAGAGCCCGGGACGCGCGTCGCCGCCGCGATTATGTGAATGTTTTCGCGTTATGTATATTTATCGGTATATCTTATTATTATTGCGACAAATCAGACATTTACGTCAGATTATCGCGTACCGACGTTTCAAAAAATGTCGACAAGTTTAAAAGTCTCTATGGATACACGGTGGAAACACCCCTGGACGTGCCTGGTATGTAGCCCTACAGGATGTGGGAAAACAGTTTTCGTGGCCAAATTTTTAAAAAATTTACCCTTAATGGAGGATACCTCGTTCGATCGGGTGATTTTTTAATACAGCAAATGGCAAGATGAATAAGGTGATAAAATGATTGTAGCTGGTAAGTCACCCGATGCGCAACTTAGGATCGAATTTCGAGAAAGTTTACAAATCATGGACCTTTTTACCAAAGGCAGTCATCATAAAAATTTGTGTGTAATTTTCATAACGCAAAATATTTTTTACAAGGGTCGTGGTCAACGCGACATTTTACATAATACCAATTACCTAGTTTTGTTTAAAAATCCTAGAGATTGGGCTCAAATTCAGCATCTCGCATGGCAAGTATATCCGGAAAATTCAAAGTTTCTACAAGAAGCTTACAGAGATGCAACTTATCGCCCGCACGGTTATCTTCTCTTAGATCTTAAACAAACCACACCGGATGATTTTAAATTTCGTACATGTATATTCCCGGATGAACCACCGCACATTGCAGATGTACCGAAACGTAAATGAACGAAAGTGAACAAGATTTGAAAAAAGCGCACATGCATTTGTTATGTTCAGTATCCGGTTAACCGCGGAGATGGCAGTATCGACTGTTGGAAAACATAAAAATGACAAAAATAGTCTCCTCACAAGAAATCGTAAAGATAGAAATCCTGCACAAAAAGGATACTGCAGTATTCCGTGTTTTTCACCCTTTGGAAAAAAAATATCTCGCTTTATTACACACTCTGTGTCATGCTGATAAACAATAACGTAAAGCTCGATGTACTGCGTGGTGTTATTTCTTTAAAATCACGAGAGAAGAGTTTACTTCGAAAGCATAAACAAACTTTACGCAAACCTGTCTTGTCTGCGAAAAAAAGGGGTAAAAGAAGGTCTAGACAGATCGGTGGTGGTGGTGGTGATGGTGGTACTGGTGGAGGCTGTACGTGGAAACGGAAAAGACGGCTTTTTTTTATAAAAAGGTGGAAATTGGATACAGAGTCTTTTAGCACCAGTTATCAGTGCTATTTTCTCGAAATTACTCGGCACCAGCAGTGATTAAAAGACATTGCCTTATGGAGTATGCAAAGAAAATGATACTAGTTCCCGAAAGTGAGTTACGCGGTGCGAGTGACGATAAGAAAACAGCACCAACTCCCGGGACAGCACTTTCGAGATTGGACGAGGAATTATCGTACATTCTCCAGGGTGGAAATAATGAGACGTATGATTGTGATGATATTTCCACGTTTAAGATTAAAGACGGTGAGGCAGCAAAAATTTTTCATGAACGTGGTAAACTCGCTCGGTACATTCGAACGCTCCAAAGATATCTCCATTTTTTCACCAAACAATTATATGGTGAAAAACGAACAAACGTACAGAATGCAAAAGATATCGACGATATTAAAGATATTGGTCATATCGAGAATGAGGGGGGTCAGGAACATTACCAAACAGAAGTCGCTAAATAGTGGACAGGTAATTTCTAAGACTCAACATGATGAAGTAACATCTAAGGTAAGGAGTAGAAGTAAGAGTAGAAAACGAAAGCGTAATATCGAATCAAACGATATATTTAGATAAAAATAAAAATAATGTCATTTCTCCATGCACACTCGTGCGAGTGCATGAAATCCGAGCTCGACCTCTTCACCTTACCTCCGACACAAAGGACGAAACGACGATCAAGAGCTCGCACTGGGTGCATTATAAACCCGTTTCTTCGTTAATAGATGACTCGCCGATAGAATTTGTTGTACCCGGACGAAGCGAAGAGTACATTGACCTTACGCATGCTATGATTAGTCTCAAAGCTCGTATTCACCTAACGACACAGAAGACAACGCCAAAGTCGCGCCTGTGAATAACTTTTTGCATTCAATGTTTAATCAGGTAGATGTTTTCTTTAACCAAAAATTAGTATCACCACCTAATAATACCTACGCCTACAGATCGTACATTGAGACATTATTGAATTACGGTCCCGCGGCAAAGTCTTCGCACTTGACTTCGACGCTTTGGCATAAAGACACTGGGGATCATATGGATTCGTTACCATCAAGTACGCATAATGTTGGACTTGCTAACCAACAAAAATATACTGAAAATTCTCAAACAGTGGATCTCATTGGACATTTGCACTGCGATATTTTCAATCAGGAAAAATTCATGTTAAACGGAGTCCAAATACGCTTGCGACTCATCCGCTCTAAAGATTCCTTTACTCTCATAGACGATATCAACGATATTACGTTACTAGTACGTCGAGCCAAGATAAACCCAGGTATACTTCTCGCAAATGAAAAAACCTTGTCAAATACTACAGCGAAGTATCCTCTGACGAGAGTCGAAGTAAAATCGTTTGCATTGCATAGTGGAATACTGGGTGATACACTTGATAACGTTATTCTAGGACAGTTACCGAAAAGGATGGTTATCGGTTTTGTCGACAATAAAGCTTTTAACGTCGTTCGTCGACTTAATCCGTTCAATTTTAAAAACTACGATATAAACTTTTTATCGCTCTATGTTGACGGTCCACAAATACCTAGCAAACCTGTACAGCCAAATTTCAAAACAAATTCAAAACTGTTCGTGGAAGCGTATCACACACTGTTTTCAGGTACAGGTATTCATTTTGTGAACGAGGGGAACGAAATTTGCAGAGATGAATTTGCAAATGGCTATCGTCTGTTTGTTTTCGATCTAACGTCTGATCTTTCTGCAAGTTGCGCTACTCATTGGAACCTCGTAAAGAGCGGCTGCTTACGTATAGAGGTACGCTTCGATGCCACTCTTGAAAATACCGTAAATTGTATAGTCTACGCAGAATACGATAATGTTTTAGAAATTGACTCTTAACGTCAGAGTATTACTGATTACAATGCCTAAATTCGTAAAGAGTGGGGACACTGTATCGTTTGAAAGGCTGAAACCAAAGGAAATCTGACATTAGTTACACGATCCCAGTTGAGTATAACGGTACAAGTATGGAGTTTATCGTCGACGTTCAAGGTTTTTTAAACAAAAAGCACAATTTCATTCTGTTACGATCCGTCGATCGTAGATCATCTACATTCTACTAATAATTATGCGTATATCTTATAGCTACTAATAATTTCTACATATCAGATTAAATGGAAGGTAACGCCGCGCATCCGGTCTCATGTGACGACATGGGACCCTTCCCGAACAATTCGGTTAACTGCATTTCAGGAACAGATCAGTATTTTTCGGCTGGGAACCTGCAGAGATCGGCAATTCGCAGGACTCGACGACGGTCGCCTGCTCGCGAAAACTGCAAGTTCAGCAGGTCCCCAAGGCCAGGAAATGCTGACGGTGTGTGAGAACGACGTCGATCCGTCCACGGACACGTTGACGGATCTCGAAGAAGTAGGTTCTCAAGACAGACAGTTTTTAGCTGCGGAACGAGTAACTTCGTCGGCTCGTGTCCGCAAAGCTCGTAGTAACCAACTTCGAGCGGAACGCCGGAAATAGTACGTGCGCGCTCCGGTGTTCGACTTCGCGCGCCATTAGAATAACAAGTTTGCGTTGGTAATCGAGCTAACGCGAGATCGCGAAGGGACGCGGGTGCTGGACCGCCTAATAAAAAATATACTATTAGGATATCTTTTGTGTCATTCGCAACCCCCTTCTTCCCCTTCGCGCCTGTTACGCACGACCACTCCGTGCGTAACACATTCCAAAAGAGATTGCTGTTGCTTGCATCGAGAAAAACTACATTGGTCACTGGATTCTATGATCGAACGATAATTTCTCCGAATTACCTGCCAATTCGCGAAAGACAAATTCGTATCTCTCCGAGTATCATCACGGGATCGAGTGGTTCGACGGTGAATCAGACACGTGTACAGTATTTCACACACTTCAAGAAATCACGCGACATGCGAGTCATATTTACGTACGTGGACATTAAAAAAATGATTTCTGGAGAATATTATTATGAGACCATTCACAAATGAAGAAAACCCGGACGCTCCAAAGTTCGCCGAAATTCGATCGAATGAAACGGTTTGTATCTATCATGGACTCGGAGTCTCTGACAAATACACGTGCGCCCTGAATAATGCTGTAAATTTGCGAGAGTGGCTGATTTCGCAAAAATCCGCTTCTGACAACAACAGCAGAAACAACAACAAGAACAGCAACAACATAGACAACAATAAAAGTAAAGATTGGAGTTTGCCTCGTCGTCGCCATCGTTATTGTGTGTTTCTACAGAAACTAGTTTCAGTTTCATTGCAGAAGATTGCAGTTCGGAGGCGCCTAACAAAATCGCCAATGAATTCGAAACAACTTTTACGATCTCTTCAATACATCCTAGGTCATACGAAAGGCGTGTATCCGGCAGATCTGATTCCTCTGGTGTGGACGAAACCTGCGGTACTAATCGCTAACACGGACGATAAAACAAAACCAGACTCGCATTGGGTAGCATTCTATGTTGACGAATTTTCCAATGGGATCTTCTTTGACAGCTAAGGAATACCACCATTCATCCCGCATCACACATCACACATTCTTCGCCTCCGATGCAATTGTAAGACAATCCGCTGGAGCGACAAGCGTCTTCAGAGCTTTACTTCTTCTGTGTGCGGTCAATATTGCCTTATGTTTTTATATACTATGTCTAACGGTTATAGCTTATGTGATTTTCATCAGAATTTCTCTACTGACACTAGAAAAAACAATTACGTTGTAAGCAAGTGGTACGAACAATTTTGAGAAATTCTAGAAATAAAAAAAATATACATGTATCAATTACTCGTTTAATTATGGCGGTCAATATGATAACAAATGTAACCAATCGTGTACGCTTAAAATATACTACGTTTGATTAAAACGTGTTTCTTAACAAATACATTGTTTTCTTATTTTATTGACTAGTTCTTCGTATATTTACTAACTTAAAAAAACCTCATACATTTTCGACATTCATTACTCTAGTTTGTAATTTAATATTATTATGTATAGTATAATTTCTAGCTTACTTCTTCTGTAAATCTTTTTTTTTTTAATTTTTATGAGACCATTCACAAATTTAGAAGAAACCTTGGACGCTCCAAAGTTCGTCGAAATTCGATGGAATGAAACGGTCTGTATCTATCATGGACTCAGAGTCATAATTAAATTTAAATCTTAGCTCCTCTCGTCATCCTAAAAAAGAGTTTCCTAAAAAACTGCGTCACTCGAACATGCGCCACTTGTGCGTTTCAACACCGTGTGAAATTACAGACTCTCGTTTCGACCTACAAGAGGAGTAACACGTGCGCAACATGTATATAAAGGTCATCGATGTGTTGTGTGGATAAATATTAACAGACATCATAACAAAAAAAAAATATGACAACTAATACGCAGTCTGTGAGTGGTCGTTGAATCACGACTTACCTCAAATTCTCGCCACAGGGTCCCCGTACAGATTCGCTTATATCCGGCTAGTGACCTCACAACGGCGTTATCATTTATTATTATGATTTGTTTATACGTATATAATTGTCAATAATTGTCCAGACTTGTCCATTGACTCCAATTCCATTCCACCCTATCTGCAGAATTCATAGCCTCGTAATATGAATTTGGATCATTTTGAATTTTCGGTATCAGTGCACACTGTTCATAATTTTCGAGGAAATTCAATTCTGATTCAAGTTCGATTGGTTTGGTTTGTTCTTCTGTTACTTTCTCTTTTCTCGGTCGACGTCTTTTACGTTTTTCTCCCTCCGTTTCCGAGATCAGAGTTTCTTTTTCATCGTCAAACTTTACAAACCACGTTTCCCGGTTCACATCTTCTAATGTGTTTGACCAGTCTTTGATACTTCGTTTATTATATTTATCGCCAAACACAAGTTTTTCGTTAAAAGAACATCTCGGCTTTCGTAGAATTTGCCGTCCTCTGGTTTCAGAAACAGATATCCGGTTGTTTTATATCCAACTAACTCTACTCGTTTTCCGAGCTGATCGAACTTAGGTCCCTTCTTCCTTTGCACTTTTATGTAGGCAATGCAGCCGAAGCGTTTCAATTGCTCTAAGTTCAACTTCACACTCGGGTTGAATTTTTGCAAAGGAGGTATAATCTCATTCGAGCTATGAGGAGTTCTATTGTAAATATAGACCGATGCATTCAATACCAGATCCCACATGTTTTCAGGCAGATGAATAACATACATGAAAGTTCTAACCTTTTTCTGGATTGTCTGATTAAACCTTTCGGCAACACCATTGTGCTCTGGAGTATCTGGACAAGCCAGCTGCAGTTCCGCTCCAAATTTATCTAGGACACTCGTCGTATATCCACCTGTAAACTCTTTACCCTGATCACATCGCAAATAACAGAACTTGGCATCATCGCCAAGCAGATTTCTAGAGCTTTTTATAAACGGTATGCCATTGCCAGACGCGAAAAGTCGTCTACAAATACAGATATGAATCTGTAACCTTTATGATGTGTCACCGGACAAATAGGACCCATTGTATCGGAATGGATTATTTGTAACGGCGATGTTGCCCTTTGTTTCTTGGAGCTGAACGGTAATTTGTTGAATTTCAACACAATGCAAACTTCGCAGTCCAACACAGAATCATCAAAAACAATATCCTTTAAGCCTTTGATATCAGGAAATTTACTTTGGAATACTTTAAGATATTTTAACGAAGCATGTCCTAAACGGACATGCCACAGCATTGCTTTATTTGTGTGAAATAAATTATTGACTTGATCGGTGTTTGATTCATAATTAGTGTCTACACAATCAATTGAATTATCTTTCTGTCTCTTAATGTATCTTCAAAATTTGAGTAGCTTGAGCATAGCTCGTTGCTTTGTTTATTAGAGTTTTTCTCATTATTTGTTAATGAGGATTCATTAAGTTGACTGCTTGCAACTGTCTCCTCAACCTCCATCTCAGTTTCGAGCACATTTTCATCACTAGGAACTCTGTAATCTCGCTGTCGTGTGGCAACATACGCGACAACTTTAGTATTAGTTTCAAACTTATTTCCAGTTTCATTCAAACTACCCGATTCAAACTCGATTATCCAATACGGTTGCTCATATCTATACGCTTGTTATCTAACAAGGGAACGCTACGGAATCGTGCTCTCCAATTTTGTTGAAACTTGGTCATAATGTGGTACTTAGTACCTCTTTACTTGTCATAAAGTAACACGACCCCATACGCAGTCGTTTACGAGAAAACACATTTTAAGATTTAATGCTGACATCTTACACAGTCTCATACGTACCGGACGAAACGGCGATACGAAGCCGCGTTGGTTCAGGTGCTAGTGCGTTCGCTTCGTAATTCGAAGATCGCACGTTCGAATCTCGAAGTTGATGATTTAGTTTTTTTTCCATTTTTTTCCCATAATTTGTTACAAACTATTAAAAATTATAAAAATTGTGAATATTAATTATTTTTATCAATTTTAAAATATTATTTTGTAGGAAAAATATATTTTCTTTTATTTCTTCCTATTCTTAATGAGTATTGATAGTGGTAAGATCATTTAATTATCATGATTATTTATTTTTTTTTTTTGACGGAGGGGGAAATGCATTAGGCACCATAGGGGGTTGAAGATGTTGTGTAACGCCCCGTGTGTCGGACTCCCTCACCTTTGATGTTAATGGTAAGTTTTACCGACTAAAACCTTAACCTCCCTTGGCGCTCCACAATCCACGTGTGCAGTCGCAGCAGAAAAGTGGCTACGATATCCATCTCCTCCGCTGCACACTGCACCGGGCCATTTCGTTTGCAACTGTAACCACTCCCTCTACCATTGGGTAAGTGGTTACAGGATCTCGTGTGACCTCAGTGGACGGAGAGATCCCAGTAGCACTGCTTTCTGCATTCGGCCAGCGATGGAATTTGCATGTTCTCGACAGGCCGGAATGCTTTTGATGTTTTGGAGGAAAGTTGGTCTTATTCTTCCCAGCACTCCAATTATCAGCACGACGAGCTTGATTTTGAATCTTCGATACAGCTTGCGAATCTCGAACAGGAGTTCCTGATATTTCATCCGTTTTTCTTCCTATTTGCTGACTATATTTGTTTCTGCTGGTGCAGAAAACTCGATGACGAAGATGGATTTGTCATCGAAGTCAACCAGGACGATGTCAGGGTTATTGGCTGATATTTGCCTGCTCGTCGGGAATGAGTAATTCCAGCATATTCGACACGACTCATTCCCGACTACGGATTCAATATCAGTGGGGACGTACGGCAAAGCTGGGGTTGCATCAATACCATAAGTGCTGTGAAGATGGTAATACAGCACTCCAAGAGCCGCATTGTGACGTTCGATGTATGCTGAAACTGCATATATTCAACATGCTGCCAAAAGATGCATTAGTGTCTCAGCATGACATCTACAAAATCTACAAAGCGTACACTGTACAGCCTGGTGTAAGATGTTCTGGCGATACGCTAAGGTATTGATGACCCCATCCTGGCATGCGAAGATAAAACCCTCGGTCTCGGATTTCAAGCCGACTGATCTTAAGAAGGAGAAGGTCATCTCTGCCGACAAGCCAAGTTGTTGGACATTTCGAAAGAATTGTCCATGCAATGACTTGTCGATATGCCTTCCCTCCAACATACGGAGTTGTTCTTTCCGTATGTTAGCCCTGAGACGCACTGGGCACAGATTGATGACTGATTCAGCCTCCTGTGCACCACTACGTCCCACGTTGAAAACCAGACCGAGGTTTCGCGACGCTCGTTCCGCCGCGTTGTATAAAAACGCCCTCTTCCCTGAATTTCATGCTGATGAACTAGCATCATCAGGGGATCCTCCGTTCGATTAATCACGTCGCAAGCTGTCTCGAGGACTAATCGGTCATGCATACACTCCAGGCTTAAAAGGCCGCGACCTCCCATATTTCGGGGCAAATACAGTCGTTCCACGGAAGATCTTGGATGCAAACTGCGTTGCATACAAATCATCTTCCGTGTGCCTTGGTCAAGATCCCTTAGCTCGTCAACGTTCCACTTCAGTGCTCCAAATGAATAGAGCACTGGTGATACGGCCAACATATTCGTGGCTGCCACCTTATTTCTCCCGGTCAATTCTGATGACCAGATCTGACGGAGAATGCGCCGGTATTTCTTAATGATGGTGGTTTTAGCAGCCTGTACATCCTGGACATGCCTTTAGGCTTCTTCGGCGCTATGGTGGCGGATGACATTTCCGTTGACGAGCTCCATATCGTTGTTATGGGGACTGTACACCACTTTTGCGTGTTTTTTCAACATTTATTGCTAGTAAAATGTACCGAATCACTGCGCTCTTTTTAACCAAATTAACACAAACATTGAGGAATAAGAAAAAAACTTTTATTTTTTTATTCGGCCCTTAATCTTGACAAAATGGCGGCTGAAGTGTTGGTCCGAAAATAACTGTCCGTCACGATTACTCGGCTCCCAAACGTCTGAAACAAAAAATAAAAAAAAATTCTTAAAACATATGTCAGTGGCTATGGCATGAACCACTAAAAATTAATTTTTGAAAAAAATGACAAAATGGCTTGAATTTTTTCACCACTTTTTCACCCCTAAAACGGTAAAAAAGGGGGTTAAAAATGTATGTAAAATTCTTATAATGGTTGACACGATAGCTACACGTGTGCTGAATAACCCCTGAAATTTTCAGCCCGATCGGTCAAATAGTTTTTCCAAAATCCTGTCGGCCAGCTCGAAAAACGTTGTTTTGAGAAAAACGCGTTTAACGTTTTTGTACGTAAAATCGATAGTATAAAGTACTCTCACTCAGCGATGCCTGCTCCATACATAAATCCTTCCTCGTCCTCGTAGGCTTCGTTTAGAGCTACTTTCTGTAGTCTGACATCACTTCGATGTTCTTTTGAAGCTTCCAGGCTACGTTGGTTGGAGAAGGTGATGCGATTTTCGTTGCGTCGCTCCACGAGAGAAACTGCATTTTTACCAATGGTAATTCCCATCGTTTCCATGATTTTCGACAATGGTTGGAAGCCCTCGTTGAACGTACAGGCAGCACAGAAGGCTGCAATCTCGACGATTTTTTTTCCGACGAACGAATGTTTTGGAGCTAAGTTCCAAACACATGAATTGTAACTTTCATTACAATTTTGAGTGTCGGCCCCAAGGCACCGTTTCAGCAAATCATCCGTTGTGAGGTCTTCATAAATTTTTCTGAGCCGAGGTTCAATCTCGTTGTCTAACGCGGGGGGATGTTTGAAAGTATCCAACTTTCCATTGGCCTCTGCGACACGATACTTGCACCAGGAATCGGCTCCTTCAGGACAGTTGTTGTGTTGAGGTTTGCTGTCTGTCCAGAATTTGTGGAAAAAAGTAGCCCAAATAGCTTTTCTCATATTCTCCACACAATCTGGATTTCTTCGCACAGCCAATTCATAATAAGTCGATATTCTTTCATGACTTTATTAGTCAATGAAGCGGTTTTCTGTTTTGGTTTTACGATTTTCTTCGCCGCGGATTTTCTTAACGTTGAACTTGATGTTGTACTTGATTTTTTTTAGTTCTTCTTTCAAATTTTTCATTAACTTTTTTTGTCGTGTAAGTTTAGTTTTGACATCTTTTGCTCTTTTAAAAACGCGTTTTTTTACGTGTAAAACACACTCTTTCTTCTGTATATTTAATGCTGTTCCATAGGGTTGTATGTCTTTTAGCTGTTTAAATGTTTTGGTGTCGCCATCGCCTACATAATTTTCATAATAAACATCATATAAACTTACAGATCTTTGAAACATTTCAATAACAGCATTTACTTCCATCAATCCAGCACTGCCTTCATGATTAATAGTGCATTTTTCTTTATGTTCCTCGTACCAAACATCGTACTCGACAGTATCTTTCTTGCCACTCCAAGTCGAACATCCAGCGCATACACTTGATTTTACAACAACATCAAGAACTTTTCCGGTGTACTTTCCAATCAGAGTTGCCAAGCCAATAAGAGAACAAAAGCCACGTCGAGCCCAAAAGCCATCACCAGAAACTGTGAGACTATTCTTGACGTTACCAGCTGTCTCATTTTTTACTTTCTCTTCTTCGACCGCATTTTGAAATACTGATTCCGTAATAGATTTTGCTGCTATCCATATGTTCTCTACAATATCATAATATGATTTTTTGCCAAATCCTGTGCCGATGTCCATGAAACCGCAAAAATGACTAATGCCTTGAAATCCAACACCGATTAACCGCATTGCAAAAACGAGTCGACGATTTATTTCATATGTCTGTCCAATTTTCGGACTGCTTGGAATTCGATTTTCATTTTCACATTTACACTGCACGGCTAACTGAAAGCCTGAACCTTTTTCAGCGCGTTTTAAAAATTTTATGGAACTTTTGCACGTTTTACACATAAGAAGGTTTTGTAAAGTCAAAAACATAACGAAGTCCACTACAACGTACTGAAGCATTGGATCGACGTTCACTTCAAAATCAGGATGCTTTTTCGATATTTTTCTAGCCGATGCACTTGTGCTACTTAAATCTTGTTCACTCGTATACTGATTACCCGAAAACCTTCTTTTTTTTAAACGATCTGGTTTGGTGCCACGTTTACGACCCTTTCTATCCATCTTTATATTATATTATTTGTTTATATATGGCACTGTGCACACTTTTATACGTTAAATAACGTTCAACGGTTCCGACTAAATACCGAACACGTGTGAGAACCAAGCCACACCTGTAAAACAAGCGGTAAATCGAAGCGAGCCTATGCGGTACAGAATTAGCCGAAACGCCTTCTGTGCGCGTTCAGAGGCATTACCTTAGAATCGATTTTTCGACATATCCTCGGTCGATAATCGGCAAAGTAGGGTTCCTACACAAATTCTACATACATATAGTGCACGAAAATGACGTTTTTGAAAAATCGAAATTTTTGAAAAAAAGTGGTGTACACTTGTCCAATCCGAATTCCATGCCGATATCTCTCGAGTATGCGAGGGCGATGTTCAGAGATCGATGTAATTGATCCTCGCCTGATGCGTATAATTTAAGATCGTCGATATAGAAAAGATGGGTGATCTTATGTACACGTTCACCAGGCGGTCCACACATGTACCCTTGAGATTTCCGGAGAGCAACGGATAGAGGCAATAGTGAGATGCAGAAGAGCAGAGGACTCAGAGAATCTCCCTGATAGACACCTCTTTGGAATTGAACCAGTCTAGATATGGTTCGACGCTTGCCCGATGTCATGACAAAGCGTGTTTTCCAAAGAGGCATCAGGTCTTCTACAATTCTTCCTATGTTTGGGTGGACATGGAGGCGTTTGAGCAACAAGCTTAAAAGCTCGTGCGATGGTGAGTCATACGCCTTCATGTAATCCAGCCGGCTATCGACAGGTTACGCTTGTACTGGACTGCGTCCTGACAAACACACCTGTCGATAAGCAAGTTGTCCTTGCAGCCGAATACACCCATTTTAAAGCTTCGTTGTTGTACTATCCGTTGCCACACCGGTTTCACGGATTTCTCAATACGTTCGTTCAAGATGTTAGTGAACAATTTGTATAACGTATTGAGACACGTGATCGGTCTATGGTTTCTCGGATTGGACAAGTCTCCCGATTTTGGGATCAGTGTCGTTCGGCCCTCCACCAGCCAGTGCGGAATGGGTTGGTCCCCATTTATATAAGAGGTGAATATTCGGGCTAGGTGTTGATGGACAAAAGTGAACTTCTTCCACCAATAGTTGTTAATTCCATCCCAGCCCGGCGAGGAGAAATTCCTCGCTCCTGTGATGGCATTTTTCACCTCTAATGCACTGACGGGTGGACAATCAAACATCGTCGCACAACTCGGTGAAGATTTCAATACCTGGAGTGTCTGTATTAAGCCTAGATGTTTTCTCGTAGATGCTCCCCCAGAATTCCTCAATTGCTGCCATCGACGGAAACTCGCTTGAGGCTGTGATACGATGTTTGAAGAGGTTGGAAGGATTCGTCCAAAATATTGAGTTTTGTCGAATTCCTTCTTCCCGTCTTTGCAGCCTCTTTTTGGCATCGGCCAAACCCCGAATTTTATCCGTTAAACGTTGCTTGATGTTGAGCAATTTCAGCTTGTTCAGTGTGTGATAGTACGTCCGCAGTTATTGTGCGAACTTCTTGACTTTACCCGTAAATGAACGGCCAGATGTTAAATAGTCGATCACACACTGAATTCGGGGATCGAGTTTCCGTGTCAGTAGAATCTTACCGTTCAATTGAGACATGCGTTTTGTAATCTGCCGACTCCCCGATATCTGTGTCAGATTTCGCGGAGTCACCAGATCACTTGCAGCCAGATCATGATTATTATTATTATGATTATTATTATTACTATTATAGTTATTACTATTGACTGCTAATAATTTCAATTCATCTTTCACTATAATATGAAAATAAAAATCAATCTGTATTATGGAATTATAGCATATTCATATGAGAAACTTTTACTACTGAATTTGCTGAGGCTACAATGCAATTTCCGCAGTGATACTTATCGTAAAAACATTCAAAACAAAAATTGGTGAAACATCGGGCACATATTATGAACGCGAAGATTCCACAGTCACACGGCTTTTTTCAACGCTTCCAGCTGAAAGCATGCTTCATTCACATTCATAAAAACTTATCGCTCTTCTGATAGCTAACACGCATACCAAGCATATTGTAACATGTTTTTAAACACGGGAGACAACAGTTGATTTACAATTGAATGGATTTTTAAGCAATCTTCGCGGGATGTAATTTCCCGATTTTGTTCGATTAAATACGAGCAATTCTGCAATTTTTTAATAAAATTTTTTACTTGACGGCAAAAATAAACATTGCACGGTTGTACCAATGGTGTACATTTGGGGGGAATTATTTTTAAAGTACAAGTCGGTTGCTTTTCGGCATTTTGGAAAATTTCGTCGTATAAAGAAGAATCTGTTTGATCTCCCCATGAGTCAATCAATAGTGAAAAGGGTTCCTGTTGAACGTACGGCTTCATACAATCTTTTAAATATTTCTCATACAAATTACGCGATAATTTCCCCGATTTGGAAGAGGTCACTCTAACGTTCGTGTATACTTGACAAAAGTCGTTGATGTTCTTCTGTTCTCTGGGTCCAAATACACCTGTACTCTCTTGCAGACATATAAATACCGTTGGTAATAATTCGCCTGATAAAGTAATCGCATACTGGGCAGTATATGAATGCGTCACCATGTTCATATCCTTTCTTTTCACATAAACTACTATGGAACCTTTTTCTGCCAAACTTCTATTAAATACTGATTGGTACTGACATCCTGTGATATAATATAAAAAGATTATTAAAAAAATAATATCAATAATTTGATTAATAATTCCGTTAAATTAAAATTTCTGATTAAATTAAAAATTAAAAAACTAAAAATATCCAAATATGTTTTTGATGCAGGGTACGTAAAGTACTTGTAGAATTTGTATCGGAATGTACGATTTATTACTTTGGGTTAATATCCTACTGCATATTGTATATAAACAATGATTTGAACTCGAATTAGTTATTAAAATCCTAATTAGCACTGTATTATAATTCAAAATCATTAATTTTTATTTAAAATTCATAAATATATTCAAAAATATATGAATAATAAAAATCTAATTTTTCAAGATAAAATATACGAAATGTATTATTGAAATTAAAAACTTGACATTTACCAGTTTGATCCGTATTTATTACAAATTTCTTTGGAAACAGAGGAATCAAAACTTTCGTTTGTACTGGAAAGGTTTCGACAGCTGCCAAGGTTTCGTCCATGGTAACCGTTTCCCTTTCGGTCACAAATTTTGTCACTTTTCTTTGACGAATGCGATGTTTCCTTTTGAACTTGCTTACCCAGGCTTCAGATGCCTTAAATTGAAACCCATGGAATTGACTTGCTGCAGCCAAGGCCCACTGTTGCAAATTCCTTGTTGTTACCGGCATCGACTTGGCACGATTTTCTTGAAAGCGATCGTAAGTCCACGAATCAATTATTGCGTACTTCTCTATGTCACTTCCACCTTCTTTAATTTGCTTTTCCCATCGTGCAATATGGTGCTTTTATTTTAATTTCGAACATCCATGTCTTTTCAGAGTGTTAATAGACCATGTTGGATTGTTCTTCGATATATTTTCTGCTCTAATTTTATATTCGAGCGGAATATAGTCGTATTTCTTTTTTTATCTTCAGGCTCGTAATCGGAATCTTCCTTTTTTACATATGCCTGATCAGCACGTTGAAACAAATTGTCACAATCTTCATCATCAGGAAGAATTAATTCTCAGAACATCTCTTCTCCAATTGCTATGGTTTCTTCACCGATAATAGATGAGCTGGAACCAGTGATTAAATTATTCTGAGCAAGTAGATTTGCGCAGTAATCCATTGCGCGCGCCCAAACGTCAGACAAATGCACCGCCAACGGTCTCCTTCCCGAGCTCGCGCACCGAACGTCTGCCTGCTGTATTACCATCGGTTCTGTCCTTCGCTCTTTTGCGCAGGCTCGAACACCCGCCTTTTGTTACCGACTGCCGATTCCCGAACTTTCCGTGATACATGCCTTTTCTTTTTCCCGAACTTTCTGGACGTACACGACTTTTATATTCGAACTACACAGTACCGCGGAATTTCCGCGATCGCTTGCTTTTCATTCTAGAGCTTTCCGGAATCGCCAAGCAATCAGCACTTATATCAATCGCGATTTACAAAATTGCCACTTACCCCGGGTAGTCGGCACCTTGTACGGTGGTCTGGAACAACCGATAGGTTTAACAAAAATGTCACCAAAAACAGCCTTCGGGACTTCATTTGGGAACATTTTGGTAGTAAAAATCCGTTGAAATTAAAATCCCAACTGATCGGATTTTCGAGATATCGCAGAATTACTTATCGAATATTTTTAAGGTAAAGTGGAGTATTTCAATATTTACTAGGAAGAGTAATGGCTTGTTATGTATAAATATAAATTTATATATAAGTCCACAATCATATATATACGTGTGTGTGTGTGTGTGTGTGCGTGCGTGTGCGTGTTCAATGTCATTTTTTCGTAAATGATCATAATTCGAAATATAGAAATTATTATATGACTGCATTGTGATTGACACCCCCCCCCCCCACCCTATGGGTTTTTTTTTCCGAAGCGACGATGGAAAGCTCTACCAGCCATCCCTGCCGGCCGGTACCAGCAGGAGTGCGGGGCTCCCACCCGCTAAAACCACCTCCGCTCAGACTGTGATTCCCCCCTCGGAAACCGCCGCAAGGCATTACTTCGAGGGGGGCAGTCTTTGCCTCAGTAGGCCCTCCGCCGATGTTTTGGTTCTTCAAGTCTGGGCGATGTTGTTGCCTCTTCCGTCTTCTTCTCTTCTGATGGCATTCAGCCTATCGATGATGGAGGTGGCGATGATGATCACCGCGTCCCATCCCTCCTGTGAGGCGAGCAGGCATTCCCCAATGCCCTCAGGTGTTAGTGGTCCTCCTACCGAGATACGGAACTGTTCCCGTTCCGCTGCAAATCTCGGGCAGTGGAAGAGGACATGGGCCATGTCTTCGTCGACACCAGGGCATGCCGGGCACTCCGCACTTTCATAAATGCGGAAACGATGTAAGTAGCTGCGAAAGCAGCCGTGCCCGGTGAGCACCTGGGTGAGATGAAAGGTGGTGTATCCTTGTTGTCTGCCCGTCCACTTTGCTACATCTGGGACGACGCAGTGGGTCCACCGCCCGGAATCCGCTGAATCCCATCTTTTTTGCCACTCTTCTAAGGTCCTCATGGACCATTTGTCGTGGTTCGGCTCCTGGTCGGCGATGTCCTGCCTTATACACCTGCCTTCGCGGTGTACTGCTGCCCTCTCCATAGCAAGAAGGTCTATGGGAGGGAGTCCCGCGACCACCGGGAGAGCGTTGTCCGATACAGAACGGTAGGCACGGGCCACTCTTAGGGCGGCTGTTCTATAAGCCCGCCGGCAGGTGGCTCCGTAGCTCTTATGGATGTTCATGGCATCAGCCCAGATCGGTGCCCCGTAAAGAATAACGGAGCTTACTACCGATGAAAGCAGGGACCGTCGCGGCTGTTTCGGCCCCCCCATATTGGGCATGATGCTAGAGAGCGTACGAGCCACTTTGAAAGCCTTTACGCCTGCGTTCATCAGGTGTTGTTTGAACGACAGCCGCGCATCTAGAGTGACTCCAAGATATCTAATAGAGTCCACCGTCCTGATCTGCGTATCTTCCACCGTGAAGGTGGCGTATACCCTTTTCTTCGTTCGAGAGATGAGCACCGCCTCCGTCTTCTCAGCCGCCAGATCTAACCCATGGTTGCTCAACCACCTAGCTACTACCTCGATAGCTTCATCTCCGCTAAATTGCACCTCGTCGACGGTCTTCGAGACGACGATTAGTGCAAGGTCGTCTGCGAAAGCTACCATGGACACCCCGTCTGGAAGGGATTGCCTGAGCAGTCCGTCATATAAGACGTTCCAGAGCAAGGGTCCCAGAACCGAACCCTGTGGCACGCCTCCCGTGACGTTGTAGGAGTGCCTGCCGTCATCGGTGTCATAATACAGGGTACGTTCTGTTAGGTAGCTTGAGATGGCTTCTCTTAGGTAGAGAGGCACCTTCAGATTTTCGAGTGCCTGCATGATGCAATCCCACCTGGCCGAATTGAATGCGTTCCGGATATCCAGGGCAATGATGGCACACATGCACCTGGTGTTTCGGCTGCCACTGATGGCATCCGTGGCTATTGCTTTCACTCGGCCGATTGCATCGATGGTTGAGCGCCCCTTCCTAAATCCGAACTGGTTTTCGGAAAGACCTCCGGCATTTTCGATGGCTGCTTCCAGTCTGGCACAGATAACCCTCTCATATAGCTTCCCGGAGATGTCAAGCATGCAGAGCGGTCGGAATGAGGATGGGTCGTCCGGGGGTTTGTTTCCCTTAGACAGCAGCACCAACCTCTGTTCCTTCCACTGCGCCGGGAAGCATCCTTCCTTCAGGCAAGCACTGAATGTCAATGTGAAGATGGTTGGTACATTCAGCGCTGCGATCTTCACTGCCATTCCAGGTACCCATCCATTCCTGGGGCCTTACGGGTGGAGATCTTCTTAGCAGCCATCATTACTTCGGCTTCGGTAACATCTGGCGGCTCGGCTGCACCAGCAATTGCCATCAGGCCAGTGCCAATCGGCCGTTCCCGCTGTTCTGGGAATAAATGGCCGACGACTTTGTCAAGGAAGGATGGACAAGATGGTGCGTTGGGTCCCCTGGGCTTGATCTTGTTCCTGACCGTTTTATACGGTCGCCCCCAGGGATCGCGGTCCACCTCCTCACAAAAGTCCTGCCAGCACTTTCTTTTCGTGGCCTTGATGGCAATCTTGAGCCTCTTTCTCTTTCTTTCATAGTCCGCGGCCAGTTGATAGTACCGGGGCTTATGGATTGCTCTCTGGTGCAGCCTTCGAGCCCGAAGGCAATCTCGACGGATATCTGCGATTTCCTCGTTCCACCAGTAAACTGGGGGTCGGCCGCGAGGACTTGACTTCACGGCCATTGAGGCATCGCAAGCCGCTGTTATCGCTCGGGAGAGGCATCGGGCTCTCTCCTCTGCTGTTCCCTCCACCTCCGTCTGTTCCAAGCTGTAGAGGAACATTTCCCGATCGAAGGTGGCCGGTGCCCATCTCTCTTTGCTTGCGCTCTGCACCTTTCCTACTGCTCTGCCGGTCAGTTGGAGCTGGTACACCAAGGCTTGATGGTCACTGTCCGTGTATCGGTCGCTAACTTTCCAGCCCAACCCTTCCCCCATCAATTTTGGGTCGACGAAGGTCAGGTCGACTACGGAGGACTTGCCGGCCTTGGAGTAGGTCGGCTTTCCCCCGTGTTAGCGATCTCCAACTCCAGTAACGAGAAGGCCTCAATAAGGGCATATCCTCTATGGTTGGTCTTTGCACTACCCCATTCCGTCGCCCATGCATTGAAGTCCCCCCCCCCCCCCCCCCACGATCACTAATGGGAGTCGGGAGGTTCTTGCACTGGCGACGATGGCCTCCAGGGATCCTTGGAACTCGTCGATGGTAAGACTGGGAGGAAGGTAGCAACTGTATAGTCTTATACCAGCCACCTCCACCCACGTGAAGCTGGGCAGGGGTTCGGACATCTTATTGGATATGTGGAGATTCCCCACACACCCAGATGGCCGCCTTGCTGGTGGAATCCTTCACCCTGCTCGGTTTACAAAGGTCCCGGTAAGCCTCGCTGATGACGGCGATATCGGCCTTCTCCTCCTTGACCAGTTGAAACATCAGGTCCTGGGCCACCGCACAGTGATTGAGGTTTATTTGGAGCACCTTAGCCATTGTTGGTCTGTACTCCAACCTCCTGCGTTGCACGATGTTTGGCTACGCAGTCCTCAATCTTGTGGCCCTCCTTGCCACACCGGAAGCACTGCGCCGAGCGATCGACCGCGCTCTTACAACCCCTTGCCAGATGTCCACTCTCGTGGCACCTGTAACAGCGCGCAGTTGCGCAGCAATTAACCCAGCCAATTTTAAGCTTCCCCTTTTGCAGCAGTGTGTTTGCTACTGCGACGGGAAGCAAGATATTGGCCGCCTGGGTTCCGCTATAGGCTCCCCTGAGCTTGATATTCTCAGGGGTCACTGCTTCCGGTGAAGTCATCTCAATGATGGCCTGTGCCACCTCCTCCCGAGTTGTGGCCTCGTCCATGTCCTTGATGGTGATGGCTTCCTTATGGGACAGTGCCTGTACGACAGCTGTCCCTTTTAGGATGGACGTCGCCGCTGCTTGGAGCTCTTGGGTGCACACGCCAGGCGTTGCAAGCTCTATGAGCAGTTCGCCTGCTTTCGTCCGCCTAATGGCGGTCACCCTTTCTCCTAACTTTTGCAGTTCTGGCGCAGCTTTCATGGTCTTCAGGATGTCGACATATGACGCACCGTCCGATGCCTTGATCTTGATGGCATCGGGGCGGAAGGGTCGGAGGCCGGCTTTTGATTCCGGCTTCCCCCTGTGTCGCTTGCCGACATCCGTTCCCTGCTGCTGCTGATGTTGTTGCTGCTGCTGCTGCTGCCGTTGCTGTCGTTGCTCCTGCGGATGTTGTTGCTGCTGATGCTGTTGCGGTTGTTGTTGCTGCAGCTGCTTCGCCTTCTTCTTAAGGCCGTTTCTGACCACCGTAACTCAGTCCTGGTCTTCCGACTGGGGTTGCCGCCGTTGTTCTGCAGCTGGTGGTACGGGGCGTTCCTCTTTATCCGCTTCTTTCCTGACCCGTTTTGTCGCTGGCAGCTTCAGCGGCGAGGGTCCTTTACGCTCCGGACGTTCGGGGGGCTTACGGAATAGGGGCGACGTTTGGCTCGCCCCGTCCTGGCAGGTGACCGACGCCTGCGAAGCCCCCGAACTTTCTCGTGCCTTGGCGTAATGGCTAAAGGCACGCAGTGTGCCTCTGGCCATATTCTTCAGCTCCTTGTGGAGATTTTTCTTTTCCTGGATAAATTCCACAAGGAGCTGAAGTTTTTCTTCCAGGCGCTCGAAACTTACAGTTTCCTGCGCCTTTCCTGACATAGTGTCACTTGTAGCATTTAATGCTGTTGGGGCCGAGTGACCAACCCCAACAACACCGCGGTTGCCTGATAACGACGCCGGAGAGCCCGCTTGCTCACTCGTACCCGACGCCGGTACTGGGGATCCGACCCCTGCACCGTAAGCTTTTATCTGCAGCTGATCTTCCATACTTGGTTTCTTGTTCGGGGTTCCTTCCCCTAGCTAGTTCTTTGGTCCGCGTCGGGTATTTTATTTCTCCGATACCTTTTACCAGCATTCCCCGATCCACCACCTGGGGACGCGCCCGTTAGAAGGAACCAGCAAGACTCCGGCGGGGGCCCCCCTATGGGTGTGGGTGTGTGTGTGTGTGTGTGTGTGTGTGTGTGTGTGTGTGTGTGTGTGTGTGTGTGTGTGTGTGTGTGTGTGTGCGTGCGTGGATGTGTGCGTGCGTGCGTGCGTGTATGAAAAGTAAACTTCACTAACTAATCAACGCTCGTCTCATATCAAGCGGCATTGCTAGGAACGGTTTGCGTTTTCTACTACGTTTCTCGCAAGCGAAGTGTGTTTCGAATATATTGATATAAAACGAGGTGGAGCCAGTTATATACACCCGGACGTGTTTCCGAATATTGAAATCCGGAGTGTCAGTCGGGAAATCGTACACGAACTACATGTCTATTTCGTTTCTCGCAAGTATATTGTGCCGAGCGATACTATGAGTAGAGCAGCCTCGGCCAGCTTCATCTTTTCCGTGTTAGAGATCACGTTTGAGTGGCGGGCTAATGGTACTGTAAACTGTATTCTTTTCGGCTTTTTAGAATAATTGATGAATTTCTTACCCGTTTTAACAGGCTCTTTATTTACAGTAACGATAGTTCTTTAGAAAACTTGGTTTTCTAAGATATTGGGTGTTCTCGTCTGAAATTGTCATATGGTGATTTCACTTTACGTTAAAAATGCCTGAGAAAAGCGACCATGAAGAAAATAGACGACAAGTATGTGGTCCATGCGGGCAAAAGATTATTTTTCGGGACCAAAATCCTGAAAAATTCGTTATAACTGATAAAATTGAGAATCTCATTAAAACTTATATTGATAAAAGTTTTAATACATCTGATTCAAAATTTCATTTGGGAATTTGTAGCTCTTGTCGTCTTGCTCTTTTCGATCAAGAAAAAAAAATGGTGATTGTTTAGGGCTTTAAACATTTTTCTACTACTATCAATCACAATGTAGTCATATAATAATTTCTATATTTCAAATTATGATCATTTACGAAAAAATGACGTTTCACACAAACACCCACTCACCCACACAGCCACACACGTATATATATATATACATTATTTGTATTCATTATACGTATACTTCATCTTCCTTATCGGTTTCATACTCGTTTTGATAAATAATCGTTTTGTGATCTTGACTCTTATTCTTCTTTTCGTTATCGTGTCTTTTGCTATGATATAGGTAAGAATTTTGATAATCGTAGATAGATTAGTTCTCACAGATTATTCTCTGCTCTTGATTCTCATGTTTATCCCGAAAGCTCCAAAGTACAGCGTTGTAATTTTGTGATTTTAGTTTTCGGGAACGTCTAGTTTTCTTTTTTGGTGATTGAAGGTTTAGATAGTTTTCACTTCCCTAATCTTTGTAGGTTTTAATTTTACTTCATGACTGATATCAGGGTAGTGCTGGGTTACATAATTGTTGTCTGTTATATTCGCAGCTTCATAATCATTAATGATTTCATTCCCAATTTCATGATAGTTGGTTTTGTTTTCTATTTAATTAAATACACTTGTACAATATGCTTGTACACACCCACACACATCCCAATACTGTCATACATTTCGCGTATATGATGATATCGGACATCGATGTGCTTGGTCCTCTCGTGAAATTCAGGATTTTTCGCTAGCTTGAGAGCGCTTTGATTATCTACGAATAATACAGTGGGACTGTCACATCGATGCCCGATCTCTTTTAGCAATCTACGGAGCCATATTGCTTCTTTTGCAGCGGACGAAGCTGCTACGTACTCGGACTCCGTGGTACTCAAGGTCACCATCTTTTGACGTCTAGACGACCACGTGATCGGCCCGTTCGCGAGACTGAATAAATAACCGGTGGTCAATCTACGCGTTTTAAAATCTCCCGCATAATCTGCATCGGAAAAACCGGTTAATTCCGACTCGCTTCCGACGCTGCGGTACTCGATTCCTAAGTCTAATGTATCGACTAGATACGCGAAAATTCTCTTTACAGCTCGCCAGTGACTATGGTCGTGATTGTTTAGGCATTTACTCGCGTTGTTTACCGCGAACGCGATATCGGGCCTCGATACAATTGCCGCGAACATAAGCGATCCCACGGCCTCGCGATACGGCACTATATTCACAATCTCGCTTGCATTTGTCGGACTCAACGTTACATGAGGATCAGCTGGCACACTTACCGCTTTCGCGTCGCTCATTCCGAATTTCTCGAGAATGCGATTTATATACGAGTTTTGCTGAATAAACATCGATTGCCGTTCTCGGTCGCGATCTATCTGTAAACCTATGAAACTCTTACCGCCGCTTCGCGTAATTTCGAATTCCCTACTTAGTATTGCTAGTATACGCTCGAGAATTTTCCCTGATCCACACGCGATTAGTCCATCATCTACGTACGATGCGAGATAGACTCTTGAACCTTCGTAACACCCGACATATACAGGGTCATCGAAAAGTATCGGACCCCCCTAATATCTTCAGTTAGAATGCACTTAGGAGAAAATGTCCAATAGCAAAGTTGTATGGTTTCAAGCGGGGAGTAAGATGATGACCTTGACTTTGACCTTGACCATGTCCTTCAAGGTCATTTCAAGGTCAATCTTATTTTTTTAAATAGAACCCCCTACATTTTATTGAGTACTTTTTGAGTTATAAAGGTTTGAAGTTAACAATTTGTTAAGTGGTGTGCGAGTCCGACTAGTAAAGGCAAGAGTGGTGTGCGAGTCCGACCAGTTAAGGCAAGAGTGGTGTGCGAGTCCGACCAGTTAAGGCAAGAGTGGTGTGCGAGTCCGACCAGTTAAGGCAAATTTAATTCCAATTGGTTAGCTTGGGCAAAATATTTAATTGTACAAAACAATTCACAACAAATGTTCAAATTGTTGCCCTTCAACAGCCTGGCAATGTGCCAATCTGTTATAAACAGCCTAAACCGCATTCCGGTACGTTTCTGGCGGTATTAGTTCTATCTCTCGAGTTATTCTCCCTCTTAAATCATCTAAATCTTGAGGCTTGGTGGCATAAACTTTACTTTTCAAGTAACCCCACAAAAAAAGTCAAGTGGGGTCAAGTCCGGAGACCGAGGTGGCCACTCAATATGACCCCTTCGCCCTATCCACCTGTCCTGAAAGACCTCATTCAAATATTGACGGACAATGACACCATAATGAGGTGGAGCTCCATCCTGTTGGAAATAAATTTCATCCATATTTCCAGCAGCTATGTCTCGAATAGCTGGAACAATTTGTTCGCGAAGCATGACTAGGTATACTTGTGCTGTCAAATTGCCTTCAATGAAGAAAGGGCCAACTGGTCTACCATTAAGAATACCAGCCCATACGTTAACTTTTTGTGGATATTGAGTACGATTGTCTCTTTTCCAGTGAGGATTAACGTCACTCCAGTATCTACAATTGTGTCTATTTACATTTCCAGTCAGTTCAAATGTTGCCTCATCAGAGAAAACAATATTATCAAGTAATAGAGGATCGTCGACAATCATCTCCATCATAAGATCACAAAATTCGATGCGTCTATCAAAATCGTCTTCGGACAACTCTTGGACCAAATGGAGTTTGTATGGATGCCATTTATTCAATTTCAGAATTTTACTGACAGATGCATGACGGATTTCGTGTTCTTGTGCAACGCGATTGATGGAAATATGGGGATCTTCAACGAAAGACTGTAAAACATCTAATGCCTTATCATTATTTGTTGCTGTTTTAGGTCTACCAGATTTTGGGCGGCTTTTAACGCTACCAATGGCCTCGAAACGTTGAATAGTACGGATTACAGTACTTTTGGAGATCCTATTATTTTCATTCCGAAAATTTTCATTAAATAATCGCGTTACTGTTTTATACCCTCTTTGTTGATCTCCCCATCCTCGCATCATTAACAGTGTTATTCGATCTCTTTCAGAAAGCTCCGCCATTCTTAATTAGAGCGAAGAAGAATTAATCAGGTAAGTGATAGGAAATTGATCTAGATAATTATGTAGAGAAAAATACTAATTATTAAGTGTTGGTCCAACTATCGATTTGTTTATTTTAACCAGCACTAGCAAAAAGCTCGTTGAGCAACTGAAAATCTAATAGATCAATTAATAATATTTACGAAAAATTTCTGGGCTATTGGAAACAAAATGAAGATGTTTGGGATAATCAATTGAAGCGCAATGGTTTCTTTTGTTACAGAAAAAATTTTTGAGGCTGTTCGTTTTCGTCCACGAGGTGACTGCTGCTCGCTAAGAAGAAGACAGCACTGCATCAAAGTTTCAAATCAGTGATCCGTATTGTTTGCTCAAGAGCTCGTACATTGGTGCCTGCGAGAGTGAGAGAATAAAGATTGGCCAACGCTTTCGGTCAGATTCCCGCTAACGCCTTCGGAAATCACGCATTCGAGCAGCTTCTCGCGATTACGTTCGGGCAGTTTTTCGCCAGAGCCTATTAGCATAATTGCTTGAAGCCGTACAATACTTTGCTATTGGACATTTTTCCAAAATGCATTCTTACTGAAAATATTAGGGGGACCCGATTAATGTATTTTCTTTAAACCAATTAATTGGTCTCATTATTCCGCGCACAAAAGTATTAAGGTTATGATTACTGAAAACTAAATAATATTTTACAAGATATTCTACATTTTGTGTCAAAAAATTGTTAACTTCAAACCTTTATAACTCAAAAAGTACTTAATAAAAAAATATTGGAGAATCCAAATCTGCAATAAAAACTGGGCGTTCCTATTTAAGTTTTATTGTTTTTGCCCCCACTCCACCCCCAGGGGATGGGGGAGGGGGTAAATTTAATTATCACTGGATGCCCCCCTTCGTGTCGAACAACTTTCATCCGACAACTTTTTTGATTCTGTGCATAGTTCTCGAGATATTTCGATGTCTTCAGATAAATCGGCCACCCTGTATATATATATATAATTGTGGACATATACATAAATTTATACTTATACATAACAGGCCATTACTCTTCCTAGTAAATATTGAAATACTCTATTTTACCTTAATAATATTCGATAAGTAATTTTGCGGTATCTCGAAAATCCGATCAGCTGGGATTTTAATTTCAACGGATTTTTACTCCCAAAATGTTCCCAAATGAAGTCCTGAAGGCCGTTTTTGGTGACATTTTTGTTAAACCTATCGGTTGTTCCAGACCACTTGTGCTTGTAAGCGGCTTTGTTCGCCATTTTTCGGGCTCCTCGTCTACTTCGGGCTATCTCGGACTTCGTCGTCTTATTTCTCCAGCAAATTCACAAAATTCAACTTCTATCAAACTTAAGAACAGATTCACACTTTTAGAAACTGTTTTTCACTCGCGAACCGGTTCGGCAAAAGATAGTCACCCAAGCAAAATATTCCCTCGCAGTGGAAGCGTGCTGGGCCCATAACCTGTTGAGGTTTAAATTTGGGCGACTAGGTTTTGCCAAATAAAACGAGACACGATTTGTATCATAATATTTATTATTACATATTTATCCAACTTATGAATCAACACTATTGAATCGAGCTTTATTCGCGTTTTGCAAAATAATATTGATTGCGATAGAAAAGAACCGCGCGTGTCGAACGATAAACGCAGACTGACTAAAGCGCCGCACTCGGTCATGAAAAATCCAGCCGAAACGCAACAGTGCCGGCACGCCGCACATGCGCACCGCGCGGAGCAAGTCAGAAGCACAGTCACTCGCTGCAATACCGACTGTGTACTGCATCTGCTCGTTCATACTTCGCAATTACCGTCTTTATTATTTGTTTATACGCAAACTATCAATTAATCATCATTATCAACACACATCTGACTTTAATTGCCCAATTATCGATATTTATTATCGTCTTTATTATTTGTTTAAATAACAATTAACCACGAAGCACTCGTGTATCAGATCGCTGACCTTCCTCACTGTCGTGCCAAAGGGTGCCCGTACGTTTTTGTTTACGTCGGACTACTGACCTACCTCACATGGCGGCCATGGCGTTATTTACGATCATAAATTAATATTTATTGGACATTAATTACCCTATTAACATTATTTATTGGCATGTTTATTGCTTGCTTTGACATTAATTGGCCATTAATAACCATTATCACCTCTTTATGAGGTCATTAACCCCTGACCTATCTCGAATCGCGTATGCCGTCTGACGCCAGACCTTCCTCAAGGTGGAGGAGTGGGGGGGGGGGGGGGGGTTACGCCTAGCTATCGGTAGCCCTACACTACTGAGGGTAAATTAATTATCCACAAAAATCTTTTCTAATTTCGATTATTTCTCAACATCAATCTACAAACATATTCGGTAACACGAACCTATTTTATTCCAATCAAACTAGTTTAAGCGTCGCCACAATCAGTTTCGGTCTGCAGCAACCACACTGGTCGGTTAACAATCCTGCAATCTGTATACAGGAAATAAACTGTTTCGTGCGGGTACACATGTACACAATTTTTTTAAGGAAGGTAAATAAAATTGTCAAGTACAGAAAAAAGTATGTACTCTTAAGCTGTCTTTCGTTTATTTTTTCATTTTTGCTAATTTTTAAAATCTTTACTTTGTTTTTATTTTTTTAATTTTAATTTTTTTTTTTGCGAATTTTTTTCATTTTTAATTACTTAATTATATACGGTTGACATTTATTTACAAGTATTCGCAAAACAATTCCTGCACAAATACAATGTAAAGTCACTGATAAATTTTGTAGCTCCTAAATAGCATTTTGGAAAAATGGCTGAATACAATCGAAAATGGATAGCAGATTCGGAAACAGCACACCGAAAGCAGTAGGGTTTGGATGCATAGAAAAATGCATTACCGTTTTGTATGAAATCCAGTGAGATGATAAGCACCAACATTTTATGCCGTCTTAGGTGTTATCGGGTTAAGTCAGGAAAATTGTTTGAGGTTATGTGACTTGTTTAAACCTCCTGAGTACGAGTTTTTCTTTTCCCGTATGGAAACAATGTAGTTTGAAAGATAATACTCGTCCTTGTACATAGGAGAGATTAAGATGCAATCTCAGCATGTCAGAGGTCATTAAGGGCCAGCTGCCACTGACGAGAGTTACTTTCTCAAAGCCGTTTTCTTATACTGGGTTTGATTACACGTGGTCTTTTCTGTAAAGAAATGTAGACGTTGGAACGCCGAAATATTGAAATCATATTTGTCTGTGTTCGTGTGTTTAGCCACAAAGGCAGTTATCAACCATCTAACGGCTGAGGCATTCCTTGATGCATTCGAAACGTTTATTTTTCGGGGAGGGAAAGTAGTCTCCATGTATTCAGACAATGTGAGTGTTTTCACGGGAGCTCATAATGACTGCAAGAATTTGTTTGAGTTTTTCAACGGCGAACAGTGTCATAGGAAGCTGAGGTTTTAATGCTCCCAATGCTCCACAAGAAAATTGAAAATCGGCTGTGGAATCTGTGAAATCTCTCATGCGGGGCGTAGTCAGACCAGCTTCGTTAACATTTGAGGAGGAGAAACTTTCGACCATATTCTGTGAAATAGAATCTATGTTAAAGACGCTTCCAATCACACCGAAGCCCAATGATCCGGCTGATATGTCTGCGTTTACTATAGGACATTTTTTAATAGGCGAGGAATTAAACAGCTTTCCTTGCGCTAGTTTGGCATACGAGAACGAAAATTGCTTGACACGATAGCAACACGTAGAGCAGTTGAGGCAGCACTTTTGGAGACGCTGGAGTCTCGAATATTTGAATAGCTTACAAGTGAAGGGCAAATGGAGGCAAAACATGCCTACGAAGCACCGCACAAAACGGAGGGCGATAATTTATGAGCGTTCACCTCCTTGCACTTATTCTCGTTACCGATTTCCCCCTTTTTTTAAAATTCTTCGAACGACGAACTTCGTTTATCGTACTAGTTCTCTTCGCCGACGAATATAAGGGGGTCGTATCCCTTTTTCTGTTTATCGACATGTACTACTTTTGTATGAGACTCGTCCACTTGTAGGCGTACATCACGCGGTTCTAGAACCTCGTATGTTGGTAGTGGATCTCTCGGCGACGTGTTCGACGTACATCGGGCAATTTTGCCAAATACCAGCTCGTGCGGGGTGTAATTAGTACCTTCGTGTATGCTGTTATTATACGCCAGCATCGCATATGGAATGTATTCGTCCCATCTTTCGCGCTTCTTAACGTAGCCTACGGTACTGGACAAGCACATGGTGACTCCTTTCAATACTTCCATTTGACTACGGATGATATGCTGTCGTTCTCAGTTTCGATATCCTGAACAGACGTTTAAGCTCGCAAATGACGCTAGAGATAAGATTTTTGCCCTGATCAGTAAGGAGTGCTCGCGGAGCGCCATATTTGCAGATGAGATGTTTGGCGATTCCCTTTGCTATTGTCTCGGCTGTAACATCGGGGAGGGGTACTGCCAATGAGTATTTGATCAGTAAGTCCTGCATTGTAAGGACGAACCTGTTTCCCAATTCCGATACCGTTGTTGGACCCCAGATGTCTATTGATACCTTGTTAAATGCATCTGCTGGTGTATCCGTTTTGATCATAGGTAGTCTAGTTTTGTTTCGTACCGTCTTTTTGCTTTGACAGATGCCACACCTGTTGATTACTTCGGTCACGTCGGCTGTCGTATTCCTCCAATAATGGGTGCGTAAAAGTTGGCGGTATGTTTTCTTAATTCCTTTATGATGTTCTCTAACTAACAGATATCGCTCGCGGTCAACTGGTACAGCCAAGGAATCTTTGAAGAATACGATGGTTATTCTGTATTTTATCCACTTTCGGAAAAGCCCAGTAATAGTCGGCCATTTTTGTTTGGGAATCATGTCGAAGTCATACCCGACATGTATGGCGCTGATTTGGGCTGTCAGAATGTGCCTGTTTAGCGCTATAATACACGACGTTATTGCAGACATCGATGCTCTTTCGTCAATATATTGCTTGATTAGAAGCGCGAACATCGTATATTTTCCAAAGTTGGTTACTATTATTTCGCCAATTTTTGGAGCGCCTTGAGCAGATAATTGATCGATGCTTACGCTCCGTTTTTCGCAAAGCAGCTTTCCGGAATGCATTAGCATCCATTGACGTGAAGTTCCTCTCGCTGCTCGACCCGTATGTTGCTGGGGTAGCTATCCTTCTCGCGCGCTTGTTCGCACTCTCTGACTAAGTGGCGCGGAGAAGGGGTACCTGAATTACCAGTGTTGCTCGGACGATGATGCGAGCGGCTCCTAGCATCTTTGCTGTAGCGTGTGCTCTCACTCGCTCAGTACCTCTCTCTCTCTCTCGCTTTCGTTGTCCCTGTTAACCCCTTCACTGTCGATGTCTTCTATAGAAGACATGGCTAATTTCAACGGGCAAGAATTAAAATTCGCATTTTCGGCTGTCATAATGGATTCGCCATTTTAAATCAGATTCATAATCAGTGACCCCGAAAACAGTCGTATACGTTTAGCCATTAAATTTCGTTGTCTAGATCCCATTCCGCACTATGAGTCCACTTTCTGATTTTAGTCTGACACTGCGAAAGGGTTAAGAGGCGCGGACAGTGATTTCTCTCTATGCCTCGTGCCACTGCGTTCGCGGAGATTTTCCGTTTCCGCTGCACTCGGCATGGATTCATGAATTTTGTCGACTTCTGACGATGCTCTGCGATGGAGTTCGCGGTTCAATGCGACGTTTTCTTTTTCGCGCTCTTTGCGCCGTCGCTTGGGCGTCCGTGATTTTTTCTTACGACGCCTTCTACAGTTCTCGCTCATTTTTGAGCTCTCTGAATTTCCTTCGTCATCGTCCAAGGGTTGAATGTTAATTTTTCTCCATATGCGATGACTATAATTCCCGTTCGGAATGGTTTTTTCCTATTTTCTAGGAGATTCACCTCGTATGTTATTTTCCGGGGAGGAAAGTTTTTTGTCCTCCATCCTGCTGATATGATCGGTTTTGAACGAAGATTCGCCCGTTTCGGGTATGATCATTCCAACAGGTAAAGTACCCATCCGATCTACCCACCGAGTACGATAATCTTTAGTTCGATTATCTATGAATTTGTCGATGTCTGACACTAATTTCGGAGAACTGGCGGAATGTTCGGCAATGGAATCCGTGTCCATGAGTGCCGTCGAATTTACGTGTGATTCGTTCGCCTTGTTCGGCGTAGAGGGGTGGTTTTTCGCGAGTATTCGCTCTTCGGTCAGTTGCATATGCGACGCCGATTGTGTAGTCGATTTTATATACACTTTACCCGACCGCGTTCTCCCGGGTTCAATGAGCGTCTGTGGAGGTGATCGCACGGCGGGATCAACTAATCGCCAACCCTAATATTTGCTTACGGACGACCCTTTCGGCTTCCGTTGCAAATTTTTCTTATTTTCCGACTTGTCAGTTATCTCATCGACCTCGGTACTAGTGGCAATAGTCTTGTCATTTTTCCGACGTAGTTTCTTGTCTCCAGGATTTCCCGAACTCGTATCCGATCGAATCCGATCGTTTTCGAGTGTTGTATTGGTGGAATTCCATCGTTCGCTTGAACCCTCGTTCTGCGGGGTTTTTCTTCCGTAGGGGTAGCACAGTCTTTACGACTTTTCACTTGGCTCAGCGTTTAAATCACGAAAGTCGATCACGAGCCTCCACTTTTTCTCGCCAATCGGGCCTGCCTTCTTCGGCACAACCCAGGCGGGGGAGACATGCGGCGAATTCGAGTGTCGTATAATTCCAGCGTTCAGCTGCTCTAGTACGACCCGCTGCATCTCCTTGTTTCGCACGCACCGGAATATCGACGGTGTGTATTCTGTGCGAAAAGATTGGCGTCGCCTTTAGCGGTTCACCCGGTAAATGGAAACGTCCCGCGTGCTTTGTAACAAGAGCGAGCACGTACCTTGTTCTTCCCGCGATAAGTCACTCAAAGCCATGAGCGCCAACACCTTCTCAGCTCGTGTGTTGTAGGGCTCACGATGCTGCTTCGTTGCGCGGACTTTCGCGCGTCGCTCGTTCCTACTCGATTTCGGAACTCTGCTCGCTCTCGACGTCGCACGGCTCGAGATTTACTACGGGGATTTTTACGCGTACTGATTGCTCGTGGGTATTTACCGCTACTGCAATCGCGTATCCGTTATAATTATTGACGAGGGCTCTGCCTAAATAAACTCCATCGATCGTGCCAATTTTTGGCAGCACTCCCGTCTTTACATCGTAATCGATTTTCACGGCGTATTGTCGCAAAAACGGATCGCCTAGAATCGCGTCCTCGGAGATGGGAAAATCGTCTGTAACAATTTGAGTTTCGATGACTAAATCATTGAAACTTATTTTTGCGCATCCGATAGTGCGCGTTATCCCCTCCCCGATTCCGCTCAATTCGTAATGAACGTCTAGGAGGGGAATCATGTCGCGTCTTAACTTAGATAATTTAATAATATTAATTTCCGCGCTGGTGTCTACTAAGAACGTCGCGTCGGAAAAATGTAAGTCCGGGATGGAGATTTTTAGTCTCGGACATTGAGCGTAGTCAGCAGTCCTGAGACGGAACGCTGCTCGCTTCCTCTCAGAATATGCACCTTTCTGGGTGGATTCTGAGACTGCACTTCCGGAACGCTTGGACCTCCAGTCGTGGCCCGAGCGCTTTTCGAGTTTAACTGTTTTCTAGAGCTGCCGATTCGATTTCGGTTTTTCCCTTGACGCGCGCTATTCTCGGGCTGACGAGTATTATGGTCGGACACTGTTTTTTTTTCGAATTGGGGCGTATTTCTATTCGCTGGCACCTTTCCCCGGGTCTTTCCCGATTCCTACTGTGCGAGTAATTTTCATTACGCTTCGGAGGAATTTCGGTGCACGGCTGAGTCTTTTGAAGATCTTAACGTAACGTGATGCAGCGCTCGCGCGTGTGACCGATTCGCTTACAATGAGTGCACTGTGTCGCATTGTATAATCGCGCCGGGCAGTCGTTTTCGTCGTGGCCCGACCTTTCGCAGTACGGAAACGTGTCCATATTAGAATCGGAAAAACTGCACTCGTCTAGATAGCGAGTCTCGCCGCACGCATTAACAACGCGGAGAACTGGCGATCAAAGCTATTCGCGAGCTCTGTGGCCTCTCCTAGCGTTTTCGGTCGCGCATTTTGGACTCTAAACTCCATCGGTCCGCGCAACCCGATGACAGAAGACGGAAAAATGGATAACAGAAGACAGATATGCCAACAGATCTGAGCAAATCCAAAAATGGTGGAACACGAGGTCAGAGCAATATGACTGAATTATAACCGTAAAGAAAATCCCCCAAAAACTCCGTCACTGTATGCTTGTTTCGTATAACGAAAATGTGCATATGATAGACGGAATAAGAAGACAACTGAGCTTCTTCAGAGAGATGTATCTCGAAGAAATAGCGAAAAATAAAAAAAAGACCAAAGAAGTAAAAACTCAGATAGCAGAACCTGAGAAAAGAGGGACGTATGCCCAAGCGGTAAACAACTCTCTTCAAAGTAAACAAAGCACATTGTGGTTTTTAAACCCAATGCAGACCAATGCAGAAAGGATATGGAAAAGAAACCGAAAAAGATAACTCCCCGAAAGCTGGAGATAAATATCAAAGGGATCCACAAAACTGGAAATCAAGGCATTGCGGTTGAGCTCTCGAGCAAAGCTGACATTGCTAAGATGACAGTAAACCAGAAACTAAAGAAATTCGGTCTGGTTATCAAATGCATAACCGAAAAAGACCGAAAATGATTATTTATGATGTCCCCAAAGATATCACCATGACTGAAATCCAAGAAAAACTCCTCGAGAAGGTTGATGTTAACCAACCGGAGGATATGAACATTCTCTTTGCGATACGAAACAGGACTAAAGGACAGGTTATTTTCCCCCGCGTTAATGACGATTTGTCTATTTGCGGGTCGGCTCTCGGGTGGAGAGGTACAGGACAGAGACAGACAGTACAATGACAGAACTAGGCATATACAACACAACACCCACCCAGAGCCAGTCCCCCCTACCCCAATATCGGTACCACCAGCAGATTCGGCGGTATGTGCCTTAGCGAGTACGACGCGGGGCTTATCCCCTCTTTATCCGAGATAAGACCCACGACGTACCGACCGCGGATAAGACGCTGACGGTACCGATAACTGCCGACGGGGGTCGGCAGCGGTCCCAAATTCGTACCTTCGCCCAGCAAAGTTCCCCGGTTATTCCACACTGGACATAAGCAGAGAAAATTGCAGGACGGGGATTCGAACTCGGGCCCTTCACGACGTTCAGTTCGGGCGGACTAAGACTGCCTTAGCCCGCACGACCATCACGCCGTGCGATACGAAACAGAAATGGACAAGAATCCAACAGGATCATACAAGTCTCTCCAGAAATAAGAATGCAACTGAAAGCGCATCAAAGACTGCTGGTGGGATGGAGTAGCTGTAAAATCAGCGACTTCGTCCTCGTCACCTAATGCTTTAAATGCCAAAGATATGGACACATTTCGAAGTTCTGCAAAAACAAAGAAGCAGTCTGTAGGAAATGTGGAGAAATCGGACACATGGCTAAAGAGTGCCAAGAAAAAGAAAAGAAATTAAATGCACTAAAGCAAAGCTACCAAACGGACACAAGTCCAGTAGCAAAATATGCTAAGTCTGCGATAGACTCGAAGAAAGAGCAAAAAGCAGAACTGACTACGAAGTCACGCAATAAAAGGATAAATGTACAAGGCAAGAAGAAGAAACAAACCGAAATTTTTGTTTTAATTTTTAACTTTAATTAAGCAACATCAGTAATAGCAATAAGAAGTGGTTCGGATTCCACTTTCAAAACTATGAGTCCTTCAGACACAAACCTTTTAAAATCAAAATTTCCACTCATGTAGGATTGAGAAGAAATAAACAAGATTAGCAATATAACAATATATATATATATATATATTAGTAACATTTTTTTCTTTTTTTTATAGGTAAGTTTTGTGAAAAGAGAAAATGCCAAAAGCTGCATATTTTCAATATAACAACAGATTTAGGCGATATAATATTTGTCATATGCATTTGAGGGGCATTAGAGATTAATGGCTCTACATGTTTCAGAACAAAAGACAAGTTTGTTGGATCCTTATGAAAATAGTAGCGATAATAAACGAGTCATGTCGGTTTTCAGAAAGTACTTTGCCAAAAGCAGTAAAAATTCTACACGGACCAATTTCTGACATCTAGAATGTCTGTTTGAAAATAACCATGTAGCGGAAACGCTCATTCAAAACTCGGAGAATATAAGTGAAAAACATTCAGTGAACGCCTTCGATATATTCAACAGAAATGTATAGTGGCGAATAATATGGACACCGAAAAGAATACAGAAAACTTTATATAGAGGTTATGTAGGGAATTTAAGACCTTAAAGTTAAGTTCGAAATTATTGTAAATGCACTGACTAATCCGCAGCAAGTGGTATGTCCGCAACGATGCTTTTCCCATGTGTGCGTGTGTGCCACACACACACACACACACACACGCACGCACGCACGCACGCACGCACACACACACACACACACACACACACACACACACACACACACACACACGCACGCACGCACGCACGCACACACACACACACACACACACACACACACACACACAGGAGTCTTGCTAGTTCCTTCTAACGGGCGCGTCCCCAGGTGGCGGATCGGGGAATGCTGGTAATAGGTATCGGAGAAATAAAATATCCGACGCGGAACAAAGAACTAGCTAGGGGAAGGAACCCCCATTAATAAACCAAATATGGAAGAACAGCGGCAGAAAGAAGTTTACGGTGCAGTGGTCGGATCCGCAGTACCGGCGTCGGGTACGAGTGCGCAAGCGGGCTCTCCGGCATCGATATCAGGCAACCGCAGTGCTGCAGGGGTTGGTCACTCGGCCCCTGTAGCATCAGATGCTACAAGTTACGGTATGGTGATGGAAACCGGAGTGGGCTGTCTGGCGGCCTTCTTCCAGAAAATTTCCAGCAGCATACCGGTGGACCCACCAGCAGTGGAGGACCCTGAGGCGGCAAAATTCCGGGTCCTGGAAGAGAGAATTGAGGGCCTTGTGGACTTCATTCTTGACAAAAAGAATCTCCACAAGGAGATTAAGGATATGGCGAGAGCTACGTCAAAGGCAACAAGGGATTATGCCGAGGTGAGGCATAACCCATGGCCTTCGAAAACGGCGTGCGACTGCAAAGATGGGGCGAGTCAGACCTCGCCTCTCTTTCGCGGGCCCCGTAAAGAGTACACGGGGAGAAGAGAGCCTTCGCCGATAACAACGCCGGCGAAGAAAAAGGTGCGAAAGGGGGAAGAGGACAGAGACCTTTCCTCCTCACCAGTGAAAAATCACCAGCAGCAGGCCCGAACGCACGACAAGGGCTGGGCAACGGTGGTGAAAAAGGGAAGCGAAGATAGGAAAAAAGGGACAAAACAGAATGTCGGCGTGCGACCCAATCAAGAACATAAAACTGGGCCTAGACAATATCGTCCTGATGCTATCAAGATCAAAGCGACAGGAGGGGTCTCGTACGTCGACATCCTACGAAAGGTGAAAACTGCACCCGGACTCAAGAAATTGGGCGAAAGGGTAACGAGGATCCGGCGCACGAAGGCAGGAGATCTCCTCCTGGAACTGGGCAAGGACGGAGCACCAACGGCGGAGCTCCGATCCGAGGTCGCGTCTCTCCTAAACGGGTCAGCTCTCATCCAGATGCTGACCCAAATAGAAGGCATAAAGATCATGGACCTGGACGAGGCCATAACCACGAACGAGGTGGCACTCGCCCTCGCCTCGGCCACCGGTCTGGATAGTGTGACCCCAGAGTCCATCAAACTTAGGGGCGCGTACTGCGGCACTCAGGCGGCCATAGTCAGACTCTCCGCCACAGTAGCAGAGAAGCTACTGGAGGCGGGACGACTGAGAGTTGGTTGGGTGAACTGCCGAGTACGGCTCCTAGAAATACCTCTTCGGTGCTACAGATGCCATGAGATCGGGCATATGGCAACGAACTGCAAGAGCTCAGTCGACCGGTCAGCTCAGTGCTTCCGATGTGGTAAAGAGGGCCACAAAATAGTCCACTGTGCGGCTAAACATCAGACTGCACAAGAGCACGAAGTATCCAACAACAATGGCTAAGGTGCTCCAGCTTAACCGCAACCACTGTGCTGTGGCCCAGAATCTGCTATTCCAGCTGGTTAGAGAGGAAAAGGCCGATATTGCCATCATTAGTGAGCAGTACAGGGACCTAGCGGATTCAAAGTGGGTAAGGGACAATACCAGCAAGGCGGCCATCTGGGTCTGTGGAAATTTTCACATATCCAACAGGATGGTCACCCCCTTACCGAAATTCACATGGGTGGAGGTGGCTGGTATAAGATTATACAGCTGCTACCTTCCACCAAGCGACACCTGCGAGGAATTCTTAGGGTCCCTGGACGACATTGTTGAAAGTGCTAAGACCTCCCGACTACCAGTAATAATCGGGGGAGATTTTAACGCTTGGTCAATAGAGGGGGGCAGCGCGAAGACTAAACAACGCGGCCGCGCTCTACTCGAGGCATTTGCCACGCAAAGGCGATACGGCATCCGTGGTTGATATTACCTTCATCGACCCTAAATTGATGAGTGAGGGTCACGAATGGAAAGTTAGCGACCGATACACGGGCAGCGATGGTGTTTCCACTCCAGCGAACCAAAAGGCCAGCGCGGAACAGCAGAGAAGGGGAAAAAGAGAGATGGGCACCTTCTACATTACATCCTGAGATGTTTATCTGCTCACTCGAGAATACAGTGTTGGAGGGAACATCTGAAGAAAGGGCTCAAAGCCTCTTCCAGGCCATATCATCGGCTTGCGATGTCTTAATGGCCGCAAAATCAAATCCTCGCGGCAGACCACCAGTATACTGGTGGAACGAGGACATCGCAGCTATCCGGCGAGTGTCTTAGAGCCAGAAGACTGCACCAGAGAGCTCTTCATAAACCACAGTACCAACAACTAACGGCGGCCTACGAAGAAAAGAGCAAGAATCTTAAAGCTGCCATCAAGATCGCGAAAAAAAGTGCTGGAAGGAATTCTGCGAGGAGGTAGATTGGGATCCTTGGGGCCGTCCGTATAAAACGGTCATGAGGAAGATCAAGTCCGAGGGAAGAGGCTCCATCTTGCCCACACTTCCTCCACAGAGTAATCCACCATCTGTTCCAGAACATCAGCAACGATCCACCGGCACTGGTCTGCGGGCAGAACCTGGTGCAGCCGAGCCACAACCGTCACTGAAACCGAATTGAGGATGGCTGCTAAGAGGATATCTGCACGCAAAGCTCCGGGAATAGATGGAATCCCGGGTCTGGCGGTTAAGACCGAAGCGCTGGATGCCCCAGGTATCTTCCTGGAAACATTTACCGCATGTCTGAAAGATGGATGCTTCCCGGTGCAATGGAAGCAACAAAGGTTAGTGCTGCTGTACAAGGGTTCTAAACCCTTGAACGAACCATTTGCACACCGACCACTTTGTATGCTGGACATTCTAGGGAAGCTGTACGAGCGGATAATATGTGCCAGGCTCGAAGCAGCCATCGATAAAGTTGGCGGTCTTTCTGACAATCAGTTCGGCTTCAGGAAGGGTCGCTCAACCATTGATGCAGTCGACCGGGTGAAGACGTTGGCCGCTAACGCCATCAGTGGCCGTCGGAATACCAGGCGAATGTGTGCCATCATCACGTTTGATATCAAGAACGCCTTTAACTCGGTCCGATGGGATTGCATCATGCTAGCCTTAGAAGAACTCAAGGTACCAATTTACCTTAGAAGGGTCATCTCTAGCTACCTGTCAGCCCGGACCCTGTTTTATGACACCGATGACGGCAAGCGCTCCCACAACATCACAGGAGGCGTGCCGCAGGCTTCGGTTGTAGGTCCCTTGCTTTGGAACGTCATGTATGACGGATTGCTCAAACAAGCACTTCCAGATAGTGCGTCATATGTCGACATCCTGAAGACCATGAAAGCTGCGCCAGAACTGCGAAAGTTAGGAGAAAGGGTGACCGCCATCAGGCGGACGAAAGCAGGCGAACTGCTCATAGAGCTTGCAACGCCTGGCGTGTGCACCCAAGAGCTCCAAGCAGTGGCCACGTCCATCCTAAAAGGGACAGCTGTCGTACAGACACTGTCCCATAAGGAAGCCATCACCATCAAGGACATGGACGAGGTCACAACTCGGGAGGAGGTGGCACAGGCCATCATTGAGATGACTTCACCGGAAGCAGTGACCCCTGAGAATATCAAGCTCAGGGGAGCATATAGCGGAACCCAGGCGGCCAATATCTTGCTTCCCGTCGCAGTAGCAAACACACTGCAGCAAAAGGGGAAGCTTAAAATTGGCTGGGTTAATTGCCGGGTTCGACTGGCACTCGAAGATCTGAAGGTGCCTCTCTACCGAAGAGAAGCCATCTTAAGCTACCTAACAGACCGAACCCTGTATTATAACACCGATGACGGTAGGTACTCCTACAACATCACGGGAGGCGTGCCACAGGGTTCGGTTCTGGGACCCTTGTTCTGGAACGTCTTATATGACGGACTGCTCAGGCAATCCCTTCCAGACGGGGTGTCCATGGTAGCTTTCGCAGACGGCCTTGCACTAATCGCCGTCGCGAAGACCATCGACGAGGTGCAATTTAGCGGAGATGAAGCTATCGAGGTAGTAGCTAGGTGGTTGAGCAACCATGGGTTAGATCTGGCGGCTGAGAAGACGGAGACGGTGCTCATCTCTCGAACAAAGGAAAGGGTATACGCCACCTTCACGGTGGAAGATACGCAGATCAGGACGGTGGACACTATTAGAGATCTTGGAGTCACTCTAGATGCGCGGCTGTCGTTCAAACAACACCTGATGAACGCAGGCGTAAAGGCTTCCAAAGTGGCTCGTACGCTCTCCAGCATCATGCCCAATATGGGGGGGGGGGCGATACAGCCGCGACGGTCCCTCCTTTCATCGGTAGTAAGCTCCGTTATTCTTTACGGGTCACCGATCTGGGATGATGCCATGAACATCCATAAGAGCTACGGAGCCCACCTGTCGGCGGGCTTATAGAACAGCCGCCCTAAGAGTGGCCCGTGCCTACCGTTCTGTATCGGACGTCGCTCTCTCAGTGGTCGCGGGACTCCCTCCCATAGACCTTCTTGCTATGGAGAAGGCAGCAGTACACCGCTAAGGCAGGTGTATAAGGCAGGACATCGCAGACCAGGAGCCGAACTACGACAAATGGTCCATGAGGAGCATAGAAGAGTGGCAAAAAAAGATGGGATTCAACGGGTTCGGGCGGTGGATCCACTGCGTCATCCCAGATGTAGCAAAGTGGACGAGCAGACAACACGGATACACCACCTTTCATCTCACCCAGGTGCTCACCGGGCACGGCTGCTTTCGCAGCTACTTATATCGTTTCCGCATTTATCAAAGCGCGGAGTGCCCGGCATGCCCTGGTATCGACGAAGACGTGGCCCATGTCCTCTTCCACTGCCCGAGATTTGCAGCGGAACGGGAACAGTTCCGGATCTCCGGAGGAGGACCACTAACGCCTGAGGGCATTGGGGAATGTCTGCTCGCCTCACAGGAGGGATGGGACGCGGTGGTCATCATCGCCACCTCCATCATCGATAGGCTGAATGCCATCAGAAGAGAAGAAGAAGGAAGAGGCAACAACATCGCCCAGACTTGAAGAGCCAAAACCTCGGCGGAGGGTCTACTGAGGCATAGACTGCCCCCCTCGAAGTAATGCCTTCCGGCGGTTTCCGAGGGGGGAATCACAGTCTGAGCGGAAGTGGTTTTAGCGGGTGGAAGCCCCGCACTCCTGCTGGCACCGGCCGGCAGGGATGGCTGGTAGAGCTTTCCATCGTCGCTTCGGAAAACACACACACACGCACACGCACACGCACACACACACACACACGCGTACATTAAAAAAAAAAAAAAAAAAAAAAAAAAAAAAAAAACACGCACACACACACGGAGTCTATTGGAAATTGCTGAGCGACCAACCGCACTGGACGGCAAGCTACGGGCACGTGGTCAGCCCCGAGAGACCCGAGACAAGTGACGGCGGCTGCGCAACGTGGGATACCCCGGTAAAGCGGGGCAGTGCGTGGGCGTCCGAGGATCCTGGGTCGGGGACTGGGTCCGGGGCTGCATCGTTAACTTAGGGAAGGAGGTGGGAGTTAAGCCTGCCGTCTCCCCGGGCTCCCGACCTCTAAGGGAGAGAGCGTGTCGCCTCCTGAGTTGCCGTAGACAACCTCAGGGAGTCGGTCGGAAGGTGTTGGGCTACTCAACACGCTGGACGGCAGGCTACGGGCACATGGTCGCCCCGAGGATACCCCCGCGCAAGCGGAATTTGTAGAGCCGGGATGCAGAGGACCCTGGGTAGGGGGTCCGAGGCTGCAAATCTAAGCATGGGCATCCGACACGGCGGAGGTCCATGAGAGCGCATTGCGCAAGAGACGTGAGTGGCCTCCCGCCTTCGGGAGCTGGCGATCCCGCATCGCCCAGGTAGTGGTTTCAATAGCTAGCATGCTGTGTTAAGGGCATTCTGTAGGACTGGAAGGACTCTCCCCGGGTCTGAAAAGTCTCGCTTGCTCCGACGTGTGAGTTGCAATGCAACTCGGGTGCGACCCTGCAGAGTGTCGTAGGGATTAAAAACGTCCTCTCCTCATCGAGGAGCTCGAGATGTCGTTTTGAGATATATTAGTAGACACTATCGGAAGAAAGGGGTCTCGCGTTGGTCCGGGCGTATCCCGGCTCCGCGACATGGGGCCCGAGCCTTAGAGCCTCCTGGCGGGTGCAATGTCCAGCTTCACCTGAGTGGAGGTGGCTGATATAAGGCTATGCAGTTGCTACCTCTCACCCAGTCTTACCATCGATGAGCTTAATCAGTGATCGGGGGTGGGGGCGCTTCAATGCATGGACGACGGAATGGGGAAGCATGAAGTCGGGGCGAAAGCCAACCTATTCGAAGACAGGCAAGTCCTCCATAGTAGACCTGACCTTGGTCGATCCGAAATGGCCGGGGGAAGTACTGGACATCATAGTTAGCGATCGTTACATGGGCAGTGACCATCAAGCCTTGATGTACCGGCTTTTTTGTCCAGCAGAACAGCAGAAGTACTGCAATGCCGCATAAGAAAGAGATGGGCACCGCAACCTTCGAACGAGAGCTGTTCCTTTACAGCTTGGAGCAGACGAGGTGGAGGGAATTGTGTGTGTGTGTGTGTGTGTGTGTGTGTGTGTGTGTGTGTGTGTGTGTGTGTGTGTGTGTGTGTGCGTGTGTGTGCCTGCCTGCGTACGTGCATGCGTGTCTCTATCAAATGTTCAATTTCATTAATATCGAAACGAAATGCTGCCCCCTGCGTATGTACAGCGCATTTTCCATACCCAACTTATCCGTTGTCGTTTGTTGAATAAATCTGGGCATAAGCACCTATATTCCTCCATGAGCATTACTTCAATTTTATCTCGCAAGTTTCCTTCGTTAAGGTAGCCATCTGGATTAGATAAGATGAATAATTCTCATTCATTTCACTGTCGGTTTTTGACTCTTCACTTTCGGAGATGCCTATTTATTTTTTGTTTGGTGTTATCACTGGAAATCAATAGTGATGTATTGAGATGGGTATCCTTTGATTCGCAAGTTTTGACTTCTTTTTCTGTTTTGCTAGGTTTTATATTTTCATAATTTATTGCACTAGTTTCTTCGTTGTCGAAACATACATTTGTAATGAATAATTTTTTATTAGTATCCTTCCAGACTCTGAGACTTCCAAACGGTTTGATATGATTTCAGATTTTGAAGCTACATCGTCGATGACTGACGTTAATTCTCAGGGGAAATTAAATTTTCTTGACTGTCCATAGTGATGCTAACAAAGTCAACATTCAGAATTTTTCTATTACCCCAGTAAACATTGAAATAGCTTGGCAAATCTTAAAAGATCGATACGAAAATAGGCGTAGATAATTGAATTTTTATTTAGCCAATTATTTATTTGCTTTAAAATCAATTACGAAAAAAAACTCGCTCGTGGAGCTTTGAAAATTATTAGATTCGGTCATTGAATCGCTCGATGCCTTGAAAAAATTGGACCAACCGGAGTCGGATGATGTTTCAGTTTTTTTGATAACGCAACGACTTGACCTCGTAACGCGCGAGGAATTGGATTTTTCCACTAGAGGGAGATGAATACGCAACTTTTGAATAGCTGACTAAATTTGTGAAAGCTAAGATAATGTCATTAGAAGCCGGTTCTGAGTTTGGCCACTCGGCTAAACCCGTTAGGTCATCAACGCGCGAAAAACCTGCCTCCGATTCCCGCGCTTAAGTCTTGCACGTTAGTTTTAAGCCATCAAACAATTTTAAATGTACTTTGTGTTCGAAACCACATTTCTTATTTAAATGTCCGCGATTTGGGGACATGTCAGTTTCCCAACGTTGGGATTTATTAAAAGCACATTCAATATGCACCAATTCCTTGTCAACGCCGCGGCATTATTCGCTGTTGCATAACCCGTCGCCGAATTCAGGTATGCCTGTGGCGAATACATCCCCAGCAGGTGCCACCACTCAATAGTATGATCTTACTCAGACGCATTTAAGTAGGCCGTGTAACACTTCTCACATTATACTGGCCACTGTTTGGGTGATCGTAACAGCCGCCTCACAACATACCGTCAAATTGCGCGCACTTGAAGTACGAAAGAATACGTAATGAATGTCCAAGTCCCGGGACTTGAAAAATCCTGGTCGGAACTTATTAAGCGTAGAATCCCGATATCAGTGATGCCCGTGTCGAACGAATACATTAGATTTTTATGTAACGCACTTGTTATCGACGAGCGTGGAGCGTAAATTATCGCATCGTTCCGTGGAACGCACGGGATTTATGGACGAATATGCAATTTTGGGTCACGTGCGTCTCACCGCAATGAACACATCGCCCTCGACGGTCAGTTACCTGCTGCATCATGCGGTAGTTAAACCTTCGAGCGTAGTTTTTAACGCGTCCGCGAAGTCGTCTAATGGACTTTCTCTAAATTCACTGCAGTACGTCGGCCCGAAACTGCAAACCGATTTATAATCGCTTCATATGCCATGACGCATAATATAGATACGTTTACGCTGTGGATATCGCAAAAATCGCGGCAGATCCTCATCGCAGGTGAGGGCATCGCCTCAATTAACAGGTGTAACCTAGATTTTTTTAAGGATTTCAAAAACGGTACACAAAACCATTGATCAAGCAATCAAGTGAAGAGCGATCCACACGTTTGATGGGCGATTACCTATCGTGTGATCGATTTTATCTCGCATTGATTCCGATCTGCCCGTGGTCCGAGATAGTGGCTTTACGAAACGAGTGGTAAACTCCAAATTTTAAATAATCAAATTTTATTTACAGATCGCTTACAAAGCTTTGGATACACCAATACTGGATTGGAAACTTCATGTAACCGAAATAATGAACCGAATTCATTCAATAATTGACCCCATAAAATTTCATAAAACAGGTTTGTCGACGAAATTTCGAATGCAGATAGTGCAGACGCTCTTCTTTCCACATATTTACTATGCATGCTTGGTTTACAATGATCTCATATATTAGCAGAATGTTATGATACAACGAGGACTAAATACCTCCAAACGGTTTTCATACAATTAACATCTTAAGTCAGTATTTTTAACATTTTCTTTAAAAACGTTACCGTAAAAAAAACGCCATCTGTTCGGGAATCGGAAAGATCTAGAAATGTTTAATTGATGCAGTTACCACCATTTGCTCCGCAGCCTATAAGCCGCCATATTTAAATTATTATTATAAAATCTCAATATTTGCGAAATTTCAAACAACTAAACTACCATGCTGTTCCATGGAACTACAAAAAAAACAATTCACCAAACCCACCACGAAGTTCAATCCACAAACCATGAAACCAATCACGAAAGCGACGAAACAACTACAGAAACTGCCATCAAAGTAATCAGAGGAACAAACTCAAAATTCACAAATTTCCCAGCAAATTGCAAAAATATAGGACATACCTGGCAACAATGCAGCCAATTTAGAGAAGAGATTTGTTTTTCTGAATTCTAGTTTATTACAATCCGTCTAAATTCATGTAAATCATTCAACAATATTTATGATACATAATTATACATGTAAGATGTGCGTCCATCTACGCAACCTTCTACAGTAACATAAGATATTAGAATATCATCGAATTAACTGTTGGCATTTTTCTTTTAAGACGATCTTGGTAGTTTTTACAACTTTTTGTAATTTCTTCTTTGATTGTTAAAATTCCGAGATGGCAATGTATGTTTTTATTGATCATAAACCATGGCGCATTTATTATCATTCTGAGCACTTTGGATTGAAATCGTTGAATTATATCGATATAGGATTTTGAGGCTGTTCCCAAAAGCTGAATTCCATATGGCTTCAGTATTGATTTATATAATAGAATTTTGTTTTCCATAGTCAATTGTGAGTTCCGGTTGAATAACCAAAACATTTCCCTTAATTTTAGACCGAGGTGCTTTCTTTTTATGAATATGTGATGTTGCCAATTTAGACACCGATCGAAATGTATCCCCAGAAATTTATCAACTTCTGCTTGAGGAATTACTTGACCATTAAGCGACACTTGTGGGCAAGTTTCTCTTCGGGTAGTAAATGTTATGTGTGTAGATTTAGTTTCATTTGCATTTATGCGCCATTTACTTATCCATTTTTCGACATTGTTAAGGTTTCATTGCAGGATGTTAGATGCCATCGTTGGGTCCTTGTGGACTGCTATTACTACAGTATCTTCTGCAAAGGTGGCTGTTGTTATTTGATGAGTTGTGGGTAGATCGGTTGTGTAAAGTAGCGGACCGTGTACACTTCTCTGTGACTCTCCCTCTTTTATTTCCTGCAGATTGTCTCTAGCGTCTTGGAATTTAACATAGAAATATCAGTTTTGTAGATATGATTTTAATATTACGTATAAACTTAAGGGTAAGTTTACTGTAATTTCATATAATAGCCCAGCGTGCCAGACTTTATCGAAGGCTTGTGCGATGTCCAGAAATGCAGCTGAGCAATACTCTTTTTTTGGTAGCAGGCTGATTGGTCGGCACGAAGTTACACCTTCTGGATTTTTTCCTGGTTTTAAAATAAGCATGCTCTGAGCTATTTCCATTGTGGTGGAAAAAGACGATTCTGATTATAACATTAAAAAGCTGACTTATAAATTTCCATCCTGTTTTAACCCCATCCGGGTTTAATTAATTTCGAATAGTTACAATTTACTTACAAATATATTTGTGAACTTTTTAATTGGAATTGCTTGCTGGTGAGTTTTGCTTGTTACTCTTTGAATTTCAGCTTCAAAATTCGTTTATTAATCCGCTGGGTGTGGGTTTGAGAGATATTGTGCAAAAACATTTGCTTTCTCTATTGCATTTTGGGCCCATATTCCTGTTGGTGTTTGTATTGGTGTTAACGGTACCACTGGTTGTTTTAAGCGTTTGGTCGCTTTCCATAGGGTATAATCATTCGCTTGAGATGCGCTCAATGTTTTCAAATAATCAGGAACTCCTTGGTTATGTTCGGTATAATTTATAATTGCTTTGTTTAATTTAGCTTTAAAGTCTGGGGTTCTGGTCATTTGCCACTGTTTCCTTACAGCTGTTTTCTGTGCTACTTTTTTCCGTACTTCTCTTGAGGAACTTATACTTCCTTTCATAGGGGATACCGAGGTGGCATTCCATGCTGCAGTCTATACATATAGATAAACTTTTTTTTTGTATGTATGGTACTCAGTTTTTATTTCATTTAGGACTTTGATAATTATATCGGGGCTTCGGTAGAATTAGCTAGGACTTTTACATGATCTTTATTTTGAACTTTAATAGAGAATTCGTCTTTCACTATAGATTTCAATCTTTTTTAATATTTGTTGCTTCACTATTTTTTTCTTCATTATTTTCTTCTGCATATTTTTCTATATCTAAATTACTGAATTGATTTGTTGTCGGTATTGTCGAGCCTAGCCAATAGTGAAAACTTAATTGTTTTGACTGTCGTTGTTATTTATTGGGGCTTGATCGTAGTCTTTTGTTTTTGTCTTTAACTGTAATCCAAGCTTTTGTATTACCGTTTCGTTTGACTGCGACTGTACTGTCATTGTTGAAACCGACGGCGGCGTCTTAGTCAGTGGATCATATTCGCCACTTTGTTGAATACCCCTGGTTCCTCCGCTGGATTCGCGGCCGCGGATTCTTTATACTGGACGATATACTTGTTACGTTTAATGTTAAATTTGATTAGCGTGCTTGATATGTATGCGTGCGCAACAAAGATAGCGCAAGAACCGTCTCGTAGTCTTTATCCGAACGTGGTACATGCCGGTACACACTTCGTTACGATCGCAAATAAAAGCTTTTTTGTTCCACATAATAAATTCTGTTTATTACTACTCGTCATTTCTTCCCTAGCCGGTCACACAAACTCGTAAAACTTAACAGGTCCAGGAACTGTTCCAGTGTGACGAATTTGTTTGCTAGAGGAATCGCGCGTGTCAGGCGGGAACGGAACACGTGGCAAATTCCGCCATTGCAGAATCGCGCAGGTCGGAAAAGTTTCGCGAGGTCGAAGCGCGAGTAACAATGTCAGACGAATTTTCGGTGGGACACGTGCCTAAGTTCGACGGGACGAATTTTCTCGGCTGGAAATTCCAAATGACAGCGGCGTTGATGACAAGTGGTGTTTACGGGATCGTGGATGGAACGAACGCGAGACCGGACGAGGCTGAACAGGAGCTGATGAAGGCGTGGGTGAAGGACAACGCGAAGGCGATGTACCTCATCTCGAGAGCGATGGAATACAGACAGCTCGAGAGCTTGCTGGCCTGTACTACCGGGAAACAGATGTGGGATACGCTCACGAAGATCCACCAGCAAAATTCAGCGGCAAACAAACTCGTTTTAATGCAACGCTTCCATGAATATCGAATGGGACCGACGGACTCGGTCGTCCAGCACGTGGCAAAAATCCAAAATATGGCGACGCAGCTTCTCGATCTCGGCGAAAACGTGACCGATTTGACGATTATGGCGAAAATCTTGGCCAGCCTAACCTCAAAATTAAGTGCGTTGCAGACGGCGTGGGACAGCGTCGACCCCGCTCGACAAACCCTAGAAAACCTGCAAGAACGTCTGATAAAAGAAGAAGTCAGAATGGAGGGAGAAGCAGGCGAGATAGCGGCATTTGCGGCGATGCGAATCACCAACGAGAGGGTTTGCGGTTCGAAGAAAAAAGAAGCCTCTAAAGAAAAAGAGGAGAGGAAAGCACGACGAGACTAGAAAAAGAAGAGCAGGGAATGCTATTGTTGTCAGGAGAAGGGGCATTACGCGCGCGATTGCCCGACGCGAAAACAAAAAAAAGGCGCCAACGAGGAGAGTGAGTCACGTGGTCATGCCTTTGTTGCTAAGAGTTCGGCAAGCACGAGTAACGTTCGAAAACCGGGTCGGTGCGGTAGCCTGTCTAAGGATTTCAAAAATAGATGGCTACAGCTAAACAAAAAAGATGTCTGGTATACCGACAATGGCGCCTCTAGGCATATCACGTTTCGGCGCGAGTGTTTCTGCGAGTTTCGTCCGCACAGAGGCACGACGATATCGGTCGGTGACGAAGGCTTGTGTGAAGTGGTAGGCGAAGGCACAATAATGATCGAGAAATTCGTAAACGGTGTGTGGCTCGAGGCGAGGATCGAAAATGTGCTCTACGTTCCGAAAGTACGCAGCAACTTGTTTTCCGTTGGCGTGTGCACTTCGAGAGGGCTCGAAGTGAGATTCGCGAGTGACAGAGTGCATCTGATAGACAATAAAGAGATTGTGGCGACTGGAGTTAAGCAGTCGAACGATCTGTTCAGAATGTTTTTTCGTGTCAAGGAAGCACGAAGTGTCGGTGAGGCAAACGTGACGACGACGAACCTTAAGGTTTTGCATGAGTGCCTAGGACATCTGAATAAACGTGCGGGCCGATGTCCGAGATTTCGCCAGGAGGCGCGCGGTATTTCATAACATTCATCGACGACGCGTCTGGGTACCGTCGTCATGTGGCTTTCATGAAACACAAGTCGGACGTGTTCGAACGTTTCAAAGAGTTCGAGAGGTCGATCACGAACAAGTTCGGGAAACCGATGAAGGCGCTACGTTCCGATAACGGTCGCGAGTACGTCAACGAGAAAATGACGCAGTATTTATCGTCGCGCGGTATCCGATTCGAGCCGAGTGCACCGTATACGCCAGAACAGAACGGTAAATCTGAACGAGACAATCGAACGATCGTCGAGTGCGCGCGCACAATGCTTAAGGCGAAAAATTTACCGACGTCGCTGTGGGCGGAAGCGGTAAATACGGCCGTATATATCCAAAATCGAGTGCTATCGTCAGAGAGAAGGGGAACGAGAACGCCATACGAAATCTGGACGGGAAAAAAACCCAATTTAAGTCACGCAAAATTGTTCGGATCCGAAGCCTTCGTATATGTACCCAAGCAGTTTACGAAGAAATTCCATGCGAGGTCGAAAAAGATGCTCTTCGTGGGGTACGAAGGAGATTCGACCAATTATCGTCTGTTCAATCCCGAGACGAGGATTGTAACGATGTCAAGAAACGTGGTGTTTCACGAAAAACACGGTGTGAGTGAGCCCTCGGTAGACGAGAACGAGAACGAGGAGCTGACGTTCCCAATGGGGGAACTCAGTATCGGTGAAGCAGAGCGGGAAGATCGGATTCAGCGGGTACAAGACGAACCTGCAGCCTGTAATGTACCAGCAGCATCTGCGGTCGGTAATGTGTCGGTCGCACCTGTCGCCGATAACGAAGAGCACGGAGCTCCCGAAATTCTCGAACAACAAGCGCCACCGTTCGAACCTCGTCAACTCCGAGATCGTGCGTCGCTGAGACAACCAAGAAGGTACGACGAAGAGTACGAGCTAAATCTAGCTGAGTATGATCCTCCTGCGAACTTCAAAGAAGCGATCCGCGGAGAAGACGCGTCTAGATGGATCGAAGCGATACGCGAGGAACTTGACGCTCACGAGAAGAATAACACGTGGACCATCGTTGAAAAGAAAGCTGAGACGAAAACCATCGACTCTAAATAGGTTTTTAAAAAGCTGAGAGACGCAACGGGTCAAATATATCGGTACAAAGCTCGCCTTTGTGAAAGAGGCTTCCAACAAAGAGAGGGGATCGATTACACCAAGACGTTCTCACCGGTGGTGAGATACGATTCGTTGCGTGCGCTGCTAGCACTCGTCGCCCAAGAAGACCTCGAACTCGTGCAATTCGACGTGAAGACAGCGTTTCTCTACGGAAATCAGGACGAAGAAATTCACATGGAGGTTCCTGAGGGGTTCGACCTCAAAGAGTCTGTGAAAAGTGGCGCAAACGCGGTTTGTCGACTAAATAAGTCGCTATACGGTCTCAAGCAAGCACCGCGGTGCTGGAACCGAAAGTTCAAAGTTTTTTTACGACAGTTTAGTTTTAAGGACGCGAGTGTCGATAAATGTATACAGGGTCATCGAAAAGTATCGGACCCCCCTATAATCTTCAGTTAGAATGCACTTAGGAGAAAATGTCCAATAGCAAAGTTGTATGGTTTCAAGCGGGGAGTAAGATGATGACCTTGACTTTGACCTTGACCATGTCCTTCAAGGTCATTTCAAGGTCAATCTTATTTTTTTAAATAGAACCCCCTACATTTTATTGCATATTCTTATAGCTTATCTCGAGAGCTTTCCAAAACACTATAATAAAATATTTTTTTATTAAGTACTTTTTGAGTTATAAAGGTTTGAAGTTAACAATTTTTTTGACACAAAATGTAGAATATCTTGTAAAATATTATTTAGATTTCAGTAATCATAACCTTAATACTTTTGTGCGCGGAATAATGAGACCAATTAATTGGTTTAAAGAAAATACATTAATCGGATCCCCCTAATATTTTCAGTAAGAATGCATTTTGGAAAAATGTCCAATAGCAAAGTATTGTACGGCTTCAAGCAATTATGCTAATAGGCTCTGGCGAAAAACTGCCCGAACGTAATCGTGAGAAGCTGCTCGAATGCGTGATTTCCGAAGGCGTCAGCGGGAATCTGACCGAAAGCGTTGGCCAATCTTTATTCTCTCACTCTCGCAGGCACCAATATACGAGCTCTTGAGCAAACAATACGGATCACTGATTTGAAACTTTGATGCAGTCCTGTCTTCTTCTTAGCGAGCAGCAGTCACCTCGTGGACGAAAACGAACAGCCTCAAAAATTTTTTCTGTAACAAAAGAAACCATTGCGCTTCAATTGATTATCCCAAACATCTTCATTTTGTTTCCAATAGCCCAGAAATTTTTCGTAAATATTATTAATTGATCTATTAGATTTTCAGTTGCTCAACGAGCTTTTTGCTAGTGCTGGATAAAATAAACTCATCAATAGTTGGACCAACACTTAATAATTAGTATTTTTCTCTACTTAATTATCTAGATCAATTTCCTATCACTTACCTGATTAATTCTTCTTCGCTCTAATTAAGAATGGCGGAGCTTTCTGAAAGAGATCGAATAATACTGTTAATGATGCGAGGATGGGGAGATCAACAAAGAGGGTATAAAACAGTAACGCGATTATTTAATGAAAATTTTCGGAATGAAAATAATAGGATCTCCAAAAGTACTGTAACCCGTACTATTCAACGTTTCTAGGCCATTGGTAGCGTTAAAAGCCGCCCAAAAGCTGGTAGACCTAAAACAGCAACAAATAATGATAAGGCATTAGATGTTTTACAGTCTTTCGTTGAAGATCCCCATATTTCCATCAATCGCGTTGCACAAGAACACGAAATCGGTCATGCATCTGTCAGTAAAATTCTGAAATTGAATAAATGGCATCCATATAAACTCCATTTGGTCCAAGAGTTGTCCGAAGACGATTTTGATAGACGCATCGAATTTTGTGATCTTATGATGGAGATGATTGTCGACGATCCTCTATTACTTGATAATATTGTTTTCTCTGATGAGGCAACATTTGAACTGACTGGAAATGTAAATAGACACAATTGTAGATACTGGAGTGACGTTAATCCTCACTGAAAAAGAGACAATCGTACTCAATATCCACAAAAAGTTAACGTATGGGCTGGTATTCTTAATGGTAGACCAGTTGGCCCTTTCTTCATTGAAGGCAATTTGACAGCACAAGTATACCTAGTCATGCTTCGCGAACAAATTGTTCCAGCTATTCGAGACATAGCTGGTGGAAATATGGATGAAATTTATTTCCAACAGGATGGAGCTCCACCTCATTATGGTGTCATTGTCCGTCAATATTTGAATGAGGTCTTTCAGGACAGGTGGATAGGGCGAAGGGGTCATATTGAGTGGCCACCTCGGTCTCCGGACTTGACCCCACTTGACTTTTTTTGTGGGGTTACTTGAAAAGTAAAGTTTATGCCACCAAGCCTCAAGATTTAGATGATTTAAGAGGGAGAATAACTCGAGAGATAGAACTAATACCGCCAGAAACGTACCGGAATGCGGTTTAGGCTGTTTATAACAGATTGGCACATTGCCAGGCTGTTGAAGGGCAACAATTTGAACATTTGTTGTGAATTGTTTGGTACAATTAAATATTTTGCCCAAGCTAACCAATTGGAATTAAATTTGCCTTAACTGGTCGGACTCGCACACCACTCTTGCCTTAACTGGTCGGACTCGCACACCACTTAACAAATTGTTAACTTCAAACCTTTATAACTCAAAAAGTACTTAATAAAAAAATATTTTATTATAGTGTTTTGGAAAGCTCTCGAGATAAGCTATAAGAATATGCAATAAAATGTAGGGGGTTCTATTTAAAAAAATAAGATTGACCTTGAAATGACCTTGAAGGACATGGTCAAGGTCAAAGTCAAGGTCATCATCTTACTCCCCGCTTGAAACCATACAACTTTGCTATTGGACATTTTCTCCTAAGTGCATTCTAACTGAAGATATTAGGGGGGTCCGATACTTTTCGATGACCCTGTATATGTCGGGTGTTACGAAGGTTCAAGAGGCTATCCCGCATTGTACGTAGATGATGCACTAATCGCGTGTGAATCAGGGAAAATTCTCGAGCGTATACTAGCAATACTAAGTAGGGAATTCGAAATTACGCGAAGCGGCGGTAAGAGTTTCATAGGTTTACAGATAGATCGCGACCGAGAACGGCAATCGATGTTTATTCACCAAAACTCGTATATAAATCGCATTCTCGAGAAATTCGGCATGAGCGACGCGAAAGCGGTAAGTGTGCCAGCTGATCCTCATGTAACGTTGAGTCCGGCAAATGCAAGCGAGATTGTGAATATAGTGCCGTATCGCGAGGCCGTGGGATCGCTTATGTTCGCGGCAATTGTATCGAGGCCCGATATCGCGTTCGATGTGGAGGGGCCGAAACCGATGTCCCGGGACAACGACCTACAAATGTCCACGGACGATTTCAGTGGACGGAGGATCTCAGGCAAGATCTAATGCGCTGCTACGAGGAGAGCTGTCCGCAACAGCGAGGCTATATGGGGCGACTGCATGTCGATTTGTAGTAATGCATGCCGAACTGGCAGATCGCTTTTCACAACAACATCTGAGAGATTATGTGGCCTATCTGAGGCGGATGTTTCGTTGTTCCCAGCTATCAACCGGTACCGGATGTGCGGGCAATAACAACTGAGCCCGTACGCGGTGCTGGAAGAGATGCTCCACATTATGAAAGCACGACACTCGTGTTTAGACGAAATCTGACAACGAGAATTTTGCCTAAACAACGAGAAATACATAGAGCTAATAGTCTACTTCTGGATGCTCTTCCGGATGACTGCGACCTGTGGCAAATCAATTGTGCCGTTTACGAGGCTGCGAGTGATCCGGTGACTCCTCGAAATCTGATACAGATATCGGGAAGTCGACAGATTACAAAACGCATGTCTCAATTGAGCGGCAAAATTCGACTGTCGCGGAAACTCGCTTCCCGAATTCAGTATGTGATCGACTATTTAACATCTGGCCGTTCGGTTACGGCTAAAGTCAAGAAGTTCGCGCAACAACTGCGCACGTACTATCACACACTGAACAAGCTGAAGTTGCTCAACATCAAGCAACGTTTGACGGATAAAATTGGGTTTTGACGGATGCCATAAGGAGGCTGTAAAGTCGGGAGGATGGAATTCGACAAAATGCAACATTTTGGTCGAATCCGTCCAACCTCTTCAAACATCGTATCGCAGCCTTCCGTGAGTTTCCGTCGAGGAATTCTGGGGGAGCATCTACGAGAAAACATCCAGGCTTAAGCATTAATGCAGACATTCCGGGTATCGAAATCTTTACCGAGTTATGTGACGAACTCACACAAGAAATTGAAGATTTCCCACCCATTAGTGCGTTAGAGGTGAATAATGCCATCAAAAGAGCGAGGAATTTCTCCTCGCCGGGCTGGGATGGAATTAACAACTCACTTCTGTCCATCCACACCTAGCCCGAATATTCACCTCTTATATAAATGGAGACCAACCCATTCCGCACTGGCTGGTGGAGGGCCGTACGACACTAATCCCGAAGTCGGGAGACTTGTCTGATCCGAGAAACCATAGACCAATCACGTGTCTCAATACGTTATACAAATGGTTCACTAACATCTTGAACGAACATATTGAGAAGCCGTGAAACCTGTGTGGCAACGGATAGTAGAACAACGAGGCTGCAAAATGGGTGTATCCGGCTACAAGGACAACTTGCTTATCTACAGGTGTGTTTGTCAGGACTCAGTACAGTACAAGCGTAACCTGTCGATAGCCTGGCTGGATTAGATGAAGGCGTATGACTCAACATCGCACGAGCTTTTAAGCTTCTTGCTCAAACGCCTTCACGTCCACCCAAATATTGTGAGAAGTATAGAAGACCTGATGCCTCTTTGAAAAACGCGCTTTGTCAAGAAATCGGGAAAGCGTAGAACCATGTCTAGACTGGTTCAATTCCAAAGAGGTGTCTATCAGGAAGATTCTCTGAGACCTCTGCTCTTCTGCATCTCACTATTGCCGCTATCCGTTCCTCTCCGACAATCTCGAGGGTACATGTGTGGGCCGCCTGGTGAACGTGCACATAAGATCACTCATTTATTCGATATGGTTGATCTTAAATTATACGCATCAGGGGAGAATCAATTACATGGATCTCTGAACATCGCCCTCACATACTCGAGAGTTATAGGCATGGAATTCGGATTGGATTCGTTCAGTCCTTCATTTGCACAGAGGAAGATCAAAATCCATTAACAACGATCTGGAGCTCGTCAACGGAAATGTCATCCGCCCCCTTAGCGCCGAGGAAGCCTACACATACCTGGGAATCCCTCAGAGGCATGTCCAGGACGTGCAGACTGCTAAAACGACCATCATTAAGAAATACCGGCGCCTTCTCCGTCAGATCTGCTCATCAGAATTGACGGGAAAAAATAAGGTGGCAACCACGAATATGCTGGTTGTTTCAGCAGTGCTATATTCGTTTGGAGCAATTAAGTGGAACGTTGACGAGCTAAGGGGTCTTGACCGATGCACACGGAAGATGATTTGTATGCAACGCAGTTTGCATCCAAGATCTTCCGTGGAACGACTGTATTTGCCCCGAAATATGGGAGGTCGTGGCCTTTTGAGCCTGGAGTGTATGCATGGCCGATTGGTCCTCGAAACGGCTTGCGACGTGATTAATCGAACGGAGGATCCCCTAATGATGCTAGTTTATCAGCAAGAAATCCAGGGGAAGGGGGCGTTTTCGTACAACGCGGCGGAACGAGCGGCGCGAAACCTCGGTCTGGTTTTCAACGTGGGACGTAATGGTGCACATTAAGCTGAATCAGTCATCAACCTGTTCTTTTCAACAATTCTTTCGAAATGTCCAGCAACTTGGCTTGTCGATAGAGATGACCTTCTCATTCTTACGATCAGCCGGCTTGAAATCCGAGACCGAGGGTTTTATCTTCGCGTGCCAGGATGGGGTCGTCAATACCTTAGCGTACCGTCACAACATCTTACACCAAGCGGTGCAGAGTACCCTTTGTAGATCGTATGGTTCGGCTGGTCTGTGCCGACGAATGCCTGATCGTGAAACGACTCGAGAGACCCACCGTACTGGGGAGCTAGGGTGCGGTGTCAAGCCCCTGCCGGCGGGTTCCACACGGGGGAGCGCTACGGCGTGCCGTGTCCGTGCAGGCAGTAACCGCAGAAAGGGTTGGCCTCTAGCGGGCCGTGGCAACGTTAGAAAGGTTCTCTGAACCAACAGAAGCATCAAGGCAGGCAGCTTGTTGCTAATAAATGTGGTAGCTGACTTGTTGTATATCTTTTTTAAGTGTGCACAACCAGCGGTGCTGGCGCATCACTAAAATTTGGCCCCATTCCCCCATGGGAGGGGGGGGGGGTGTTTTAAACCCGAACGGGAGGCAAGACACCTTAAATAACTACACTCAGGTGTAGATCGTATGGCTGTTATGTTGAGACAGTAATGCATCTCTTGACAGCTTGTCCAAGATATGCAGTCTCTGCATACATCCAACGTCCCAATGCGGCTCTCCGAGTGCTGTATTATCATCTCCGTAGAACCTACGGTATTAACGCGACACCAGTTTTGCCGTACGTCCCCACTGATATTGAATCCGTAGTCGGAAATGAGTCGTGCCGAATATACTGGAATTACTCATTTCCGACGGGCAGGCAAATATCAGCCAATAAGCCTGACATCGTCCTTGTTGACTTCGATAACAAATCCATCTTCGTCATCGACTTCTCTGCACCAGCAGATACAAACATAGTTAGCAAAGAGGACGAAAACGGATGACATATCAGGAACTCCTGTTCGAGATTCGCAAGCTGTATCGAGGATTCAAAATCAAGCTCGTCGTGCTAATAATTGGAGTGTTGGGAGGAATGAGATCTTTCCTCCAAAACATCAAAAGCATTCCGGCCTGCCAAGAACATGCAAATTCCATCGCAGGCCGAAAACAGAAAGCAGTGATGCTGGGATCTCTCCGTCTGCTGAGGTCAAATGAGATCCTGCAACCACTAACCCGATGGTAGAGGGAGTGGTTGCAGTTACCATCAACATGGCCCGGTGCAGTCTGCAACGGAAGGGATGGATATCGGAACCACTTTTCTGCTGAAGACTGCACAAGTGGATTATGGAGGGCGAAGGGAGGTTAGGGTTTTAGTCGGTAAACCTTGCCCTGAACACCATGGGCAAAGGAATCCGACACACGGGAGGTTAACCAACATGTGCCTAATGATTTCCCCTTCCGTCAAAAAAAAATGAAAAAAATGAAAATAATTGAAATCATGAATATAATGAGAATAATGAAAATAATGAAAGTAATGTAGATAATAAAGATAATGAAAATTGTTCCGGTCAGAATCGAAGTACGATATTTGCGGTACCCGGCGTGGGTTTTTCTGCAGTTTTCCCCACGCCATTGCACATCCGCATGGGAGTACTCCTCAAAGAAGTCGGCTGCAGCCGCAAGAAGGGTGCCTATAGGTACTATGTACGGGCCCTTCATATATGGCGACGGTATATTCTATATTATAAATAATTGTATTGAATGGTATTTGAGGAGTCGCAAGTTAATAGACGCGCGATTAAATAAGTGTTCATATATACAGATTTCGATTCGAGGTAAGGGTGTTTCAATTCGGTGCTAGGATATTACGTTTCGGAGCAGGGATACTACATTTCGGAGCGGGGAGGTTACGTTTCGGAGCAAAGTTGTTCGTTTTGGTTTTAGTTGAAGTATAGTTTAGTTTGAATCTAGAAAGAGGCTCGTTTAGATTCAAGTAAACCGATCTACTGGCGATTCACTCCCGGATGGATAGTAACCAGTGGGGTTACGCACGGAGCCGATTGCTGCCGTTGCTGGTCCCCTGGCGAACAAGAAGTCCGAGAGTTCGTAAATCAAAAGTACGAATAAACCAATCTACTGGCGATTCACTCCCGGATAGATAGTAACCAGTGGGGTTATGCACGGAGCCGATTGCTGCCGTTGCTGGTCCCCTGGCGAACAAGAAGTCCGAGAGTTCGTAAATCAAAAGTACGAATAAACCGATCTACTGGCGATTCACTCCCGGATGGATAGTAACCAGTGGGGTTACGCACGGAGCCGATTGCTGCCATTGCTGGTCCCCTGACGAACAAGAAGTCCGAGAGTTCGTAAATCAAAAGTACGGAGATCGATGGTCGGTAATTTACAAATGCAGGAATCATCGTTTTCGTTGGTATTCTTTTTGTTCGCACGTATCGAATTATAGAAAGGGAGAGAAAGGGTAAGGTTGGCTAAGAAGGTATCACCCGAGCTTCGGAAACGAAATTTCTAGATCCATCGGGAACTCGAGAAAACAAAAAACATCAAAGTCCTTGACGACGTACATAGCAACGAATGGATATAAAAACGGGCGACTCCTCAAGTACAGGAACATTCGAATTTCCAAATTCGCTTTCGTAAAATCGTTGCGGTTAATCGGTCTCGCGATATCACCGTCGCCATAATTTTAAATAAAGCATCCAAGAAATTGTAAAGTTGAAATCGAGTGTATTACTTAACGAATTTTCCGCCCGGTCCTACACGAACATTTTTTGGTGCCGAAACCCGGGAGAGACTACCGGCTGCCGCGGCGGAAATTCGTCATCGCGCTAACTTGTGCGCGAAATCAATTCGATCTTGCCGGCGTGAGATTCCAACCACAAACAATTCGCCGATATGGGTGTTAGTGATTGGAAGACGTTTTACGAACTTCTACGAGGCAACGCATCCAGGGAAAGGCATTACAAAGGAAAAATGCCCGCCGCACGCCGTAAGCGTGGACGACCGTCGAAAACTCCGACAAAGGACTCTACTTCCAAATCAGCGAGTGGCAAGAGGGGACGCGCCAATGCAATGCCATCTGCGGGAACTCGGACTCGTGGTGCATCGAGAAGTCCCGCTGAGATCAACGAGGAAAATGTGGAATTTTCCGATGGAAACCGACGCGACGCAGACATTCGAACAATTGAAGGACGAAATGGCGGGAACATCTCACGGAACATTCCAGAAGGCGTCCGAACAATTGAGCATCGCACGAGCCCGATGAGAGAAGCGCCTTCGGAGGAAGAAGATGCCACTTCGCAGCGAGCGTTGGGATCGGTGAGAAACGAATCACATCGAAATTTTAATGATGTATTGCGCGATATTGAAAATGACCGAGTTCGATTGAGACGCGAAGCGCAGCGATTAGATGCATTCGAACGCGAAATTCAAACCATGAACGGCATTGTTGCAGACGAAACGCGCATGAATAATCTTTTGCAGCATGATTCGACAAATCACGCGTCCGCGAATAGCCGAAGCTCGTCAATCGAAGATGTTTTCGTTCAATTATCAAATCGAATTGCCGGTTCTATCTCTCGCGCGATTGAATCAGTGTCGGTACAAAACGGTTCGGGAAGAATAATTAATAGGATAGCCGCGGGTCCTTTGCCAAAATTTAGTGGAAACCCCGGCGATTGGGTCCGTTTCAAACAGGCGTACGAGTTATCATAAGACTTAGGAGCATTTTCAGATCGGGAAAACGTCGCGCGACTGTACGAATCTTTAACGGGAGTTGCTCGTGAATCGGTGGAAGGGATTTTAACGGGATCGACTAGCGCTAAACAGATTTTCGGGCTGTTGGAATCGCGGTTCGGCAACAAAGATATAATTGGCGAGAAAATTGCGAACGATCTGCGAAAACTACCGAAAATCACCGCGTCCGGTGAGGACATCGTTTCGTTCGCCACGAAATTGAAAGGCGGCGTCATGGCGTTTCAAGCGATAAAACACGACGATTATTTAAGAAGTCCGGAGTTAACGCGCGATGTAATTCGAAAATTGCCGAGCACATTAACGTTCGCCTTTGCAAATTATTTCAAAGAATTAGAAGCAACCGTTCCGAAACTACTCGCGATAAGTAACTTCATGTTCGATTGCGCTGAGATGGCGTGTAAATCAGAGACGAATTTTAGTTCAGTTCGGGAAAACCGGTCAAATAAAACAAGCGGAAATAAATTCAATGTGGTCTGCATGGCAACTCCGGGTTCAAAACCGGAGCAGAAAAATAGAGGTTATGACTCGATTAATATGGCTGCTTCGTCTCGAACGGATCATACTACTTCCGCAAATTCAATTTTTTGCCATTTTTGTTTAAAACCGAGCCATCAGATCGTCAGTTGTCGTCATTTTAGGGCGCTTTCAATTGACGACCGACGAAAGTGGACGCGAGATGAAAATTTGTGTTTCCTGTGTTTGCCGGAAACACACTACGCGGACCGATGCGTAATACGAACCCGCGATCCTCGACTCCGTTGGCACCCGATACTTTCAGAAAGTGACGATTACAACGCAAATTCGGACAAGATAGATTCGCGCAAACGCGCTAATCAGAATCCGATTCAGACCCAGCGAAACCGGTTCGCTGGCATTTCGAACAAAAGATCGCGAGGGGTTAACGCCGATTGCGGCAATACCTGTTTGAACGCAAATTTATGACTAAGGAAAGACGTCGTTTTGCTTAAAATCGTACCGGTTACACTTGTCGGGGACGGTTCGCGTTTGAGAACATTTGCTTTATTAGACGACGGTTCGACAGTCACTTTGATAAAAACCTCCGTAGCGCGGGCAATAGGTGTATGGCCGCAGTGTGTCTCTGTCCCTCACGGGAATTTCGTGTCGGAATCGGTATTGGAAGTACAAAGTGAACGAGTAAATTTCGGTATCGCGGGAGCCGAGTCGACCTATACCGTTGTCGGAGCGCACACTGTAGACAATCTAGCACTCCCTAAACAATCTCTCGATAGAACGGTCGCTACAGAACTTTCGCGAAAATACGGGGTTAATTTAGCTGCGTATCACGAAGCGCAACCCACCGTATTAATAGGGCAAGACAATGTTCAACTTATAATGTCCCACGAATCCTACCAAGGCGGAAAGGGACTCTCGTGCATTTCTCGTACCTCATTAGGTTGGGTGGCACACGGCGGTGCCCATAAATGTAAGGCGACGATATCGTGTGGGACAACATTCGCGATACGAAATGACGAATATGAAAATTACGTCAAACGGGACGACGAATTAAATCAATTGGTTAAAAATTCATTCCATATAGATTCACTCGGTATTTGTACGGCGACGCGTATTTCTTCCGAAGAACGCCACGCGACGCAAATTTTGCAACAAACAACGCGTAAAATCGGGCAAATTTGGGAAACCGGATTGTTGTGGCAGGCTGGAGAATTTCGATTTCCCGAAAGCAGGTCGGGCGCGTTGAAACGTCTAAAAAATCTCGAAGCTAGGTTGGATAGAGATCCTACCTATGCGAGACTGTATTACACCGAAATATCGCGATTCATAAATCTAGGGTACGCGGAGAAAATAATTGATACAACGCCAACGGACCGTACTTGGTATCTCCCACATTTCGGCGTAACTAACCCCAATAAACCCGAGAAAATTAGAGTGGTTTTCGACGCGGCCGCGAAGTTCGGAGGCACCAGCCTAAACGACAAATTAATCGCCGGGATTGATTTACTTCAGTCGTTAATTGGCGTAATCGCGAGGTTCCGACAAGGAAAATTTGCATACAAAGGTGACGTACGGGACATGTTTCTCCGAATAAAATTGAAATCGGAAGATCGCGACGCGCAGCGCTTTCTATGGCGACACAAACCGCCGCAGGAGTACAGAATGACGACCCTTCTATTCGGTTCGAAGGCGTCGCCTTGTAGCGGGATTTTTGTAAAAAACGAAAACGCGGAAACCCTGTCCTTCATCAATCAGATTGCATCCGAGAAAATTAAATGCCAGTCGTATATGGATGATATTCTCGATAGTTGCGACACCTTGGAAGAAGCCATCGATACCGTGGTTGGTGTTCGACAAATAAACCAGAGAGGGGGGTTTCATCTACACGGCTGGGCGTCGAACGATTCGCGCGTGTTATCAGCCGTACCGAAAATCGAACACGCGGCGGTAAAAAATAACCTCCAAATTCTCAGCCTAACAGACACGGAAAAAGTCTTAGGTTTACGGTGGAATACCAATACGGATAATTTCGGCTTTAATATAAAAAACGATTTGATCCCTCTAGAAATCCGCAACGGTAATCGAAAGCCAACAAAGCGCGAATTCTTACGTGTCGTGATGTCCATATTTGACCCGATGGGTTTCCTTTCCCCCCTGATGATTCGATCCAAAATGTTGATGCAACAAATTTGGATTAGCGCGATCGGGTGGGACGAGGGGCTACGCGACGAAGAATATAAAATACGGTCGAAATGGTTATCGGATATCCCGTTGATGAAAGGCGTTACCATACCGCGATGTTACTCGTTGATACGCCATAAAACCACAAAAATCGAGTTGCACGTTTTTTGCGACGCAGGCATAGGAGCGTACGCGACCGTAGCCTACTGGCGATTTGAAAATTCCGCAACCGAAGTGGACACGTCGTTCATCATGGCAAAATCGCGAGTTTCCCCACTAAAACCGACGACGATCCCGCGTCTCGAGCTGCAAGGCGCGTTAATCGGGAGTAGACTCGCGCTAACAATCGCGAAGGAATACGATTTTGAAATCTAGAGACGTGTTTTTTGGACAGACTCGCGAACGGTGTTATCTTGGATTAAGGAGGATGCGCGTAATTTCCAAACGTTTGTTGCGCATCGGGGAGGTTACGTTTCGGAGCAAAGTTGTTCGTTTTGGTTTTAGTTGAAGTATAGTTTAGTTTGAATCTAGAAAGAGGCTCGTTTAGATTCAAGTAAACCGATCTACTGGCGATTCACTCCCGGATGGATAGTAACCAGTGGGGTTACGCACGGAGCCGATTGCTGCCGTTGCTGGTCCCCTGGCGAACAAGAAGTCCGAGAGTTCGTAAATCAAAAGTACGAATAAACCGATCTACTGGCGATTTACTCCCGGATGGATAGTAACCAGTGGGGTTACGCACGGAGCCGATTGCTGCCGTTGCTGGTCCCCTGGCGAACAACAAGTCAGAGAGTTCGTAAATCAAAAGTACGAATAAACCGATCTACTGGCGATTCACTCCCGGATGGATAGTAACCAGTGGGGTTACGCACGGAGCCGATTGCTGCCGTTGCTGGTCCCCTGGCGAACAAGAAGTCCGAGAGTTCGTAAATCAAAAGTACGGAGATCGATGGTCGGTAATTTACAAATGCAGGGATCATCGTTTTCGTTGGTATTCTTTTTGTTCGCACGTATCGAATTATAGAAAGGGGGAGAAAGGGTAAGGTTGGCTAAGAAGGTATCACCCGAGCTTCGGAATCGAAATTTCTAGATCCATCGGGAACTCGAGAAAACAAAAAACATCAAAGTCTTTGACATACATATAATTTTTAGGCCGAAATAACTAAAAAAATTTGTATATGACCTTCGGGCAATCATGTCATCAATTGTAATTATTTTAATCCGACGCATGCTACGATATTCATTCGTTCTACGGTCGAGCATTGCAATAGTGAAATAATCAAATCCTTCACACAAATCGAAGATATCTAATCGTAATCAAGGGAGGCTAGGAACATCAATGGAAGTAATCCGACTTTTCCGAGAAATCTGCCCTTCAAAATTATCCCGTTTATCACTCCCGAAATTTTCGCTTACATAATAATTACAAAATTTTCTTTTACAACAAAAAAGTGAGTATAAAGGGGAAAAACCGGCCCAACTTCCATCCAGCATTCAACCCCCTCCTCCCCTGCCTGAGACGGACGTGTTGGTTCACTTCAAGATTTCTTTTTGTTCATGTATAAAAAAAGGGAAACCACACTTTAAGGAATATATTGGTCGTTTCTTTATTTTTATTATTATTTATTTTCTTTCTAATTTAGTGATGATAGGAATTAACATTCCGTCATTCTCTGAATTTCTACCGCAAACGGAAGCGGACAATCCGCAGAGCCGCCAGAGCTACCGCTGAAGCAGCAGTCCCCCATTTCAGACCCATCTCCTCTCCTTCCCGAGCTCTCTGCCACGAACCGGCCCGATCCCCAGCCAATCGACCGAACTATAATCCATCCACCTTTTTCAACTGCACCACTCCTCTTCCCGGAGGAACTTTTCCGGCCGTCCGACGCACCCCCTCTTAACGCTCCCTCTTCTCCTAAATCCATCCTCCACAGCCGAAATCTAATACAATTCTTACGACAATCATAATGAAAAATAAAAATTGCTTTTATTAACCACACTTGTCAGTGCTTTATTTGTTTTCACCTTTTTCCCGATTATAGCATAGTAGTCCTTGTTTAACCTCAACAACCCGAAGTATACCTTTTCGGTAGACTCGCCCTTTCCACGTCTTCATCAGAGGTTTAACAGTACATATGGGTCTAACACATGTAAATATTTAATGACAAATTCATATTAAGTATAAGATGACTAACATTCGGATGTTCTTGTATATAATATCAGCACCAGTTAATTACTATCCTTACACATAAATAGTTGTATTACCTTCTTAACAAGCCTGGTTTTTGCAAGATTATCTGTTAGAGGATGAGTGGTCATATCAAATAAGAGAAAATTTTGTTTTTCGGTAGTTAGAACACCCTTTTCTACTAAGTTTTTTGCTAGCCTTTCTCTCACATTTTTTAGTTGGTATCGTAGTTTCAATGGGTTCCATGTTTCACCTTCAAAAGAGATAACTTTATAAACATATTATGTATCATCAAATATAATCATATTTAGAAATAAGCTTTATATTACCACTTAGATATTCTACCCAACTTTGCACTGATTCAGGGGGTTCAGTATCTTTCAAATGTTTTAAAGCTTCATCAAGCAACACGTCGCCCGTTGGCGCATGATTCTTCAATAATAATTTTCTAGCAAGCAATCCCCGTTTTCGCATTCCGGATTTTTCCAACTCCACGCGACCTCTCAATCCAAGTTCTGCTAAAATACACCCTCGTAAACCTGAGCTGATACAATCATTCCAAAATGAAGTATAACCCTAGAAATGAAATAATTAAAATTTAGATTTTAATGGAATAATATTAAAATCTTCCTCCCTTCTAATAAGTAATAAGTTATACAACATCTTTTTCCCAAAAATCAGCCGTTACTCTTTAAAATTGATTTATTTTTAACAAATTTTTAAATGTCGATAAGGATAAATTCTGAATGATTAACAAAAGTTGTTTAATGAGTTATTTTTGTATGTCTCCATTCTTTTAAAGAAATAGCCGTCTTAGCCCATTAAGTCCCGAATGGACATTTTTTTAACTCCAATTTTCAACGGTTGTATTTTGTGCAAAAAAAAAGTTCTAAAAAATTTGGCATAAGGCATATCTGAGGTAAAATTAACTGAACTTTCAGAATCTGCTATTAGATTTTTTAAAAAATGTAGCACTGAAAAACTATATGCAATTTTTCAACAAAAAAAAAATGCATTTTTGAAATGATCTTTTTTTATTTCGTCTTTTCACTTGAAATCGTTACCTAATTCCTCTAAAGGTTAAAGAAATCATGGCCTCGAGCCTTGAAAATAATATTCATTTTGAAAATAAATGGGAAAGCATCCAAACTGGCGGCCCAAACACAAAAAAATCAGCGAAAAATTCAGGAATTTTTTATTCGAAAACGATAGTCTTTAGGAAAAAATGTTACAGAACAAAAAGTTCTTACAATTGATCAATGAATACGCTGAATTTTTTTCAGAATTTTTGAACACTTTTTTTATTTTTCAAATTCCTGAAATTTTGAAAAATTAAAAAAAAATGTTCAAAAAGTTCTCTAACAATTTCACCTTATTCTTTCACTTTTTTCTTTCGTGCTTTTGTCCAGATAAAATTCGGCAATGGGTAAAGCCATCTCTTTCGAACCTATTTTTCTGTCGTTGTGCGATAAATTAGGAATTATAACGGCATTAGTTATGGATTTTCGTTATAATTGATGAGTAGTGCAACCGGGGTTTACATTTTCTGCCATAATTTTCGTTTAAACCTATTTTTTGGGAGTTGTACTTTTAGTGACGCAGTTCCGCATCGACTCGGAGTCAGTTCGTTTAGTGGTGTTGTCTCTCCGAGTTATTGTACCGCGTATAAAAAGTTATTTTGTGAACGTATACATTGAAGAAGGAACCGTTACTGGCATTTCACTGTATACGGGAAGATCGGTGATATGAGTTTTCGATTGTGGTGTGTTCGACCAATCAATGGAACAGCGTATTTTATTGATATCTGAATTAGTACCTATATCGATAGGATTTGTAGCAACTGGCACGATCATTTTTGGGACTGCAAATTGAAAAATTTGTGTTAAGAGGAAAAACAGTGTACTGTTCATACGTCAAATCTGAAGTCTCTGCTTAGTTTTCGGTTATCACGACATGCATGAGTATTTACTATTTAATTTGTGTATTTGTTTACTTTTCAACACATACTCGTGAGCGCAAGAAACGAGATACACACATCTCAGCTGGTAATTTCCCGCACCATCCGACAGCACCTCCTGACTAGCGCACTGTCTCATGTCGAAGAAAATCACGCCCAACCGCCAGCTTGTCGAGGCTGAGGCTTCCGAAAATTCTTCTAGGTGGAAAGAGGGGCACCCCTCTCTGGATAGTCAATCGCCTCCCGCCACCGGTTGTCTTTCTAAGGCAAGTAAGTGTCCCGGCTTGCATTCGAGCAGTATCCGTACACTCGACAGTTTTGTAATCAAGAAGCGCAAAGAAGACTTTTCGAAGGAAACAAACGAGAATTCAATTCCTCCGTCGCTTAGAATATATGAAAATTCTCGCTCTTACCTTATAACTACTGGGTCTTCTCTTATCTCTTCGTATATGCTTACGGAGGAATCGTTGAAAAAGATGCAGGAGACCCTTAAAGACTCCATTGCCCAGTCGACTTCAAGCTGAAATTATGAGTTGTAAATCTGATATCTCTTCAGTCAATACCACGCTGCTGGAAATAAAAACTGAGTTTTCTGGAAGGCTTAATATTGTAGAGCAAAATGTACATTTCTTCGAATCTTCGTTAAAAAAATTAGCAGACAAAGTAGAGGTGCAGAAAAAATTGTTAAAAAAGAGAAACATTGTTATTTCTGGCTTTGCATCCGGCTCGCTTTCGGCCAAAGACACAGCTGTCAACTTTTTAAAAGACAATTTTTCTATTACCGTCGTGGTGGACAGTGCCAGATTTACTCGCAACAATCCTCCTGCAATACTTGTCGTACCGGTATCGGAAGATGTTAAACACACTATTTTCGCTGCAAAGAAGTCAGCACTGCATAGTACGAAAATTTACGTTGGGAATGCTTTACAGTCGTGGAACGTTTAATTGCATATAAGGCTAGGGTCGCTCACCGTAAAGCAACCCTAACAGGTCAGTCTTTAAAACGAAAAGCCAACAGCATTGCAATTAACAACGTGTGGTATGGATGGTCTGAAGACCAGAATTTTACCATCTCCTCTAACATCGCCAATCGAGATCCTCCTGTATATACTTCCGTCACGCAATCCAGCTTTCGCCTGGAAATACGTCTTTTTCGCAACTTACTGGAAATACGCCTTTTTCTCAACGTTGCTCTCCAGTGAATAATTGTTCTTTCGAGTCACCCTCTCAGCGTCAACCTTTTTAATTTGCTCCCGTCCTCATTCACGGATTACATCAACTGCACGCTTCAGCCCAACAAGAATTCCATCTTCTTCGAAGCAGCCCTGCACTTTAACTTCTACCGAAGTTCTAAAAATGATGTTCTGGAATGCACGCGGTATTTTTAATATATCTAATAACTCTTTTTATTCGGTTTGAAGTATTTTTAACTTGGTGTGAAACAGAAAATCGCGTTGAAGATATACATACTGGATTTTCAAAGATTTTTGTTCCGGCCTCACGTACGTCCACATTCGAGCGCTGCAGTGATGGTCTTCTTACTTTACTCGATAAATCTTTAGACTTTGTAATTCTTAAAATTTCACCCAGCTAGTTAATTTTTTTTCGATGGGGAGCCCATCTGAATTACCAGAGGTATATCAGCATCATCTGATAGCGCCTAGGAAAGTTATAGCGTCGAGTCACTTTCGGCTAGGAATAAATGCCCTCAGTTTCCAGACGAAGGGTTAAAATTATAAATATTTTAAGCCTCTACTTTAATTTTTATTGCAAATTATGATCATTCTCTTCATTTTCATCATCATTTTCGCTTACTCCACTCTGAAAATCATCTTTACCCTCCTTTTCATTGTCACTATCATTTGGATGTGTAATTTGATGAAAAATTTGAATAATAAACTAGCGTTGGCGTGGTGCCTCGCTCGCTCAGAAACTTCGACTCGGTGGAGCGTCGGCTATTCCTTAATACTCGTTCGTTTACTAACAGCTTTCAGTTATATTATATAATTATTCTGATATAAATAAACATATTTAGGTCCAAGTGGCTTCAATATATATATATTACAACAATATAGTGTTTCTTATATATATCAAAATTGAAAATGATTTACACCCATGGCCTATGGCTTGGATCCAAGTAAAAATGAAAATGAGCATTTTTAAACTTCGACCCCGACCACAGGCCTGCTTGCTATTTGCGGACGAAAAGAGGAACGGATTCGGTGCAGAAATGATTCAGACTTACGATGACCAAACTAAACTTTTTTTAATTACTTTTGGGGCGGAATGGCGGCGATATTTGCGGGCGATCGAAACTGTATCTGTAACTGAACTTACCGAAGCCGCGTGGACTGTTTTTATACCCATTAACAAACGAATGTTTGTTATTTAGAAAAGACCATCGTTGCTTAGACGTGCGAATTCTTCTTTTTAACGTTCGAGCGTCCTAGCGTTCTGCGTTACCGACCGATTCAAATAATGATTTTATTCGTCCATATCATCGTCTGTATTAAACTTCGAAATTCGATGTATCCAATTTTCGAAACGGAGTCGACATCGACAAATCTAGGTTTAGATCATTTGTTTACCTTCGAAGGCGAAATCGATGGAGCCGATCCCTCCGGCCCGGAAGCAACAGGTTACGTCCCCATGCGAAGGCGAATCATGCGGACGTTTTTGAATACGGTATTTTCCGTGTTACGAACCTTCAAAATTCTTGTTCGCCTGAGACCAGCAAAGAGTCGTAAATCGGAGTCCCCTTCATATGATTTCCGGCGAAATCGATGGATCCGATGCTTCCGGCCTGGAACCAATGGGCTTCGTCTCCATATGAAGGCGAATCATGCGGACTTATTTGAAACTTAACCGTATCGTCATTATCGGTAATTGGGCTTAAAGAATGATTTAGTAAGTAAGGAATTTACGTCAGCCCCCACGACTTCGTTAATACAATTCAATAATATCGTCGCCATTTCTAGGACCTTTACAATATATGGGTGCCTAACAGGTCCCCGCCTTTGGAAAGGTACCCCCATTCGGGTCTGCAATGGCGTGGGGAAAACCCTCGCCAGGTACCGCAGATTTGAAACATTCGATTCTGACCGCAACACCTGCCGAAGTATTAGTAAAAAATACTTGTGACACACTTACTTCACGCACTTGCATTGTAATATACTATTCGATGCAAATTATTACATCTTCACTGTGTTTTACTAATCAGCTGTCTGCATTATTATGCTCTTTTATATATAATCCATCAAAGACATCTTGAAAGTGTTGAAAACATCTCTTACAAATATCATTAAGATATATCGGAATAGTTATTTTCAGATCAAGGGCGTAAAGTAACTTTTGCGCCAGTCGAAATTTGATGAAAAATATAGGATAATGTTTTTGCCGAGGTGACCAAATTCAATACTTCGTTAGAAAATAGTCATAAGCATTTTAAAACAGTTTTTATGGCATTATCGTTGACTTCCAAAACAAAATACATACAACCTTTTTTATAGAGAATTTAAGTCTGTCTTTTTTTTAAAACATTTTTGAATAAAATTTAGTTTTTAAATCAATGCAAAAAACTACGAAGAAACGTAATTGGGGCTAATGTTTTTTAGTAATGGACACATGGATCTGCGCCAAAATCTAATCAGATCTAAGTTATGCCAAGACACGTATTTTAAACAAAAATTTATGTCGTTATACTTATCCGTACGTGAGTTATCGCGCGACAAAAAACGGGACGTACGGACGGACGTACGTACAAGATCACGGCACAAAAATTTTTAATGTTGATTTAGGATCCTTAGAGTTTGAAACGTCGATATTTGATGAAAAACTATAGGGTAATTTTTATGCCCGAGATGACCAAATTCAATACTTCGTCCAGACCTAAGGTGATTTCGAGACATTTTAAATGTTACGGCGTCTAGAGTCTTAAAACGTGCAGGTTAGGTTAATAAGCGGACTCGAGAGACAGATTGTAGGTAAAAGAACATCTTTATTATTTCTTCTTCCTTTTTTCAATTCTTGCATACAAATGCATATATATATATATATATATTTGAGAGAACGCTTCTCTTATTATAAGCCCTCTATTGGCTCGGATAACTCCACCTGCAAGGAGAAAAAATAGGTTTATTGCATCCAATTTTATAGGGAACCTGCCTACCCGACCTCGACAGGGAAACTAGGCGCGCTGACCTGAGTGCCGCTGCAAGTTAATGCTAAATGCACTTATTCAACCCGCCCACGGATACTTACGTAGCCGGGGAATCGGAGCGCGTGCTTGAGTCGATCGACAGACTGTTGAAGACGGCCTGACGGCGACTGTCCCCTACCTCGGGAATTTCCCCCAAATTTATAGGCCGGAGTATCCCGCCGGCACGCGACACTTACTCTCTTTCCCACTCGCACACCCCACTCTCTCTCTCTCTCTCTCTCTCTCTCTCTCTCTCACATGCGCGCGTTATTGTTTACCCGCGGGTCTATGCAAATCAGTCCGTTACATAGCCCCCCCCCCCCCCCAGGAAGTTAGTTGCGGAGAACTAATCTTCCGATTTCGCCCCTTTTTTTTCAGCCACCGATGCGTTTTCCGAGAGAACGGTTGAGGCTCAATATCGTGATCTTGAATGCTGAGTGCCCATCTGGTTATCCTCGAACTGACAGCTTTTAAGAAAGGTCAACGCCTTGTGATCGGTTTTCAGGATGATCTTTTCCCCTAACACGAAGGTTCGCAGCTTCTTGAGAGAAGCCACTATTGCAAACAGTTCTTTTTCAGTGGTATGATACGTTAACTCCGCTTCTTTCAGCGTCCTACTGTAGTAAGTTACTATTTCTTCCTCTCCCAGTTCGTTTAATTGAGACAATACTGCCCGACCGCATATGCACTAGCGTCGGTAGTGAGTATGTAGGGTTGCCCGGGCGCAGGGTGTTTCAAGAACATCGTATCCGCGAAGGATTGTTTAATTTCCTCGAATGCCTGTTCCTCTTTCCACTCCCACTTTTGTCGTTTTTTTTAACAATTCTAGTAGGGGCACCATTCGGTCGGCATGTTTACGGACGAACTTGCTGAATAATTAATAAATCCTAAGAATCCTCTCAGCTGCTTCTGGGTTCTCGGCGGTGTGAATTCTCGGATTTTCGCGAGTTTTTCCTGTTGAGGTTGTATTCTTCCCGGGGTCAGAATATGCCCTAGAAAAGAAATCTCTTGTCGACATAGTTGTAATTTGTTGAAATTTATGGTGATTCCATTGTCTTGGAGTCTCGTCAGGGTTTTTTCCAAATGTCCTAGATGTGACTCAAAATTGGGAGATACGCATAAAATATCGTCCACAAAATTAATAATAAAATCTCCTATTCCCCAAAATACTCGATTAAGAGCTCGTATTAAACTTGAGCTACTTGTTTTTAGTCCAAATGGCGTGACGGTATGCTCGTACACATTGCCATCGTGCAAAAATGCCGTATATTTTTGGGAGTCCTTAGCCAATGGGACTTGCCAGAAACTGTTAGTCATGTCGAGGTTAGTCATGTATTCGGCTCCCAGACATTTTTGAAATATTTCGTCGGGGTTCGGAGGGGTCCCATGGTCACTTATCATTCGTTCGTTTAGTGCCCTCTCGTCTAAACATAACCTCACTGATCCGTCCTTTTTTATTACCGTCAGCATCGGGTTGATATAAGGGCTAGTGGTGCATTGTATGACTCCTAACTCAAGCATTCTTTGCATCTCTGCCTTCACTTTAGCCTTATATGCGAACGGAATGGGATATGTCTTTACGAAGAACGGTGTTACTGTTTTTAAGTTGATTTCATGTTCGTATATCTTGGTTCTCCCTGGTCGATCATTGAATGTGTCCTTGAACTTGACCAGTAGCTTAGACAGCTCATTTTTTTTGTGTTTTTTTAAAATCTCACATTGATCCACTTTTTCACGAATATCCTGCTCGTTGGGTTGCGAGATTTTTCTTCTCTCCGGATTTGATAAAGCGTTCACCATCTCGATTTCCGGCTGTTCAACCTGCTGTACGGTTCCTACCCTGTCGCTCTGGTCAACGTTCCTTTTCGAGTTAAAGGTTAGGATATCGTTTTTCGAATCATCCCCCGATATGTGGATTTGAGCATTTTCGAGATCTATTCGGGTTTTCCATTGTGTCTGCACATTGATTCCGATTACACAATTAAAAATTACAATCTCGAATTAGGTGCGGTACGACCGCGAATGCAATCTCGCTTTCGATTTTTCCCACTATTGTTCTTAATAGCACCTGCACTTTTAGCGAAGTTGACTTAGTTCCTTTTGCGCCTATAACGCGTTTTCCTGTGATGGGTAACGTCGGACACTTTTTGAACGCTGCGGCATTCGACCTGTAAAACGCTTCTGAGATACACGTGATCTCGCTACCTGTGTCCCATAACGCTTTCGTTCGGATTCCTTCGATTATGATCGGGATTTCCGGGCATGTTATTTGTTCTTTATTTGTGGGAATACTTTCTTCATTCGTCAAGAATGCCCTTGGATCTTCGAATATTGATTCGATTCCTATCTGTCGGTCCTTATCCCCTCTTTTCCAATCCTCCTCCTCGGGCTTACTATTTTCCCGGTCTTCCGAGATTTTTATTTCGTCGGATGTAAAAAGCTCATCTTCTTCTTGTTTTCCTTCATTCAAACCCATGGTATTGATATTGTACCTCCGAGGCACCACTCTTTGGGGAGCCGCGGGTTGATGGCGCCACCCTGGGAGTTGTCTTTCTCCCCGCCCTGTTTCACTTTCGTATTTCCTTTAAATGCTCGGGTTTTCATATGGCATTGTTTTTCGCCATACCTCTCTTTTTTCTTCCATAGGGTTTCTTCTTCGATCCTGGTGGATCATTCCCATTCTGTCACCCTTATTCTCGTGCATCCCTCGACTCGAATTCGAGGGCCCCATTTCGTCGTAGGTTTGTAGTATGTCCAATAAATCGTCGTATTGGCGAATATCTCGGTTAATAATTGCATTCCTTATTTCTTGTTCGAAATGTCGAGATATCATGGTGATTAATTCCTTATTTGATAATGACATATTCGCGTCTTTAATTTGGTTGCATAAATCAATGGCGTATTCTACGCGGCTTGCATTTCGCTGGGCTTGGTAATATCCGAATTCAATATGTCGTTTGAGTTGGTACTGCGATTCTGCATTCCAGTATCTTTTCCGGAATTTAAGTTCAAATTAGTCTAGGTTTAGTACATCTTGCTCGACGAAATACCACCAATCTAGGACGGGACCCTTCAAAATTTGGTACATAATCGTCTTGAATTGTGGCGCATTTATTTTTAATCCTTCGCAATAGTTGCGAATCGCTTGCAGAAATTTTAATGGTTTTTCCGCTTTTCCCCCGGAAAATGTGGGAGGATTTATTCTTAATTTCAGGGTATTATCATGTTCACCCTCGTGTATATATGGACGACTAAAGCGCGCATCTCTTGTCTCCCGTGCTTCTTGTATGAGCGAATGGAGATGTTTAATTTGATGCTCTAATCGGAGAATATCGTTGCTTTGTCTTTTCACGATTTCAGCTAATTTCGAACTTTCGAGAAGTTCTGGTACGTCCTCTAGACGCACTACTACCTCCTTTTCTATATCCTCAATGCGATTTTGTAGGTCTTTTACTTCCTCTCTGTTAATGCTCATTTGATCGAGCATTATTTGAGCATTCATATCTTTTTGCTCTAATTGTGTTATCCTTCGCTCGCAGTCTTGTCCTTTTTTTCGCATTTCTCGGAATAGACCGGTTGCTTCGGACTGCCAGTTGAGACTCGAAAAGAGCTCTCCATTCCCTTCGGGTTCTACTTCTTTTTCTCGAAGAATTTCGTGAGAAATGCTTCTGCGCATTTCCTTTCGTCGTCTGCCCCTCGGCATTTTATTTATAAAAAATTTTTTTTCTCGATAAAAAAAAGTTTGTACCGGATGTGTAAAAAAAAATAACAATTCAGGCTTATTTTCAAAGTGCCATTTATTTAATTTTTTTTTCTTACTCGGTTTTTACAGGCGGTTGAGGTAGATTCATGAGGAATTCCTCTATATTAATTCCCGTCTGCCTGACTGTATAGAGGCCACCGAACACTACTTGGCCGGCTTTCTCCTTGGCCTTCCACTCTTCCATGTATTAAATTTTTGAGTCTCTACCCAATCGCTCTCGAGTCCTGTTAGGACTCCAGAATATCTTTATTATTTCTTCTTCCTTTTTTCAATTCTTGCATACAAATGCATATATATATGAGAGAACGCTTCTCTTATTATAAGCCCTCTATTGGCTCGGATAACTCCACCTGCAAGGAGAAAAATAGATTTATTGCATCCAATTTTATAGGGAACCTGCCTACCCGACCTTGACAGGGACACTAGGCGCGCTGACCTGAGTGCCGCTGCAAGTTAATGCTAAATGCACTTACTCAACCCGCCCACGGATACTTACAAATTTATAGGCCGGAGTGTCCCGCCGGTACGCGACACTTACTCTCTTTCCCACTCGCACACCCCACTCTCTCTCTCTCACATGCGCGCGTTATTGTTTACCCGCGGGTCTATGCAAATCGGTCCATTACAGTCTATAAAATTAAAATTTCCCGCCAAAAATTATCGCAGCGCCCTCTACGAGTAGTGTTTTGGATTCATCTCGAAATTACCTTTTAAATGAGCCCCCACTCGCCCAATGTGGCCATTTAAGATTTTCGATCCCCCTTGCGCCCCCTCCCCTGGTCGCTTCACGATTTTAGAATTGAGCAGTAGTATAGAAAAACTGAAAGCTGGAAAAGCCCGGGCCCTGATGGGTTGCCGGCTGAATTATTCAAGCTGCTCGATGGGTCATGGGAGTCCCATTTGCCAAATATTTTCAATGCGATTTTTTGTCGGATATGTTTTCGTCTGATTTGGCACGCGTAGCACTATTTCCTTTATACTAAAAGGACTCTAGGGAGGATCCGGCAAGTTACCGAATGATTACGATATCCAATGCATTATCCAAAATTTTCTCTCAGATTTTGTGTACACGCCTGACTGAATGGGCCTCTCAGAAGGATATTTTGCCTGAGGAGCAATCTGGAGTCCGTAGTGGGAGAGGCACGGAGGACATCTTCTGTCTGTTTGCTGCCATCCAGATCTGTCTCCATCGTCAAAAGTCAAAATTATGCTGCTATTTTGTTGACTTACGTGCTTTTGACTCTGTTCCCCACGCATTCCTCTGAAACTGCTCAGTCTCGGCGTAAGTGCGAAAATTGTTAAAGTTATAAGTGCCATGTACCAAACCGCTTCGGTATACATTCAAGCGGGTATTTTCTTTCGTCCGATTTTAAAGTCACTATAGGTATATTCCAGGGCGAAATACTGAGCCCACTACTTTTTTTCTTATACCTTTCTGATATTGTTGCCCTCTTCAGAGAGATAGAAGGGTACACGGGATTGATGTGTGTACAACGTACGACCTGTTGATGCTGTTATACGCTGACGATCTTACCATTTTCGGGCATTCATCAGCAGCCTTGCGTAGAAAGTTAACCATTTTTTAGGACTATTGTTCTACGAATGATCTCTTTGTTAATATTGGAAAAACCAAGATCATGTGTTTTCGAAAAACTGGCCGTCTTGACTCTCACTCTAAAGATTTTTATTATAGAGGAAGTTCGGTTGAGGTTGTTAGCAGATACCGCCACCTGGGGGTCGTATTCTTCTCCTCTGACCTAGGACTTTTGACCTGTGAAGACGCCATTTCTAGAACGAATGTGGCGTTGACGTCAGCCTTACCAATTGTTACGGCAGCCGAGATTGACGCTTGCAATGCGCTCTGGAGAATGTACAGCGCATTTATAATCTCAGTATTACTTTATGCTGCTCCATTTTGGGTTCTTATGATGATTGGATTAGACGAAAAAGAATCGGCTTGTAGCTTTTTTGTCCAATTCATTATCAATAATCACTCTATTTCTTCTTACGTTACCAGTTGCTCTCAAGCCAACTGCTCGCAAATGAATCATTAAATCTGGACTAGGAAAAAAATTATCAAAACATAAATTGTACTGCGTTAATTTCTTTGGAACTACAGACGTAAGAAGCTTTTGGACCATCAGCATAACGACACGACTTCCTAAGCACATTTAGATAATTTTACTTCCTTATTAGCTGAATAAATATTCGATCCTTTTTCGCAATAAATATCACAGTCGAACAGATATCCTTGGGCGATACAAATTCCCCACATTTTAATTCTAAAACGAGCAGGTTTGTCTTTCATAAATTGAAGCAAAATGGTTCTTCCATGAAATTTCACCATTATTTCATCGACAGACAAAGCAGTCGAAAAAAACAAATTGCAAGATACTTCTTTTTGCAAATTTCCAGAATGTTTCGTACTTTCCAAGCTCTGCCATCAAGATTTTTATCTTCAGGTTTAGAATATTTTATTTTCGATTTAATCAGCAGAAATTTATTACGACTCATCGCAGAAGCTACTGGAGGGCATGCCAACAATAACCTCGTAGACCAATAATCCTTCTGGGATTTCTGTTCGTTGAAGATGGATATAATAATTACCCCTAGAAAAATATTTAAATCGTCTAACGTTAAATTGTAACCATTCGTACGTGCACTTTCAGTAATACAATTCTTCAGATCAATAGAGAAGAGAAGTTCAAACAACTATACGTATGAAGAATCACGAATTAATTTTCTAGTTTTCTCAGGTAAAAATTTTCATCTTCAGGATGATTGTATTTTTTTCTCCGTTTTCCCATATATAAGTATAGTTAGGCTCTAATTTAGACTGATTTTCTTCATATATTATGTAGAACTTGTATATAATTCATTTTTTTAATTTCATCCAGTGAATTCTGGCAATCTTCTGAGTCAGAATCAACGAAATCAGAATTATCAGAGTCATGCTGAGGAATAACTATTACATCAGAGTACCCATCTTCACGCTCCTCAATTTCTATATGTGTCTCGTAACCGGATTTTTTTCGACGTTTCGCCAACGGATCTGACATTTTGTTTACTAGTTTACAATGACAAATATTATCAATTGAGCCAAAAGCGAGTGTGACGTTGCTATTTTGCAAAATCAATGTTTTTGCTTACAAGGGTTGGATATCATTCACGGTTAAAATTATTTGAAGCAATACATATTCTATCAAAAGATGGTAGTTTGAAATGTTTGGGTGTTTGAGAAAGTGCAATAACAAGTCACGAAAGTATCTATTTTTTGAAACTATGTTTGGATATCTAGTCATAGAACTGAATATCAATTTTGTTTCAGAGCATAAATGAACCAGAATAAAAGAAAAAATACTTCGCTTTGTTAATTACTTGAGAATGATGGACTTCGAATCGTGATAGCGACAAGCGCAAAGTAGAATAATTGTAAAATTATAAAAGTGTATGATTCGATAACGCTCTTAAAAATTATTTTTATTTTCATAGCGTTTCAGTCTTTCACAATTATCTTGTTCCTTACACGATTTACCTTATAATTTTCATGTTTCGCTTGTCTGTATGGCAAATCGTAAAAGTAGCAAACGTAAAAAGTAGCGGTGGTCGAATGGTATATAATGACAAACTAAACAAGCAGGATGAAACAATATGAAAATCTACAGGTCTTTGAAGAGCAATATCGAAAGATATTTTTACTTTTATTATTATTTTAAAGATGATGGTACTTTTTGCTTGCCACTTTTCGCGATTTGACCACAGTGTGCACGCGCCGTAAGATGAAAAGCACGGAATAATCATCGAAAAGTTCAGGAATTTTTTATTTGAAAATAGCAGATTCTCGGAAAAAATATTACTGAACAAAAAGTTCTTAGAATTAGTCAAAAAATAAGGTGAACTTTTTACAGAACTCTTTGACTATATTTTTAATTTTTCAAAATTTCAGGATTTTTTACCCTATCCCTTTGCGGCATAGTGGTCCCAATTGGGACCACCTTTTTCCAAACAATTTTTGATGAATTTGAAGTAGTTTTTATTCGAGTTATCCGCTTTTTTTTGTTATTACATGTTCATTGGATGTTAAAATATCAAAATTCATGCGTATAGTCTGTAAAATGATTGTAATTTTTTAATAATTAACAAAAAAATATCTAAAAATGGACACTTTTAGATAAAAAATTCATTATTGACGAACCTTTTAGAGATAATATTACAAAACTGGGTACTCGGGGGTTTTCGGAGTCGCTGATTACGAATCTGATCACGGATTTTGAACATTCATAATGGCGGATCCAATATGACCGACCAAGCAGTGAAAAAAGACCCGATCTTGATGAAACAGGGTACTCTAGGGGCTTTTCGGGTCGCTGATTGCGAATCTGAAGTCAGATTTTAAAAATTCTAAATTGTGAATTTATGTTGGTGGCAAACATTTGATATATTCGTGATTTTCTATAAGATCTATACGTTAAAGAAGATTTTCGAGACTTTGATATTGGATTACCAGGTTAGCAAATTTAAAGACGTCGAAAGAAAATAGACATCCGCTCTCTGCCGAACCCGGGGACACAAACGAGGACGTGGCGGTTATCATCTCCAATTTTTAAAAAATTTTGTTTAATGTTTTTTTTATTTATTTTTTAATATTTTTTTCCAAATTTTTATTTTATTCCCTTTCTTTGTTTTTTATGAATGATACGGCAAGAAGCAATTTCTGTCAGATTGTAAACATAAAGGTACGTTGCATGTATTGCAGGTACGTTACATCCATCGAGTTCGCGCAAAACTGTGTCTTCCGTACTGCATAGCGCACATCTTCTTTTAGACGTAATGTGTATAGGCATAAGAACAGACTGACTGCGTCTCTTCTTAACAGGAACTCCTGGTTTATAAGAATTTGCAACTGAAGATTGACGCTTCCTTCCTTTTTTACATGGAGTGTTATGAGCAAATAATTGATCTACTTACTAGCTAACTGGGTGAGTGACCTTCAAGCCCAAGGTATTTATTTATCGGACGTCGTAGAAAGAAATGAACCTATTGACTTGTCGATTGGCGCCGATGTCGCTATAAAATTGCTTACGGATCGTAAATGTCTACTGAAAAATGGGTTGACTGCGATAGAAACACATTTAGGATGGACAATAATGGGTAAAGATTCAATGGCAGAATTGAAGAGTGATATGGTACTTCTGGTTAATTCATCAATTTTAACAGATTCATCAATTTCTAATTTATTGCGATTAGATGTTTTAGGAATCGACGATCCAATGCAAAGAAAGACCAAACAAGAACGAGAGATGGTTGTAAAGTCAAAATTCCAGGAAGCTCTTATTTTTAATAATGACAAACGGTATGAAGTTATATTGCCCTGGATTTCGGATCATTCTCAAATTTCTTCGAATAAGAATTTAGCAATTAAGAGATTAGAATATACTCTGAAGAATTTAGTGAAAAAAGGGCTTGTCGGAGAATATGATGTTTTTCAGGATTGGGAAAAACAAAGTATCATCGAAAAGATGCCAATTGACGAAATTAATAACTCTTCACATTACTTACCACATCGACCTATTCTGAAATTAAGTAGCAACTCTACGAAAATTCGACCAATATTTGACGCATCGGCTCGGGAGAAGAATTTTGCATCTCTTAACCAATGGCTGGGGAAAGTACCAAATTTAATAGAATAAATCCCAACGATTTTATTAAGATTTCAAAAAGGAAATATCAAGAGGGGCGGTCTCTCATCGCGTCAAGTTCTTAGCGCACGGCTACCGCTACTCCTTTACCGCTAATATAGTTGAAATGTCACAACATAGAACACATATGTTTCGTCTATGCTTCTCCTCCAAAAAATTTCTTAATCATGCTATGCCCAGTATTTTTTATTTTTATTTATCTTTCATTTAAGCCTAGTCCGAGTGAAATGGGTTCAGTGGTTCGTGAGATATCAATCATGAGTTAATCATTCTTCATGATTTCAACGATAGAAAATTGTTCCCCTTCATCGGATTTTGGGACATAGAGACAGGTAGATGCCGTTTAGCACGAGAGTAAACAAACGTTTATTTCAACTCTAATGTGTATTGGGAGCAATATCTTACAGTTTATTCGTTTGTAGTAATATTTTTGAGGAACTACAATCAACTAAGACGTTTATTTCAACTCTATTGTGTTGTGACCCCCGCCCCCGACTTCTTCTTCACCTCCACCCGTCCGTCGTCGTCGCTCGTGGCCGCCTGCAAAAAAGCGAACTTTTCCGGGGGCCACAAAATTTCGCACGCGCTGGTGTGCCCGCTAGCTCAGCCCCAAGTTCCCGACTCGGCAAGGGAGAGGGCGGTATTCTCTGGCGCAGACTAACGATTCCGCGACCACGGCCGACGAGGACGGTTCACTACGTATATCGCGCCCTCTCTCGCGCCCCAAATCACGGATGCCAAATTCCATACTAGATTCCCCGATACACGACGACACGCGATTCCCCTGCGACGAACTCAACAGGGACTTTACGCACGCGGTGCCTGGCGACGAACTATACTAGGACTTCCTAAAGGCGGGGTGCCCGCCGACGAACTCGACAATTGCTTTCGAAGCGCGCTGCCTTGCGACGAACTCGGTCGGGACTTTCGCACGCGGTCACGGCGCTCTGCGACGAACCCGTCTAGGAACTGTGCTCGTCCGATACTCACGCGCTCTCCCCAATACGACACTACACTACCTACACGAACTTACACAAAGCTCATACCGAAACTACACTGAACGACGTTATCTGAGCCACACGAACTTTACCGAAACCGACCAACTTGACATATTATACCCCTTTTCTGAAATCTACTAAACCCGGACAAATCACCTAAATTTACGTGACCCGAAACCCACTCGAACTAACCGCGCGAATTAACAAACCGATTACTTCCCGAATTCCCTAATTTAACCATCTGCACTTTCGTACTAAATTGACACGGATCACCGGGACGCTATCGTTTACCGCGGACACTGCTATTCAATTTAACACACTCACACTTATACGCAACAACTTTAGCGTCTCCGTAGAGACAGTTAGACTCACGTACAAAAACATAACAAAAACACGGCACTACCTTCCGGCAGAGCGAGATAGCCTTGGCCCCACAAGATTGCTCGTGAATCAGCAATCTAGGTAACTTAACCGCGCGGAGGGCCCGGTCCAGTTAGCATCGCACGTATGGTCCTTTCCTTACCGACAGATCGGCTGGAGTATTACCCGAGAAAAACCTTCTTATTGCACAAAAAAGTCCGCTCGTTAATTCATAAGATAGCGCCACCTCACAAGAGGGGCAAGATAACAGATAACCAAGGTGTTCACTCTAACAGAGTGAAAAGATAACCAAGAAGTTCAAGATACGATCGCTCACAAGAGCGATCCAGCGAACCAAAGTAAAATTAACGAGCTTGCGTTTTCGATCAGAAGAAGTCAGACTATGAATTTAAAATGTCGACCATGCTAGTTAATGGTTCGCCAAGCCAACTGGAGATCGCGTCGCGGACCGCGGATCGGAACCGGCGGCCATCTTATCGGCGTCGCGCTGTGACGTCACAGAGCGGAATTGGCTTTTCACGCGTCGTATTTCCGTTTTTGTTACCGTCTTTATTTCCAATCACCGGACACACACTTTCGAAACAATAAAGATAACCACACTAGATTCGATCTTACGTTCGCCCGAACCGCTAGTTATTTCTCCCGGATACCGAATGATCACAAAAGATAACCACGTGACGGCTTTTTCCTGAAGCCCTCGAAAGGACGAAATTATCCACTTACCGAAGCATCTCACGGAATTTTAAGGGAAAGATCCTCGATCTCGTTTCCGATAGTTAACCATACCGACGCGCGTGGCCTTTGGGTTTCGTATTTCCGAAAGTAACGAGAACTAGACTATCGTAAGATAACCACCTTTTTCCCGAATATTTCGAATAAAACCACAGTCGCGTTAAAGAATTTACTCTAGATATTCTCCGCGAAAGGACAGATTCCGGAAGATAACCATTGAGAAATTCGCGACCAAATTCGCTTCTTCGGAGCAGTCCCCCCTATAATGGCAACATTTCCCCTTGGATAAAAGCCTCTCGGCAGATTTATAACAAATATAAATCCTAATTTGTTGCCATATTAAAAATTAGCGCTTCTTCGGAGCAGTCCCCCCTATAATGGCAACATTTCCCCTTGGATAAAAGCCTCCCGGCAGATTCATAACAAATATCCATCCTAACTCCAAAAATTGTTGCCACATTAAAAATTAGCGCTTCTTCGGAGCAGTCCCCCCAATAATGACAACATTTCCCCTCGGATAAAAGCCTCCCGGCAAATTTTAACATATACCATTCAAAAAGAGCCGAATGACGTCATCACGAAAATAAACACGAGCGCTTCTTCGGAGCAGTCCCCCCTATAAGGTGATGAGATCATTTCGGAAATTGCACCCATATGAAATATTAGCGGTTCTTGAAGACCAGTCCCCCCCCCACCCTTAAGCTATCCCCGTTGTGAGTCTCGTGGCAGATATCTTACAGTTTAATCGTTTGTAGTAACTATTTTAAGCAACTAGAAACAGCTACAAACGTTTATTTCAATTCTAATGTGTATTAGGAGCAATGCCATGTAGTTTAATCGTTTGTAGTAATTTAGTTTGGCACCTACAAACGTTTATTTCAACTCTAATGTGTATTAGGAGCAATATCTTACAGTTTAAGCGTTATAGTAACTATGTTTAGCAAATAGAAACAACTACAAATGTTTATTTCAACCCTAACGTATATTAGGAGAAATAGCTTACAGTTTAATCGTTCGTAGTAATATTTATGATGTTGAAGTTTGCAACGTTCGAGGCGAGTTTTTTTCTTATCCTTGTCATATATGAACCTCATAAATGACAAAAGTAAAATTTTCGAAATTTAGGGTGCTGGTGGAGGGCGCAAAACAGACCAAAAAAAAACGAAAAAACGCCCTGGAATCGCCATTTTCTCTTAGGGGTCTGTTTTTATTTTTTAAATATTCATTAATACTCATAACAAACATAACGTAATTTTTTCGAAAATTTTCTATGCCAGGATCTTCTCAAAAATGGGAGGAAGACACCCTGAAAAACCGAAAAATGGTTCTGAAATCGCCAATATCTCTGAGGGGTCTGTTTTTATTTTTTAAATATTCATTAATACTCATAACAAACATAATGTAATTTTTTCGAAACATTTGTATGCCAGGATCATCTCGAAAGTGGGGAGGCGAACGAAAATAATTTTTTTTTTTTGTTCGAACAAAGTTTCTTTCATATCCTTGCCATATATGTACCTCATAAATTACAAAAATAATATTTTCGAAAACTAGGATGCTGGTGGAGGGCGCAAAAGAGACCCAAAAACCAGAAAAAAAACGCTCTGGAATCGCCATTTTCTCTTAGGGGTCTGTTTTTATTATTTAAATATTCATTAATACTCATAACAAACATAATATAATTTTTTCGAAAATTTTCTATGCCAGGATCATCTGGAAAATGGGGGTAAGAGACCCCGAAAAATCGAAAAATCGCTCTGAAATCGCCATTTTCTCTTAGGGGTTTGCTTTATTATTTTTTAAATATTCATTAATACTCATAACAAACATAACGTAATTTTTTCGAAAATTTTCTATGCCAGGATCATCTCGAAAGTGGAGGTAAGACACCCTGAAAAATCGCTCTGAAATTGTTAATTTCTTTTAAGGGTCCGTTTTTATTGTTTAGATATTCATTAATACTCATAACAAACATAATGTAATTTTTTCGAAACATTTGTATGCCAGGATCATCTCGAAAGTGGGGAGGCGAACGAAAATAATTTTTTTTTTTTGTTCGAACAAAGTTTCTTTCATATCCTTGCCATATATGTACCTCATAAATGACAAAAATAATATTTTCGAAAACTAGGATGCTGGTGGAGGGCGCAAAAGAGACCCAAAAACCAGAAAAAAAACGCTCTGGAATCGCCATTTTCTCTTAGGGGTCTGTTTTTATTATTTAAATATTCATTAATACTCATAACAAACATAATATAATTTTTTCGAAAATTTTCTATGCCAGGATCATCTGGAAAATGGGGGTAAGAGACCCCGAAAAATCGAAAAATCGCTCTGAAATCGCCATTTTCTCTTAGGGGTTTGTTTTTATTTTTTAAATATTCATTAATACTCATAACAAACATAACGTAATTTTTTCGAAAATTTTCTATGCCAGGATCATCTCGAAAGTGGAGGTAAGACACCCCGAAAAATCGCTCTGAAATTGTTAATTTCTTTTAAGGGTCCGTTTTTATTGTTTAGATATTCATTAATACTCATAACAAACATAATGTAATTTTTTCAAAATTTTTCTATGCCAGGATCATCTCGAAAGTGGGGAGGCGAACGAAAAAATTTTTTTTTGTCGAACGAAACATTATTAGACACGAAACAGTCGTGTCAGAAAGACAAACCAATAGTATCATAGTTCGTCCAGAATCTATGTTTACACATATTTAAGCATTTCTTGGAATTTTGAGTATGAAATGCACTAGAAATATATTTGCGATATATGATAATTAATAAAGAACGTATCTAATAATACACTTGATTGTTACAGTCGATTGTCGGTGATATGAAACAATTTAGATACGAAACACTCCCTCTTGTTGGCTTCAATGCTCTTTACCACGAATAATTATTGAAGTGTAGCTGGGGACAGATTGACTCTCAAAATGTATTGAAACATAAGTAAACATTTCTGAAATGTAATCTTCCAGTGATCTTGGGAATACATTTTTTCATTTACAAAGGAATCTCCGTAATCGACTTATAGGATAAAGGAAAAAACTATTAGCAGCATGTGTTACTTCTAATTATCGTATTAAGAATTTAAAGCTTTTCACGTAATGATATATTATGCTGTTATTTCAAGCGCCGAAGTTCTTCCATCTTTGTCTATTTGCATTTTTTAAAGTATTTTCTATCATTTCAAGCATGAAGTGCAGTTGCGATAAAATTTTGATATGCAACTATACATAATGAAAGTGTCTCCTGATATATTTATCTTCTACAGTCAATTGTCAGGATTTCCATTACAGGGAATGCTACAAGTAGTACAAATACATAAAGCTAGAAGAACTTGCGAGCTCGAAATAATAGCAATATATTATATTAGGATAAAAGATTTAAATTCTTAGTAAGATTGCTCACAGTTTCTTCCAATCAGTTTTCAATTTCCTTTCTTCCGTAAATCAATTACAGTTTCTATTGGTTTCTTTGGATTCTCTTAATTGGTTTCTATTGGATTCTATTAATTCAATTACAGTTTCTATTGTACTCCAAACATTACTGAACATTACATTTGAGAAATGATTATTTACGTTTCAGTCATTTTTCAGGACCTTCAAAAATTCAATTCTTTTCCAGCAAGGATTTCGTCGAAATGCTGTCAACACCAAGTTCGTTAAGCTGTTCCCAGCTACACTTCAATAGTTTCTTATGGTAAAGAGCACCGAATCCAACGAGGTGGACTATTTCGTGTTAAACAGGACCTGCCAGTGGAACCGTGGCTACGTATCAACAATCGATTGCAATATACATGTGTATCGTTAGATAGTATCTTTATTAACCCTTTGCGTCTCAGTGGGTCAGACGTCGTCCCACTTATATTTACATAAATTTTGCTGTTTTTCTCGTGAAATCTAAGACCCATTTTGATCAAATATTTCTCTTTTACTTATATAGACCCTAATAATCAGTAAAAAAAATTGCTAATAATACGATTGTTATTACCAAAACAAGTTTAAAAAATGAGTTTTTTCTCGAATACATGCAGTTTTCAGAAAACCCCCATTAGGTTTCGGGGTCGCTGATTACGAATCCGAGGTTAGATTTGCGAAATTCATAATGACGAATCCAATACGGCGGACAAAAATGTTAAATATAATTCTATTTGGACAATATTTGTTGTTTGCTAGTTTCTGGGGTCTTTGATCACAAATCCGAGGTTTGTTTTGCGAAATTCAAAATGATGTATTCAATATGGCGGTAAAAATGTTAAATGTAACTCTAGGTAAAATTTATTAAATATCTAATTCGGATTACACATTGGAAAAGCGACTAAAGGCTGGGATTCGTTACTTCACAGAAGTAACTTCCAGGGTATCCAAAACTCACAACGTGGAAGTTCCTCAGTCCGATTTTAAGTCCCTTTTTTATTTTTTTTAAATTTTTGTAGTTTTTAAATTGATACATTTTTTAATTTTAACAATTTTTAAAAAACATTTTTAATTTTTAAATGTAATCATACTAATATTTATTTATTCATTTATGCAACGTAAAATTTAAAACTTTGCACATAAATTGTGTTCTATATTCATTCTTTTTTTTTTTTTTTATTTTTTTTTATTTTTTTATATATTATTTTACGTCGACTTTTGTGAACCCAAGTGGGACTAAATCGCGACGGGACCTACCGTTTATGAAGGTGGAATCCGAACCACCCGAGCTTTGGCGTTATTAGACACTTATAAACAAATATAGAGGTGTCCCGATGACAGATTGCAGAGGCCGGGATCGAACCAGGGTTTTCTGATTACGAAGCCGATACTCTACCAACTGAGCCACCGCCGCTCCCAATTCATTCATTTTAGTGCTACATTGAGCACCTCACCTTCGCATTTTATTCGGTAACATTATAGATAAGTGTTCTGCATTTGCTTGTCGTTTTTCTAGCGAAACTTGAAGTTTCCGACAGCTCATTCCTCTTCTTACATGTATTCGATATTTTTTATCATCATGAATGATAATTCACAACTATGACCATTAATCTAAATTGTCTCAATTTCCTGCGTTTTTCCTTATAATAAATACTTATATATAATCGGCGAATGATGACATATTAGAATTATTTATTATATACAGAGTGACCCACTTTAACTTCCCCACCAGATTATCTTGAAAGGAATGTATTTTCTGAAAAAAAAAAGTTTCAGACATAAGTTTTAGTATTTTTCCTTGGCTATTTAATGATGATATTGAATTTGACCTTGAACATGACCTTGAAGGTTATTTCAATGTCAAGTTTGTTTTTTTAAATGGAATCCCCTCTTTTTCCTAACGGAATAATAGTCAAGGTCAAAATTAATAACACCATCAGATAGATAGGGAAATATCCCTGAACTTTTATCTGTAACATTTACCCGAAAATGCACTCCTGCTGATATAATTGGCCGTTACGGGAACTTTTAAGTTTCAAATTCAAATGACCTTGTTCAAAATATCGGCCATATCATATTCGAACATATAATTTTGTGTTCTTTCTGAATCCGTGAGAAAAAATACGGGTTTCCATTTAAAAAAACAAACTTGACCTTGAAATAACCTTCAAGGGAATGTTCAAGGTCAAATTCAATATCATCATTAAATAACCAAGGAAAAATACGAAAACTTATGTCTAAAACTTTTTTTCAGAAAATGCACTCCTTTCAAGATAATCTGGTGGAAAAGTTAAAATGGGTCACCCTGGATATGGGGCATTCCATGCGAAACGTACCAGCCGAAAAATAGAAAGTTTTTCAATATTGTTGAAATTTGCGCAAATATTAGTCCTATTGACAACAAAGTAGGGAAAATTTTTTAACCCTAGGTAAAAGGGTTGCCGAGTTACAGGGGCTTCAATTTTTATCTCAACGGCCGTAGTAACGACATTGAAATGCCTATAACTTCCGATAAAAACGGTCGATTTTAAAAAATGACCAGTGATTTTTGTAGCTCCTTTTCCGGACGTTAAGAATCTTTTAAGAGCAATTTAAAATTTTTTTAAATTCTTAATAATTTTTTAATATTTATACTAAAAATTTTTTTTTTTTCGTTGCGAGTCTCTTCCGATTTTACTGAAACAAAGTTTAAAAAAGCGAAATCTCTTACGAACAAAAAAGTATGGGACGACCAAAATGGGCTGAGCTGTAGTTTTCAAGCTACAACTCGATTTCTGAGCGAGCGTATGAACCGCGAGCCGCCACGGTACCCACGACCACTCCGGCCGGCCCGCTGTGATAGACAAATGTAAAGAGATAAATGAAATAACAATTTGCAACATGTAGGAAAAATACCGTCCCTTATATTTTACACCTCATCAAAAAATGTTACAATTCCAAAAACATAGAAATTTGGAATCTCATGTACACTATGAAATAACGTGAAATTCAATCCTTTCTTAGCGTTACCCAGAATGGACTACGTGGACGTGGTAGGGTAGGCAGGGTTCTCATTCCTTCGGGGTGCTTTTTTAATGTGAGTCCCCATGCCTCTCACGAATCGGGGTACTTCTTTAAAGTGAATCCCCTTACCTCTCACTGATCTTTTTATTTTCTCATTTCATATTTCGCTTGTTTCTGATTTATTTTCGAGAAAACTTTTTGTAATCAAATGTTTTTTTATGTACATAAAAAAAAAATGGCTTCCTCTCGGTAAATATTCATACGAATGGTAGTAAATGTTTGTTTAGGACTATTCGAATAAATATTTATTTGACAACACAATTTTTTCAGTGTAAATTTCATAAAATTCCTTTTATAGCTATTTTTTAAATCACAGGTTTCGTTAAATGTAGATTCATACCGTTACCACAGTTACGCCGTTGCCGGCGAACAACAACTATTAATAAATTCCTGTATTATGTTTTAATCGTCCAAAATAATTCAGAATAGCAACAAATATTTTAAGTAGTATACTACTAATTTTACTCCATGGTTGAAAATTCTTTATAAAACAATTGCATTACGGAAAATTTATTTTAAAAAATTAATACATCTTTTAAGAATTTAATTTACCAAGTACTGATCACGAAGCGCGTCTCACAGCGGGCCGGGCGTAGTGGTCATGGGTACCGTGGCGGCGTACGCTCGCTCAGAAATCGAGTTTGAAATTAAATTTTCTTTTTCCTACAAAGGGTGAGAAATATAAATTTAAAAACAAACAATTAATATATAATTCTGATTTATTCAGTTGGCCAACGATGCAGGCTCAACTTTACAAATATCCAAAATTAAGGTATACAAAATTAAATGGGAACACCCGATTGTATCGATAGGCACACTCATACTCTGATCAATTACCGATTTGCAATTAGAACCATCGGGGTACGTCGTAAATTACTAGATCACAGAAATTAAATCTCGGGATTCTCGACTAGAAGGAGTTAACATTGAACCTGATAAACTTGTGTTCCAAGTTGGTCGAATAAGAGAAGATGGAACCACGTGGGATTGAAGCGGTCAACACTCCGAGGGTCGATCCCAAATTCGTCGAATAAAAATTTCAACTTGAAAACTCAAGTTAGACGGAGATGGCGCGCGAACTCGGTCGCCCGGAACATCATGCGATACCCACAAACTGCTCCTTTCTTCGCTGCCTTCGAATGCCTCTTCGCTACGTCGTCGTTGGAGCGCAGACTGGTCTCAATAGGATGGCGAGAAGAAAATGGAAATCTTCAGTTGTCGAGGACTCACGTGGTGATCTGCTCGAAGATTTGGCTGCCTATTTTCGAAAGATTGCTCAACGCGACCCCAAAACAGCACCGAAGAAATGATGATGCAGCTCGAAATGACCGCTGGTTCCCCCTTTTCCTTCCGCAGAGCACGTCGAAAAATGGCACGCACCAGCTCCAATTCTAAGGCGTAATATTCACCAGAACTCCTTACCGGACTTTTTGCGCCGCCGAACTTGATTTCTTGAAAAAACAAAGAAAACACAAACGATGAAACACTCTTGCCTTTCCCGACATCGGAAAACTCCTCGAAAACGTGATTTCCCGGTTACTTACCCCAATCGGGAAGTCAATCCCCCAGGACAACCCTGGTCGCCAAACGACACGAAAAAGAGGCCGAGGCTGTTCTTCCCTGCTCTTTTATATCCCGAGGCCGTTCTTGCCTGCTGTTTTATATCCCGAGGCCGACTGCTTTCGATTTTCGGCACAACGGTCGATCGTCGCCGTTTACTTTAATTTTCGCGAATCCCGAAAATTCACGCGTTAATTTCCCCTTTTCGTTAGGATAATTTCCATCGACCCTTGCTCATCCACCAGCGTTCACAAACACATACACGCCTCTGTACATGGTGACAACCACGCTGTATCACCACCAGCCATTCTAGCGCGCGAGATTCGAATTATTCCCGGGGCTCACGCATGCCCTCACAACGGCGCTTGCCTCTCTCCAACCTAACCTTACGCACTCGATATTCTCGATACTCACATCTTCGGGCGCGCGAAATTCAAATACCTCGAGTCGGTAACATTGAATCCCTACAAGTTGTAGCCCGAAAACTACTTCTCAGCCCATTTTGGTCTTCCACCACTTTTTTGTTCAGAAGAGCCTCGCATCGAAAAAAAAAACAATTTTTAGTATTAATATTAAAAAATAATTAAGTATTTAAAAAAATATTAAATTGCTCTTAAAAGATTCTTAAAGTACGAAAAAGAGCTTCAAAAACCACTGGTCATTTTTAAAATCAGCCGGTTTTATCGGAAGTTATAGGCATTTCAATGTCTATGTGGAAAACTGAAAAATGTGTCTGTAAATCTTAAATCCCAAGATCGCGTCAACATATCGTGATAAATCAAAATGGAAATAAAAGCTTATACCCAATGGATTACAAAAAAAGTATAGGCGAAGTATTACGAAATAAGTAAGTAAGTACTAACTCTACTTAAAAAATGCCGGCAAAATCGATATACAATAAACGAGATTTAAACCGTCCAAGAACGAATTTTTCACGATGATAGAGGGTGGGTAATTATGAATGGAAACAAAAAAGGGGACGAAGAGGGGTGGTGGATGTATGAAAGAGGCGGGATGAAGTCTGTGATAGATTACGGGATTGTGAACTGGTGAGCGTGGGAAGAAATAAGAAGTTTTAAAGTGCAGGAGAGGGTAGATTCGGATCATCACCCAATCCTAGTGGAAATGTATAGTGACGTAGGTGGAGAGGAGAAAAGAGAGGCGATGGCAAAAGTACAGGAATGGTTGAAAAATTATAGAGGTGTAACATTGGTATGTACGGCAAGTAAAATATATGCGAGTATGTTAAACGAAATAATAATGAAGGAAGCTGATGATAAAGGGGGGTGGGGAGAATCGCAGTTCGGTTTCAGAAAGAAGAGGGGGACGATAGACTGTATCAAGATATTGCAGCATATAGTGGGGAAGGAAATTTTGCAAAAGGGAGGGCAAATTTACGCGTTTTTTGTAGATTTGAAGGCGGCGTTCTAGGAAAGTAGGTGCAGAGTGAGAGTAGGAGAGAAATTATCGAGTTGTTATTGGATAAACAAAGGGGTAAAGCAGGGGTGCCCACTAAGCCCGACTTTGTTCAATTTGTGCATGGCGGACCTAGGGGAAGAGATCGGGAAGGGACAGGGAGAGGCGAAAGTGAGGGGGGGGGGCAAGGGTGTACTTAATAGAGTACGCAGATGATGTGGTGTTAGCGGCAGATAAGGAGGAAGGATTAAGTGGAATGATAAAGGTATTAGAGGGTTATTTAAGGAGCTAGTATTAAATGTAGAAAAATCTAAAATCATGGTCTTTAAAAAAGGCGGAGGGTGGATTAGCAGAAATAAAAAGGAATGGTAGTGGAAAGGGGGTGGGCTTGAGGAGGTAAAGAATTTTAGATACTTGGGATATATAGTACAAAGTAATAACGTGTAACGAATCGTATAAATGCAATCTCGCCGTTTGAATTTCGCGCGCCTCCGAATGTGTGGATTCCGCGTGGAGGCGTCCCTAGTTCGAGTAACGATAGGTAGCCTTGACACAGCATCGGGGATTTACTAACCCTTCCACCATTCTACTGGTTAGAGTGCAGACTGGAGAACAGACTTATTCCCTGAACCCCATGACCAGGTACGACACTTACAGCAGATCACACTACTGGCCATAGTGTGCAATTGATTCGTCGGGCTTTTGGGTTCATCGTTATCGTCTAGTGATCATCGTAAGCAAGGTTGTAAGGGGCTACGTATCGTTCCATCTAATTGATCAACACCAGGTATTTCCATAGTGCTCAATAACACCAATTTCATTGAGATACGTCTCAAGGTTGGTGCCAAAGTACGTTCATACCACTACCTCCGTAGAATCATTGTGTGTGTGCCACGGTAGTGGAATCGCTGAGGGACTGGAAATTAGGTTTGGAAATACATAAAGGTTTTTTTTATTCTGTCGTTGAAAATTTGTGTAGAGTTTTGACGTTCGGTCATATTGATCGATTATCAATATAGTAACAATTTCGACTAATTGTAAAGCGACGAATTGTTCGGAAAATAAGATAGCATTTCCTTTTCCCTTGTCAGTGTGCTAATTTTGAATTGTTTTAAAAATAACAAGCGCCGACTTGATAATAGCATCTAAATAGCATTTTGTATCTTAATTATTCGCTTTGCGGGTTTGAAAGTGTGTGTGTGTGTGTGTGTGTGTGGTGACCGATCGACTCCAAGTTTAATTGAATCTCTGTAATTCACTTCCATTGTCAAAGATACTCAATCCTTTTGTAACGACCTAAATAAATTTTGATTATCATCATCAAAGGGACTATTATATAAAGTATTTTATGTAAAAATCATCGGTTTGTATATATATAGACCAATATACCTAATAAAGAAAATAAATGAATATTACAATGGCGCCCGAACAGTAGGACCGGTGAAACGTGAGTCCAATTTGATTGAACTTGGAAGATTGATGTCAATTTTATAATTTGATTTTTCTCGAATAACAATACTTAGAAAGAAACAAAATGTCTACTACTCGGAATCAAGATAAACAATATTCCGCTTTTACTCCGGATGAGTTGAAAGATGAGTTACAGCGGATGAGAATTCAGGCTCAATCCGCAAATAAAGAAAATGAAACTCTTTGCAAAGAATTGCAAAAAATTCGTGAAGAAAATGAAAAAAATAAAAAGGTAATTCAGGAATGTATTAGTAAGCAAATTACACCCAAACAAATATTCCTGAAAACGCATCAACCAATGAACGGTCAAATTCAAATTCGAATAATGTAAATAATATTGGACAGAGTCTTAATGGACAACAATGTCATGAAAATAGTCATTTAGTAAATCATAATAACAGCAATGTACTGATCGGCTCAACCTTATTCTATGAACAGTTTTTCCGCTAGAAGCTCCGGAAAAGCGTGAGATACGAATTTTCTGATTTCAGTTGTAACAAATTATTATTATTAGTCAGCGCGCGCGTGCGCGTGTGGGAGTGCGCAGTAACCCGAAAATAATGTTGTGGACGTGACGAAATTGGACAGAATACTCGACTTCTTGGCTTTATGCCTCTTTCTTCGGTATCAAACCCGATATACTTTTTCTACATTATTTTTAGAGTGTTTTGGTTCGACTGTCATGCTGCTTAATTATTTTCAAATTCCATAAATAGATATCATCCCACTATCCATATGGTAGGAGCTAACGAAGGAAAAGCTAATCGTATGCTCGAAAAAGCGAGAGAACCGAAGGTTGTACAAGCTCTTGTTGAGGTTGAAAATCTGAAAACCAGAAACGCTCAACGCTGGGTACCAATAAATGAGGGGCAGTTAATAGACTTTCCAATGCTAGACATTGAATACCTTAAGAATTTAACGGTTTGTGTTTATCAAGTAAAACTAGCACCATCATATATTCAGGACAATGTACAACGAAACAACGATGATCAATTCCAAATCGACATGTTACGTGATGCAAATCGTCTTCCACAGCCAGGATTATTGAGAGTGAGATTTTACTCTAAGTTTCGTAATATAATAGGCGACGAAACATCAACTTTTTGATGATTTTATATAAATCCATCGATGATAATGAGATAGACGATGGTACGAAAACATGGATGAGGAGCTGTCACTAATATTAGGATATTATTGTACCTGCAAGTCTGGTACTCGTACATTGGGTACTTGTGCTCACATATGTAGCGTTTTGTGGTATTTGGGTTATGCTAGAAACGAAGAGCACATAAAAATCCGTCAACTACACTCATTCAAACCGTCGCTGATGCAGGCAACGGACCACTTTCCAGGAATGATCACGGAGCTTAATTAGAAGTTCCACACGCGCCCTCGCGCACGCACACCTACGCTCACATACACCCACGCACGCACGCGCGCACACACACACACGCACGCACACACACACACACACACACACACACACACACACACACACACGCGCGCGCGCGCGCGCACACACTCATCAGAGTGAGTTTGGAGTCACAAAATACTGTGGGAGTGACTAACCGTGGGGTCTCAATCTCTTTTGACACACACACACACACACACACGCGCGCGTGAGAGGCTAGGGGATTACTCACGTTAAACCAACACCTCGAAGGGATCAGCTTCGTGCTACGTCCACGTCGTTGATCCTTGGTTATGCCGAGAGCAGGTCACAGACGCACGCACTGAGAGCACTTTGGTGTAGCAGCTACACTATCGGGAACATCAGCTGCACTAACCAACGGAAACGTGTCGCCCGTAGCCTTCGGGCAGACGCTTTCCCAATTTAGCACAACTGTTGCCCTAAGCTTAGTGTAACCCTTGTCCGAACGGCAAGGCGCGAGAGAATCCCTTAATTTCATTACAGGTTTTGATACATAAAAATAATATAAAAACAACATGTATTTACATTCTTGTCTACTCTGCGTTCTTTATTTACACAGCCTGTACAGGAAAGGTAATTATAAACAAATACTGGAAATAAACAACCAGTTCTCGTTGCGACATTTATATCACGCATATCGGACAGCAGACGGCAGATCCCTTAGGGCAGCAGTTACCCTAAATTTGGTATAATGGTTCCCATAACGTTAAGGTGCTAATGTTGTGTGACCGCCAATGCGGCTGCGTCCCTAAGCTTCTCTCAGTGCGCACGCACACATTGACTGACAGGAAACATCGCGATAGTGCATATAATACAATGATAATACAAGCATAAATCAAATAATAATAATTTGCTACAACTGAAATCAGAAAATTCGTATCTCGCGCTTTTCCGGATCTCCTAGCGGAAAAACTGTTCATAGGATAAGGTTGAACCCAGAGAGACATTTGTTCAGAAACACTTGAACTCCAATATACTTCAATTTCAACCAAATCGACTGGGAGCCATTTTCCAAACGTTGTGAACAAATAAATTATTACTACGTACGTTACCATTATAAGACTTTTAAACTTCATTTTTCGAATTAAGATACCTCAACTTTAATTTGAACAACAGAATTTCAAAAACTTTGAAGTCCCTGATTACCAAATTTCTCTCAGTGTACCTATCCGCAGGTGCGTTACCTCCCCACCCTTCCACCTTTCAACTCGCTCGAATGTGGGCGACTGAATCTTCTAAAAGTTTCGGCGGGCAGCCGATTCGATGATGTGCAGATCACAGAGGGCGCTCTTATAATAGATTACTATACAATATTCTTGCCGATGTTACGAACAAATGTACTGTTAAAATTATTCACTATTATATGAATTCTATTTATAAATAAAGAATGTACATAACACTAAACACTGTCACATACGTATACACTTACGATTCCAGCGGAAAGAGAAGGTAGTGAACACAACTGCCACGCGTTGTTACAAAAATATACATGTAGCAAGTCGCTTAGAGGTACCCCAGTTTTTAAAACGGAGGTTACCAGATGGCGCTGTGGAGACGCTTACCTATCAGTACTGGCGAAATACGGTAACAATGCTATTTAAAAATTGTTATAATGAAATAAAAAAAATTGTTTGAATTCTATGTTCTTTCGCACTCTACATTTTATTAATATTATTTTACGTCAACTTTTATGAACCCATATGGGACTAAATCGTGACGGGACCTACAGTTTATGAAGGTGGAATCCGAACCACCTGATCTTGACTTAACTCTTCTCAACCTATTGAAGAAAACGAGATAGACAGTAAAAACCGCAGAAAATCGCATATTTTCACTTTTTTTTAATCATAACTGGGGAAGTCGGGTTAGTACGACGCCGAGCACAATCACGCGTTCGTCACCGGTCGTCAGTTCAGTCCTGTACGGTCGCGCACACAATATAGTCGCTGTATCTCTCTCATATAAATAAAGATACTATCCAGTAAATGTTGCCTATTTATTGTGTTGACTCATCCTAGACCTTTAACAGGTTATGGGGCCCAGAGCGCTCAACGTGAGATTCGACTACTTTCGAGTTCGTGTGTGCATTTTCTTCATTGCTCGTTCCGAGCGTATTGCCGCGTGTGTCATGGATACCTTCGTACAAGATGGCGAGCCTGACGAAAATCGAAGCCCTGACGAAATCAAACTACGACACCTGGAAACTTCATATTGAGGCGCTACTCATAAAGAACGACGAGCGGGAATACGTTAGCGGAGAAAAGGTGAAGCCCGAAATCGCTGAAGGAGACGCGGCATCTCGGCAAGCAGCCGAGGACTAGACAAAGAACGACAGGAAGGCAAGGTCGGACATCATTCTATCCATTAGCTCGTCGGAGCTGAAAATCGTAAAAGGTTGCGAAACTTCACATCAGGTGTGGCAAAAACTCAAAAATGTTTATCAATCGAACGGTCCCGCGCGGAAAGCAACGCTTCTGAAGCGTCTGATTTTACAGCGTATGCGCGAGGACGACAACGTACGCGAGCATCTAAGACAGTTTTTTGATGCCTTCGATAAACTGAGCGAGATGAACGTCGATATTAACGCGGACATGCTCGCGATTTTGTTGCTTTACAGTTTGCCGACATCCTTTGAAAACTTTAGATGCGCCATAGAGCCACGCGATAAATTACCAACACCCGATGAATTGCGAATTAAAATCGTGGAAGAATCCAACGCGCGGAAAAATGGACGCAGCGAAGATACGAACGCCATGATGACAGGAAAGTCAACCGATAGGACACGAAGCGCGCCGAAAAGACGCGAAGAGAACGGACGGTTCGTCGAACGGGACGAAGTTACGTTGATTCAAGTGTCAAAAATTGGGCCACAAAGCGGCAAATTGTCGAACTAAGTTTAAAAGCGAAAATCGCCCGGACGCCAGGAGCGCGAACGACATGTTATTCTTCGGGACAACCGAGTTATCGGTCGAAAACTTCACACGTTCTAACCCCCCCCCCCCTATGCTCTCAGTACTGAACGCGGAAGCGGCGAGAGGTGGTGCCTCGACAGCGGCTGCTCGTCGCACGTTTGCAAAAATCGCGACGCTTTTACACACATCGAGAAATGCTCCGGTAAGCTGAACCTCGCGAACAATACATTGACTAAGATTGAAGCGCGCGGAACTGTATCGCTCCGAGGAGGTAACAGCGAAGATGCAGGGAGAATCGATGCATGCAATACCCTCCTAGTCTCGGACGCACGTACGAACCTACTGTCAGTAGGAAAAATCGCAGATCGAGGCTTCAGCGTGATCTTCGATAAGGGTACGGCAAAAATTGCGAATAAAAACGGCGATGTTGTCTTTAACGGTAAAACGTGAGAACGAGCTCTACTACGTGCGTTTCGACAACGCCGAAGCGTGCAGAGCTAACGGAGAGGGGGGAGTCGCCCAAGCGAGTAACAGCGGGATTCTACAGTGGCACCGTCGCTTGGTTGGGGCATTTGAACTTCAAGGATCTCATTGAAGCTTCGCGAAACGGATCGTACGTCAATTTGGACGTCGAAAAACAAATAATCCCTCCGAAATGCGATATTTGCCCGAGAGGAAAAATGACCCGCGCCCCTTTCCCGTCGAGATCCAAACGCGTGACGGAAGTATTGCAGATCATTCACTCCGACGTTTGCGGTCCCATAAGGACAGAATCTCACGGAAAGGCGAGATGTTTCGTAACTTTCATCGATAACAGCTCCCGATGAGGGCGAAGTGCGCTTCATTAGAAGCAAGAATAATGTTTACCAAGAGTTCGTAAAGATCAAGGCATTATTCGAAAATCAAAAAGGCAGAAAAATTAAGTACCTCCAGTCCGACAACGGAGGCGAATACATGAGCGAAGAGTTTTGCGAACTTTTACAGAAAAGCGGCATCAGGCGACGACTAACAGTCGCGCATAACCCGGAACAAAATGGTTTCGCGGAACGTCGGAACCGGACACTAATCGAAACCGCAAGATGTCTTCTCATGCAATCAGGATTGCCCAACTCCTTTTGGGCGGAAGCGGTTCAAGCTGCGAACTATATTCGAAATAGATGCCCGAATACAGCACTGGGGGGCAAGACTTCTTTCGAAATTTGGAACGGAGAAAAGCCCGACATTAGTAATCTTCCAGAATTCGGAAGCAAAGTCCTGATATTGGATAGATCTCTGAGTAAAAGAAAATTTGATGACAGAACCAAGGAAGGCACCCTTCTCTGTTTCTCTGAGGAGTCGAAGGGATATCGCGTATGGATGACGAATGCGAGAAAGGTCGAGATTTCTCGGGACGTCAAGTTAATCAGCCCCGAACCGAAATCAACATCCGCCGAAACGCACCCACCGATCCCAGACTCTAGTCCTTCTCTGGATGAGTTAGAACCAGAAGTTCCCGAGCTTGACATCGTATTGACGCCGTCTACAACAGAACGATTCTGAGAAGAGGCCCTGGATGCCCAAAGAGGATTATGTCAGGTAATCGAGGACGACCGCGCAAGGAATACAGACTCGCGAGTACCGCCGAAGAAGTCGAGGAACTACTTCTCGCGGAAATACCCATTTCCCAAGCTACTTCGAGCAAGGATGCTGACGAAAGGTATTCGTCGATGGCCGCCCAGATGTAATGCATCCTTGACAACGACACGTTGGTAATCGTCGATCGCCCCAGCGACAGTAAGGTCATCGGGAGCAGGATAGTTCTCAGAAATAAGTATCGAACCGATGAGACTCTCGACAAATGGAAGGCCCGTGTCGTCGCGAGAGGTTTCTGTAAACGCCCGGGTATCGACTTCGACGAAACCTTTTCCCCCGTCGCTAGGCTTGGTTCCATTCGAATGATGACGGCGCTAACATCGGAATACGGAATGACCATAGAGCAAGTCAACGTCACGGCGGCGTACCTGAATGGAACCCTGGAGGAAACAGTATATATGGAGATCGCAGAAGAGACGAAAGAAATCCTCGAACGCGTAATTCAGACTGAGCAACGAAGTTCTATCGTGCGTCAGAAGGCTGAGGATATGTACGAAGATATGCGCTCCGGAGATAAAGTCTGCTTGCTGAAAAAATCATTATATGGCCTTCGTCAAGCCGGCAGGCAATGGTACAACCGTTTAAATAAAGAGTTAAGGTCCCTCGGACTAACCAAATCAGAGAATGATCCGTGTGTATATTTCACAGGACAAGGGGGAGACCTTACAATCATGGTCGTATATGTCGACGACATTTTAATCGCCTCGCGGACCACGTTGGAAATCTCTCGAATCAAGGCTGGACTCCGAAAAGTTTTCGACATTAAGGAGCTAGGAGAGGCAAGTTGCTGCCTTGGACTGGAGTTCAAGCGTGAATACACTGGTTACACAATCTGTCAAAGGGGGTACATGCAGGATCTATTTGCTCGCTTCGACATGAAGGATTGTAAACCGGTTGCTATCCCGATCGAGTCGAACTCGAAGCTATTCGCAGCTTCCCTATAGAGAACTCGTAGGCTCCTTGACATACTTAGCTATCTCGACGAAGCCAGATATCGCGCATGCAGTCAGCAGACTAGGCAGTTTCAACGACCGCTGGAACGAAACTCGTTGGGTCGCAGCCAAGCGCGTTCTGAGGTACCTGAAAGGTACGCCAAATAACGGCTTGATGTACAGGCGATCGAAGCACCCCTTGATCGGCTATGTTGACGCTGACTGGGGAAATTGTCCCGAAAATAGGCGATCGTATACCGGGTTGGCCTACCTCCTAGCTGGAGCGGCTGTAACCTGGGAGTCGCGAAAACAACGCACCGTGGCCTCCACGGAGGCCGAATACATGGGTATCACCGATGCGGTTAAAGAAGGAATATATATCCAGCGTTTCCTACTAGAGCTTGGCGCCGCACACATTTCCGAAGTTACATTGCGGTGTGACAACATAGGAACTCAGAAGCTGGTTGCGAATCCTGTGTTTCATTCACGCACGAAACACATTGACATAAGGCATCACTTCGTGCGGGATGCTGTGAAAGAGCACGACATTCATATGGAGTACATACCTACCGAAGACATGGCAGCCGACGTACTCACCAAGGGACTCACTGGGCCAAGTCATCGACGGTGCCTACAGATTCTGGGACAAGTCCCTCTGATATCTGCGTTATGAGGGGGAGTGTTACAAATCGAACATTGCCGCCGTAGGCGTTACGCATTATCCACGCCAGAGGCGCTGCGTCACGTTGGGTTAGTACGACGCCGAGCACAATCACGCGTTCGTCACCGGTCGTCAGCAGTGCTCTCAGATGGTGTCTATTTCACGCGCAACCTCCCGTGCGCATCTGCCTTCGGCACGCTTCGGCCGGCTGAGCTGAACGGCGGGGAGGAATATAGCAGAGGCGCACGAAAAATTTAAACAAATGACGACCGACGGAAGAACATGTGCATTCTTTCAACTTTTCACCGTATCACCTTCGGTGGTTCCGTGGTACATGCGCTTGCCTTTCGCACTGGTGTTCGAGAGTTCAAGCCTAGCAAATTTCAATTTTTTTTTTTTTTTTTAATAGTAGTTTTATATATTCTGTCTATAGGTATAAGATTATTACTATTCAGTATTAATTATTTTAACAATATTAATTAGTCGAGTACATTTCTTATGATATATCTCAAAGCGATATATGTAATTTTACGATAATGTTATTTATGTTATTAAATTCTTTTACTATCATCTGTATATTCAAAAGAAAATATTAAAGAATAACAAGTTTCTCGTCTTGTTGAATACTACATATTATATTTAATTTAATGCCATGAAATATAAATAATCCGAATTAAATCTTGCATTAAAAAATATGTGTTTGTTGTAATTTAAAAAACGGTTGATTTACTAATGAATGATATTACTTTAGCTGTCATTTGATTTATACAATAACTAAATACCATAGTTTAAATGCAACTCTCTGGCCGATAATGAAATAAAATAGAAAAATTGTTGATAATTTAATATCTACCTGCATTATGTAAAATTCTGAGAAAAAAATACAGAAAAGTGAACTCTGGTGCGAGAATAATATTTCATTGCAGATTTTCCAGATGAGACGTAAGCAAAGAATTTTTAGAAGGATATTTATTACAATTTGAGATTTATTATTATAATTCTATGTAATTTATACGATTTCAAGAGTTCAATCAGTTATAAATTCTTGATCAAATCGCATTCAATTTTGTTAGTACTTTTTGAAAGATATTACAATTAATACATGGTCTTTAATTTGTCTGTATATTTAATTCAAAATAGGATCAATAGATGCCAATTACGTAGTGGATTTGATATTCTACAATTCTGTTAAAGTGTCTCATTAATATTAATATAAAATCCAAATGGCTTTGTCATCCCATTTTACTTTAATTTAAGCATACTAATGATTTTCAAATTATAAAAATTGCATACAGATGGAGAAATACACATTGACACAAAAAAGTAAAAGTATATACATATGAGAAAATCCCATAAAATTTTAAATTTGTGTGTCACTGGGTATTTCTCCATGTGTGTATTTTTATACTTTTAAAGGCATTATTATAAAATCATTAAATGTACTATAAATATCATGCGTCATTTATTACTAATTTCCACCCCCGAAAGTAAAGAATGCATAACAAAAACGCGAAAAATTCAGTGTCACGGAACTAGTTTACACTGCGAAGGTATATATACCCTCTTGAGACAATCACCTGATTTTGAAATTTATTTTTAAATTTTAACTCTAAATTTGAAAAGATCGATGCAATTGCATATTTATTTTTTATATTTAGAAACTTGAATTTTTTTCATTTATTTAATTCAAGTGATTTTTAAAAATTACGCTCTCCCGCACAACAACTTCGTGCCGTAATCACTCGACCACCTCCTTATTGTAAAAGATGATGCAAAACTAACAAATAGTTTAAACGTGGAGCCTTTATGAATTGTGTAGATAAAAATAATCTGCTAAATTTATTACCATATTTTACATTTTTGTAATAATTTGCTGATCGACTTTTGAAAAGAACGAATGGCATGTAGATAGTAGATATTTTTGTTGGTAAAATAAATATTGTAATTATTTTTCTAAATTATTTGATCTCTATATTGATTCGAGAATTTTCAAAATTTTCAATTTCTAAAATTATGAAATTTTTTAATTGTGTATATCAGCTGAATCATCGCACATCACGGCAAAATTTCATCAGATTTCACGTATCTCATACCGTTTACGAGATATTGCGTAAATTTGAAAATAAGTGTCAGTTAGGTGTCCAATAAGTGTACAAATCCATTTCATTTAAGTGTACAACACTTTTTGGACTCTTGTGTATTGAACGTTTAAATAAAGTGTACCATTTCCGGCAGAGCACTGCTAAATGTAATTGGAAATTGGTTTGAAATAAACATTTCACATTCCAAATTTTTAATCAAAAGTCATTTGTGGCTTTTATTTTCGAAAATAACTTTTTGTAATTGAAATGAATAATTACGAAATGAACATAATTTTAATATTTTTTCAGTGCAAAGCGGAAGTTATTTATTTTTATAGATTCATTTGAATTAAAATGAAGAATCATTAAGACATCGTATTCAAATGAATTCACCAGACTTTAATTGTTGTATTGATTTATTTTAAATTCATTTGGATTAAAGCAGGCATTATTTTGCTAAGTCATGCATTGAAATGGATTCATTAATTCCAGATATTAACTGTTATTATTTATGGATTCGATTGTATTAAAAAATTATCATTTCTATCGTCATTTGTATTCAGATGGATTCACGAATTTGGCCTTTTTCGATTATTTATAGTAGTTTCGGCAACGATATTATTTATGTATTCCTTGGATTCATTTGAATTCATATTTTTGTATTAAAATAATAGTGAAGTATTTTTGGATTCAAATGTATTCGAAAATTTCAAATAGCGTATTCAAAGCGAAAAATTAATCCAAGTCATTACATTTCAATACAATTTCGATTGCTGGGAAAGGCGCTGCTAAATACCGACTCGTTATTTTAATCAAATTCGTTTTCTCTGACGGCGTATATTCAATAAAAGCATATTTTTCAGAAAAAAATTCATTATTTTACATTAAAAAATGTATTAAAATTAATACAATAACGAAAGAAAACTAGCAAGAATAAATGTTGTAGATAACAAAGTGGACTGTATGAGTAGTACAAAAATTTCTTGCGTACTCCCGCTCGTTTTTAACCAATTTTTCTGAAATTTGACGTACGTTCGTAAAAAATGCATAAAAATGCCTAAAATGTATTTGGACTTGACTTTATATTTACTTTTTGTTTAATATGAATATTTTAGGTTAGGAACTGACGTTATCGACAGAGCTCCTTAAGGGCATGCCGTACTGTCCAGTCTATAATGTAGGATTTAACGATAAAAAATGTCAATTAAAAACGATTGATAATTACTTTTTCAAAATTCGGGTGATCGAGCTCAATTGGTAATTACTTCATGTAATACCCTACCAAATATAAAATAAATTCGTTGAGAACTGACCGAGAATTTTATGAAAAATGTAAAAATCATCTTTTTAATTACCAAGTGCGTTTGCTCACCTGAATTTTAAAAAAGCGATTCATTTTTAATTTACATATTTTTTTTCTCCACCTTATAGTTATAACCTTTATATACCTATATCCTTAATATTTCATTGCAGATTTTCCAGATGAGACGTAAGCAAAGAATTTTTAGAAGGATATTTATTACAATTTGAGATTTATTATTAAAATTCTATGTAATTTATACGAATTCAAGAGTTCAATCAGTTATAAATTCTTGATCAAATCGCATTCAATTTTGTTAGTACTTTTTGAAAGATATTGCAATTAATACATGGTCTTTAATTTGTCTGTATATTTAATTCAAAATAGGATCAATAGATGCCAATTACTTAGTGGATTTGACATTCTACAATTCTGTTAAAGTGTCTCAATAATATTAATATAAAATCCAAATGGCTTTGTCATCCCATTTTACTTTAATTTAAGCATACTAATGATTTTCAAATTATAAAAATTGCATACAGATGGAGAAATGCATATTGACACGAAAATTTAAAAGTATATACATATGAGAAAATCCCATAAACTTTTAAATTTGTGTGTCACTGTGTATTTTTCCATCTGTGTATTTTTATACTTTTAAAGGGATTATTATGAAATCATTAAATATACTATAAATATATCCGTATATAAATATCACGCGTCATTTATTACTAATTCACATTCACATATTCGGATTTCCACACCACCATTGAGGTACCGAATTCATCCCTGGTTAAGACAATTTTATTGTGAATTAAATTCTGATCATTAATATCAGTGATTAGTAACCAGGGATTGGTGCACTTCTTTTTTTTTAAGTGGAAAGATCGACTGTAGCCATAATGAAAACCACTTTTCCCACGTCTTAGTTGAAAGTGTCAAAATGTGAGACGAAATGCAGCTAAGTTTGAATATATTATATAGTGCGGTGTTTGAAATTGAAAATTTGAGTGCGAGGTAAGAAAGTAATTTAATTACCGAAAGCCCATCAATACGAAGGTTCGTATTCAAAAAAATATATAAAATAAATACAGATGAAATAATAGGGAATTATTTATATAAATTATCAGATTTTAATAATTCTAAGTGGGTTGCGTTTACTTTTAAGTTTTCTGAATTTATATTATTGGCTCGAAAATAGGTTTTAATTACACAAATTGAGTCGAGGACATTATTGCTTAGACAATTCCTCTTTGAAGATTTGACGTCTGTGACGATCGAAAAAACTCTTTCGGCAGGAGCGTTAGAATGGGGAAGAATACGAACGATTTTAAAAAGTTTAATTAAATTGGGGAAATGACCTACTCCGTTCGCATCTTTTTCTAAGAAAGGCCAAAAATCTTCGGGTGATTTTGACTTAAGCTGCTCAGTTTCATCGCGGGAAAAAAAGTCGGGCAAATTTCTCCATTCATTTAGTAGGGCGGTATCATTAATTAAAAGGGGAAATTGTTCAGCAACTTTAATTATATTTATTGAATTTCTATTTTCGCGAGAAAGTGCAAAATCGGGATTTAGAAAACAAAGATTTTTGAAAAATGGATCGAAAATAGGAAGACGAGATCGAATTTCGTGAATAGCAATCTTATAAAATTCCAAACACGTATTGCGCACTGTTTCCGCGATACCGGGATTTTCTTGTAAAAAGACCTCAGCTTCAGGTCCTACATTAATGGCGAAAATATCTTTAAAGATTTTCGAATCAGTGATGTTTATTGCTCCAATATTGTCAACATATTCTGGAAGAATGACATTATTTGAAAATAATGAAAGCAAGTTTGAACTTGTAGTTGATAATTCATGAACTATAAATTTTGTTGACTGGAACTTGGCATTGCACGCATTAAAATAATTTAAAACGTATTTCAAAAACAAAAGGAAAGCTTTAATTATAGGGTCGTTTAAGAGGTCAAAAATTTGTTTAGCATTTTTGTTTTTAGCGTCTTTAAAAGTTTCGAAAAGGAAAAATTCACGTACCGGTACCCAATTATCTAATAACCGAACGATGCAGTTGTACCGACATAACCACCGAGTTGCCGAAAGTTTTAATAATTTATTGGGTTTAACATTGTATAACGTTTGAATTTCGCGAAGTTGTGCACTTCTTTTTGAACTATTATTTACGTAGGTCGAAGCGAATTAACTCATCGACTGATTTTGGTATTTTATTACACGCATGATTCGCGACAAGTGCCAACGAATGACAAATGCATTTTACAATTAAAATGTGTGGGACCCGTTCTTTTAAAAGTGTTGCAAATGATTTTTTTGGGCCTACCATCACACTTGCGTTGTCAGAAGCTGCTGCTACAATATTATGCAAGGGAATTTCTTTCTGACTAAGAGATGAAACGAATGCATCAAAAACTTTTTGAGCTGAACAGTCTCGCGGATCAAGTTCCAGTAGCTCTAACAACGTTAGGATTGGCATGCCATTGTCGTCTATATATAATACCGTAATACAAAATTGTTTTTTTAAACCGATATCCGTACTCTCATCAACAAAGACAGAAAAAAGAGATTTTTTTAATTGTTCAATTAACGTTTTTTTTATGTCTGCGCCTATAACATTTGATACGATTTTAGTACATTTTGTAGCTCCGAGACGAATTTCGTTCGCGATTTTAGAGTCGGGTAACGCGGCCTTAACTGCTTTCATGAAATGCTCCGCAGTTGAAAATGAAATATTATGTTCAGCAAAGAAAGAAGAAAAAATAATTTCAGTTGTTTTTATTGAATTTTCGAAGTCGTTTAAAAGATTTGGATCGTTTTCCGTATTTGACAATTTACTGTTATCTTTATGAAGATCCGTATTAATATGTTGAATAATTTTATTTTTACCGGCATTTAACGTTTTATCACAAATTTTGCATATGAACTTCGTGTCGTCATGCATGTCAGGTTCCAGCCAATCGCCAAATTCAAAAACCCATTTTTGATTGAATTTTAATTTTTTAATTGAAGGTTCATCACTGCTTCGATTAGCCATTGCTAATAAGTAATTTACTTATCGCCTAGAATTAGGGAAATGTACCGCGATCACAAGTAAAAAAAGGAAAAATTTGACAGGTTATGCGCGCCCAAGGGCGAGAAAAACAACAAAATATTAAACACAATACGTAACTTGATAGAAAAAAGTACTCTTCAATAGCCGATGTAAATTATTGGGCTCAAAACTTGCCAAAGTATCAGCAGATTTGTCGAATTCCTGGGCAGCATGCAGAATCTCCATGAACCGTTTATGGAATGTTTACATTATGTTATAACCTAACTAACAAAAGCGCGGCGAACATTAAGAACTACAAAAACGCGGTAAAACCCGAAGCGCTAAAAGCAATAGAATCAAGATAAAATACATTACTCAAAAAACCAAAGGATATAGGTATTTAAAGGTTATAATTATAAGGTGGAATTGTTGTTTGATTAAATTCTCACGGCTGCCTTGGAAGATGTAAAATATTCTTTGCAAAATTTATCAGAGCACTGGGAAAGTTTAGCCTACATTCTGTTGCCTTAAACTTCTAACACGGGTGTTACTAATTCTTAACGTTTTCAATTGCATAATTCTCATAAATAGCTTTCATAATTTTATAAAAAAACCTACATTTTGAATGAATTCAAACTATGCGCATTTTACCTTATGTAGTCGATAAGGTAGGAATTTATGCAAAAAAAATGTAAATTAAAAATGAATCGCTTTTTTAAAATTCAGGTGAGCAAACGCACTTGGTAATTAAAAAGTTGATTTTTACATTTTTCATAAAATTCTCGGTCAGTTCTCAACGAATTTATTTTATATTTGGCAGGGTATTACATGAAGTAATTACCAATTGAGCTCGATCACCCGAATTTTGAAAAAGTAATTATCAATCGTTTTTAATTGACATTTTTTATCGTTAAATCCTATATTATAGACTGAACAGTACGGCATGCTCTTAAGAGGCCCTGTCGATAACGTCAGTTCCCAACCTAAAATATTCATATTAAACAAAAAGTAAACATAAAATCTGATAATTTATATAAATAATTCCCTATTATTTCATCTGTATTTATTTTATATATTTTTTTGAATACGAACCTTCGTATTGATGGGCTTTCGGTAATTAAATTACTTTCTTACCTCGCACTCAAATTTTCAATTTCAAACACCGCACTATATAATATATTCAAACTTAGCTGCATTTCGTCTCACATTTTGACACTTTCAACTAAGACGTGGGAAAAGTGGTTTTCATTATGGCTACAGTCGATCTTTCCACTTAAAAAAAAAGAAGTGCACCAATCCCTGGTTACTAATCACTGATATTAATGATCAGAATTTAATTCACAATAAAATTGTCTTAACCAGGGATGAATTCGGTACCTCAATGGTGGTGTGGAAATCCGAATATGTGAATGTGAATTAGTAATAAATGACGCGTGATATTTATATACGGATATATTTATAGTATATTTAATGATTTCATAATAATCCCTTTAAAAGTATAAAAATACACAGATGGAAAAATACACAGTGACACACAAATTTAAAAGTTTATGGGATTTTCTCATATGTATATACTTTTAAATTTTCGTGTCAATGTGCATTTCTCCATCTGTATGCAATTTTTATAATTTGAAAATCATTAGTATGCTTAAATTAAAGTAAAATGGGATGACAAAGCCATTTGGATTTTATATTAATATTATTGAGACACTTTAACAGAATTGTAGAATGTCAAATCCACTAAGTAATTGGCATCTATTGATCCTATTTTGAATTAAATATACAGACAAATTAAAGACCATGTATTAATTGCAATATCTTTCAAAAAGTACTAACAAAATTGAATGCGATTTGATCAAGAATTTATAACTGATTGAACTCTTGAATTCGTATAAATTACATAGAATTTTAATAATAAATCTCAAATTGTAATAAATATCCTTCTAAAAATTCTTTGCTTACGTCTCATCTGGAAAATCTGCAATGAAATATTAAGGATATAGGTATATAAAGGTTATAACTATAAGGTGGAGAAAAAAAATATGTAAATTAAAAATGAATCGCTTTTTTAAAATTCAGGTGAGCAAACGCACTTGGTAATTAAAAAGATGATTTTTACATTTTTCATAAAATTCTCGGTCAGTTCTCAACGAATTTATTTTATATTTGGTAGGGTATTACATGAAGTAATTACCAATTGAGCTCGATCACCCGAATTTTGAAAAAGTAATTATCAATCGTTTTTAATTGACATTTTTTATCGTTAAATCCTACATTATAGACTGGACAGTACGGCATGCCCTTGAGGAGCTCTGTCGATAACGTCAGTTCCTAACCTAAAATATTCATATTAAACAAAAAGTAAATATAAAGTCAAGTCCAAATACATTTTAGGCATTTTTATGCATTTTTTACGAACGTACGTCAAATTTCAGAAAAATTGGTTAACAACGAGCGGGAGTACGCAAGAAATTTTTGTACTACTCATACAGTCCACTTTGTTATCTACAACGTTTATTCTTGCTAGTTTTCTTTCGTTATTGTATTAATTTTAATACATTTTTTAATGTAAAATAATGAATTTTTTTCTGAAAAATATGCTTTTATTGAATATACGCCGTCAGAGAAAACGAATTTGATTAAAATAACGAGTCGGTATTTAGCAGCGCCTTTCCCAGCAATCGAAATTGTATTGAAATGTAATGACTTGGATTAATTTTTCGCTTTGAATACGCTATTTGAAATTTTCGAATACATTTGAATCCAAAAATACTTCACTATTATTTTAATACAAAAATATGAATTCAAATGAATCCAAGGAATACATAAATAATATCGTTGCCGAAACTACTATAAATAATCGAAAAAGGCCAAATTCGTGAATCCATCTGAATACAAATGACGATAGAAATGATAATTTTTTAATACAATCGAATCCATAAATAATAACAGTTAATATCTGGAATTAATGAATCCATTTCAATACATGACTTAGCAAAATAATGCCTGCTTTAATCCAAATGAATTTAAAATAAATCAATACAACAATTAAAGTCTGGTGAATTCATTTGAATACGATGTCTTAATGATTCTTCATTTTAATTCAAATGAATCTATAAAAATAAATAACTTCCGCTTTGCACTGAAAAAATATTAAAATTATGTTCATTTCGTAATTATTCATTTCAATTACAAAAAGTTATTTTCGAAAATAAAAGCCACAAATGACTTTTGATTAAAAATTTGGAATGTGAAATGTTTATTTCAAACCAATTTCCAATTACATTTAGCAGTGCTCTGCCGGAAATGGTACACTTTATTTAAACGTTCAATACACAAGAGTCCAAAAAGTGTTGTACATTTAAATGAAATGGATTTGTACACTTATTGGACACCTAACTGACACTTATTTTCAAATTTACGCAATATCTCGTAAACGGTATGAGATACGTGAAATCTGATGAAATTTTGCCGTGATGTGCGATGATTCAGCTGATATACACAATTAAAAAATTTCATAATTTTAGAAATTGAAAATTTTGAAAATTCTCGAATCAATATAGAGATCAAATAATTTAGAAAAATAATTACAATATTTATTTTACCAACAAAAATATCTACTATCTACATGCCATTCGTTCTTTTCAAAAGTCGATAAGCAAATTATTACAAAAATGTAAAATATGGTAATAAATTTAGCAGATTATTTTTATCTACACAATTCATAAAGGCTCCACGTTTAAACTATTTGTTAGTTTCGCATCATCTTTTACAATAAGGAGGTGGTCGAGTGATTACGGCACGAAGTTGTTGTGCGGGAGAGCGTAATTTTTAAAAATCACTTGAATTAAATAAATGAAAAAAATTCAAGTTTCTAAATATAAAAAATAAATATGCAATTGCATCGATCTTTTCAAATTTAGAGTTAAAATTTAAAAATAAATTTCAAAATCAGGTGATAGTACATTTAATGATTTTATAATAATGCCTTTAAAAGTATAAAAATACACACATGGAGAAATACCCAGTGACACACAAATTTAAAATTTTATGGGATTTTCTCATATGTATATACTTTTACTTTTTTGTGTCAATGTGTATTTCTCCATCTGTATGCAATTTTTATAATTTGAAAATCATTAGTATGCTTAAATTAAAGTAAAATGGGATGACAAAGCCATTTGGATTTTATATTAATATTAATGAGACACTTTAACAGAATTGTAGAATATCAAATCCACTACGTAATTGGCATCTATTGATCCTATTTTGAATTAAATATACAGACAAATTAAAGACCATGTATTAATTGTAATATCTTTCAAAAAGTACTAACAAAATTGAATGCGATTTGATCAAGAATTTATAACTGATTGAACTCTTGAAATCGTATAAATTACATAGAATTATAATAATAAATCTCAAATTGTAATAAATATCCTTCTAAAAATTCTTTGCTTACGTCTCATCTGGAAAATCTGCAATGAAATATTATTCTCGCACCAGAGTTCACTTTTCTGTATTTTTTTTCTCAGAATTTTACATAATGCAGGTAGATATTAAATTATCAACAATTTTTCTATTTTATTTCATTATCGGCCAGAGAGTTGCATTTAAACTATGGTATTTAGTTATTGTATAAATCAAATGACAGCTAAAGTAATATCATTCATTAGTAAATCAACCGTTTTTTAAATTACAACAAACACATATTTTTTAATGCAAGATTTAATTCGGATTATTTATATTTCATGGCATTAAATTAAATATAATATGTAGTATTCAACAATACGAGAAACTTGTTATTCTTTAATATTTTCTTTTGAATATACAGATGATAGTAAAAGAATTTAATAACATAAATAACATTATCGTAAAATTACATATATCGCTTTGAGATATATCATAAGAAATGTACTCGACTAATTAATATTGTTAAAATAATTAATACTGAATAGTAATAATCTTATACCTATAGACAGAATATATAAAACTACTATTAAAAAAAAAAAAAAAAATTGAAATTTGCTAGGCTTGAACTCTCGAACACCAGTGCGAAAGGCAAGCGCATGTACCACGGAACCACCGAAGGTGATACGGTGAAAAGTTGAAAGAATGCACATGTTCTTCCGTCGGTCGTCATTTGTTTAAATTTTTCGTGCGCCTCTGCTATATTCCTCCCCGCCGTTCAGCTCAGCCGGCCGAAGCGTGCCGAAGGCAGATGCGCACGGGAGGTTGCGCGTGAAATAGACACCATCTGAGAGCACTGTGCTGTACTTGCATGAATTGGCTGCTTTAATGGTACAGCGCCATAGACATATTAAGATGTTAGGTTACCTTTATTAGCTGGTAAACAGTCTATGTTTCATATGAGTGAACTTATACTACAATAGAGTTCACTTCTAACCTATTTAGCATAATAACATTCAATGCTTTCATAGCGGCAGTTTGCATGGTATGAAACCTACGTCATTGGTCCCGTGTGATATTGCAATTTTTTTAAAACAATTTCAGTTTTGCACTGTTTGATACTTATTTTGGAAGTTTAATCAATTTCACAATTGGATACACAAGTAACTATAGATACAGAACTTTTATCAGAATATTATACTTCTTTTTACAAATTTATATATAAAAGTGACAGCTTTCAAATGACTTGGAACCATAAGCGAGCAAGTCCTCTATGAAGACATAAAAAAAAGTTTGTCAACATAATTTTCTTATTTCTTCTTTCACCGATTTGCTTAGAAGTAGCAAATAAGCTCTTATGAGCTTTCTTCCTGTATTATGAATACTAATAATACTAATAATAATAATAATTAATTAAAATTCGTATATGTATGACTATTACAGTTCGTAAAGATGGTAATGCAGATACCTTCTGGATTGAATCCAGAAGTATTTTCAGCCTACCTATCGAAATCAATTACGATTTCCGTATAACCAGGCTATATTTAATATTTTATTTTTAAATTAATTTAAAAATATAATTTGATGGTAAATAAATTATAGAAAAATATGAAAAACTGAATATGTGTAGAATACCGAAAAAAAAAAGGGGAACTCAGAAGAACATGTTTTTTTGGAGGAACCGGGGTACGATCCCGGGGCCTTTCGATTGCCGGTCGAATGCTCTACCAATTTTTTTTTCGGTTTTCTACACATATTCAGTTTTTCATATTTTTCTATAATTTATTTACCATCAAATTATATTTTTAAATTAATTTAAAAATAAAATATGAAATATAGCCTGGTTATACGGAAATCGTAATTGATTTCGATAGATAGGCTGAAAATACTTCTGGATTAAATACAGAAGGTATCTGCATTACCATCTTTACGAACTGTAATGGTCATACATAAACGAATTTTAATTAATTTAATGTTTTCAGTTCATTTGCAGAAAAAATAATTCATCAATAATAATAATAATAATAATAATTGGGATATACATTTGTTAGAAGAAAATACTAATTGCTGTTTTCAGCAAGATTGGTGCTTACTTCTATCTGTACAGGTTGATTTGCTCATGAACTGACACTCATTATTAATATTAAAAAAAATACAATTTATAAATAATATCATTAAATAATGGGAAACAAAAAATAGATAGATATAAATACTAACTTCTTTATCTTTTAAGCCAAGTAAAAGAACTTCTTCCATGAGAGTAAGGCGGGTTTCTTTGTCAGAATCCTCATCAATAGTTGGATTTGAGTTGAGATCACTAGCAATGCAATCAGACTCAGAATGAGACTGTTTATCTGGATCTCGAGAAGTTTCATTTAGATCATCTTGAGCCAACCCTCCACTAGTACTACTGTGAACAACCCGACGTCTTTGCACCACACCATCGGAACGATTCATAGTTAAAAAACGTATTAAGCTGGAAAACAGTACAGAATTTTTGTTAAAGTACTAACGTTTTTTTTCACTCAGATCGCTCCTTATAAATTTCACGACAAATACAATGTTGATGCTCTTTTGGTGGGTAAGTTGGTAAATACAACATATTTTGCTATGATTACTAATTATTAGAATTATTTAGATCCTGTTCTTTATTTTTTAGTTCACAGCGTTAAAATATATAAATGTATATCAGATGCTAGTTTCGAATTTGCAGTAGACTTTTTAATTCAGTGAAATTTTAAGTACAAGTAACTTTTATTTCAGTCAATGTAGCCCACAGAACATTTACTAAGAGAAGCGAATGTTTAATGTTAGATGTGGAAAATAGAAAAGCAATCGAGAACGCCATCCCAGCGTTGGGAATGAAACTAAATTTGGGTGAGAAAAAAGAATTCATAGATCTTCAGGTATTAAAATGGTTGCGTTGGAACGTTGGATTGAGGGACTTAGCCTAATGATAATGGTCTTAGCAGGTGGTCTGCCGAACGTAAAGCCCAGTCTACACAGCGCGGCCAAACTGACCAACATTTCCGATCCTACTCATGGTGGAAGTATACATGGTGTCATGGTGGAAGTCACGGGGGTGACATTCCCTATACTCCCAATGCTTTCTGTACATCTGGCTAAAGTGCCTGCTAGATGCTTCCTGATTCTCCTGCCTGTGGCGCTGGAGGTAGGAAGCCCGGCTAGCCTAACGAAGTCCGTTTACGCGGGAAATTTTATTGGACCAATCCCGTAGAGCGCACGCGTTTTCTATACTTTCTCTATTTCAAATTCTAGGATTCAAATTTTTATGATATATAACTTTATGATATATAAAGGATTCGAATTTTTATGGTACACATTACATTCTTCAAGTAATGTCGCGAATTGATGAAGAATAGAGACTTGCAGTAAGTTGAATGTTAAATTTTTGTTCGATCTGTTACTGAAGTTATGTTTTTTATTATTTTATTATGGATATTAAATTTTCTATTATTGCTATTAGGTTTTTTAAAATGCCACATTGTAGTGTGTACGGTTGCAATTCAGGATATGCGAGTAATCCTGAACAAGTTTCTGTTTTCCGTGCACCCCAAAGACCCCAAACTAAAACTTTAAGAACGCAACGGGATGCTGTTGTTCCAAGAATGAAAGATGGGAAAAGAAAAAATTATTATGTTTGTGAAAAACATTTCAAACATAATCAAATTATAAGAAAACGTGAAATTCGTGATGTTAGTGGATGTGTAATACTTGGATTTGTAAGTTTATTAAAATTCCAATTCGATGATAATTTATTAGCCGTAACAATTAAAAATATTATGATTTAGAGTTCATATAAAATTCCACGCCTGGAAGTTAACAGAGTTCCATCAATTTTTAATACAATAACGCAAACGCTAAACAATAAACGTGACACAATACTGGCTACTAATACTGATGCTGAAGTGAATGACATACCGAATACTGCTAGTGACGCATTAGAAACTATCAGTACTGATGCTGAAATGCCCGAAATGACGAATAGTGGTAGTATAGTTTATGGTGTAAGTATCAAAATAGTAACGTTAAACAAAAATATTAAAATTGATTAAATTGTGAGCGAAATAAAATCCAAACTTTCTGCATAACACCCTGCAAATACGAAGATGAGAACAGAATTATAGAGTATTTGGGTGGGAAAAGTAAATTTGCGATGCAAATAATAACCCAGTTAACAGATGAAGAATTAAAATAGATTTATTTGCTAATGTTGATGACTTATGCCTTAGAGTGCATGGGTGGATAAAGCGAAAAAATGAGAAAACTTTTGCTCCAAGTTTTCAACTTCAAAAGTGAATTTTCTCACAGTTTATTTTGTATAAAATATTTGTCAATATTATGGCTACCAAAGGAGTCAGTTCGATACAATTCTTTTGCTAGGAAATATTAAAAAAATAAGCTTGAATTCTGTCAGGTTAGGGACCTTTCATTTCATATTAAATTACCTAATTAAAGTTCTTAAAACAAAATAGTTATCTTTGATTGTCATGGTTTACGTGTAATATGGCATAGTCTGTTATTTGTACAGCAGAAATTCTCTCAAGAGAAATCCTCTAGTCTTATATAAGCAAATGACTTTAATTGTACATATTTTCATTTATTTACCTATTCTTCCACCGTGAACACCATGTTTGCATTTTTTAAAAAAGTTGCGACGTACGTATGTATACATATATGTACACATGGTCGCGACATCACGTAACAATGTCAGGTTATCGGGCTCTAGTGGCACGTGACCGGCTACCTTAAGGCGGACAACTTTACACAGGAGTGTCGCCCCCGTGGTGGAAGTATACATGGTGTGCTCAGAACTCTGACGCCACGCCCCTTTTCTGGCCGGCAGCCAAGAAACTTACGAAATGTTGCCAACCATGTAAAAATAAATTTTTAAGCTCTGTAAGTTGGTAAATGTACGTATGTGTTTGTGTGTACATATACTTCAATACTGTCACGGCCCACGGCATTGAAAGGAGCCGTCGGCGGTCTAAGCTTGTCGGCTCTTGGGAGGGGAGCGGAGCGAGAGGAAAATATTAAACAAATGACGGGGGGTTCAACTTTATCAGATACTTCGAATGTTATATTTGTGTATACTCGTCGTAGTCGAGTGGTACAAGCGCATGAGTTGAAGCACAACGGGTTATTTTTTTAGTTCGATTTCGACTTCGAGGATTTTTTTTTTTTTTTTTTTTATTTCTTATTTACTCAACATTTGTAACGTAAACAATTTTTTACTTATTTACTATTAGTTATTTTATTTACAAAAATGAATTGTAAAAAAAAATTACAAACATTAAACAATATGTCTTTGCAGAATGACATTTGTAAAAATCGAATTCTTTGTAATATTAACAAAAATAAATGTACAATATTTTATTGTAATTTCCGAAATAATATACAAAAATTACAAGTCGTACATTTTTTCTAAAAAAGTTATTGTAGTTAATATAAGCTTGTAATTGATTTTTTTATGTTTCAAATATAATGTAGACCTGCCATCTAACATCGGCCGGTATCTTTATTTATATATATATATATATATATATATATATATATATATATATATATATATACGGCAACGATTTATATTGCTTTTACGTAAATGGAAACATCTTTTACAGAATACAGAGTGAACGAAACTATCGTGCAAACAAATTTAGGAAACAAATATTTGTAATACTCGATTAATGTAATATTAAAATAAAAAGATGTTTTTTTACTTCTGCAATGAAATTGTACTAAATTACTAACTGCTTTTTTGAAATATTTCAATACAGCTAGACAATAATATTTTTATCCCGTTAGAAAACTTATATGATTGCACTATAACAGCATTCTGTAAATCAGTATATCTATATAGTATAAAATCTTATTTAAATTAGTTATACATTTTCACCAATATTTTTTCAAATTATTCTTTTACGTATTAATTAATTAAATAAATATATTATACTAATGTTATTGTAATACACCGATGAAGATATCGAAAATTAGTACATTATGTTTCCGGTACTGATTTTCATTAACCTATTAAAAAACCACATGTTTGGCACAAGACTGGATATATGGTCTATTATTTATCAACAAATTGTCCAATTTCATTCCCGACTAGAAAAGGTGATAAATAATTGATAATCATTTCGTTAAAAAAATGGTTCAAATATAATTTTTCCTTTTATAACAATATACAATAAATTTAGTTTACTATATTTATAAGAAATAGTAAAAAAACGTTAGCAAAATCCAAACGTTTATTGATAAATAGGTTGTATTAACAAATTTCTGAATTAACAAAACGTTTGTTGCAATTGAAAATTTTAAGAATAAGTTATATACTGATTTTTTAATAACATTTAAGTAAATGTTAATAAATATATATATATGTATATATATATATACGCTTATATGATCGACGCCATCGCTTTAATACACAAATTAAAACTATATGTTATTTATAGTTTATATGTTGTATGTTAAATATAATACAATTCGGATTTACTATTTTATCGGAATGCAGATATCTTTAGAAAGATTATTTATAAAAGGGAATGTTATCGATATTCGTTTAATCCTTGATCACAATATCGATTTTAAAATATTATTATTAAATGAATTCAATAGATTCATTATTGTCAAATTGAATTAAAGACGGAATTAAAGTCAACAAAAAAATTATTGCATAAGCTCAATGTTTCTATAGATATTCGACGTATTGTCAGCCTTTATAGGCATTCAGCTTGTGCAAATAATTTTTTTGTTGACTGTAATATTAAGTTTTTAATTCAATATCACAATAATGAATCTGTTGAAAATTCTATTCAACGTACCGTAAATTGGGGTAAAGTCGGCTATTTTTCATCGTTTTTTGCTTAAATCGTCATGAGAAAACTTAAAATAATTATTGGTATTTTTAATATGGAAAACAATTTTCTAACACCATTGGAAATAAAATATGGCCATCTCATAAATTTCTATGTGTGAAATCCGCTCTTTAACCCTTAGAGGCATATTGAATATAAATAAATAATAAATAAATATATAGTAGTAGTAGTAGTATAAATTTTATTTCCCTTAAATAAGAATATTACATTCTGTTGGGAAGGAGTTTCATTTCCGTAAATAAGTAAATTACATTCCATAATAGTATGAGTACATGCAAAGGCATCAGACAGACCTTACTTGCAGCGAATAGATTTTATACATAGATAAGACATAGCGCAAGAACATAGATTTGCATGGTAACTGCCTAAATATTTAACAAAAATTTTCTCCTGCGAAAGCGTTCTTGATATAATGATGAAGCAGCTTCGTAGCCTCTAAATCCTGGGCAGTTAGAAGTAGAGACAGCGAGTTAGTTGCCATTCTGGTATTGTCTGCTAGTGAGTCACGACACGGTTTCGTCTGAGGGCATTCGCCTAAAAAGTGGTACAGTGAATCATTAGCTATATAATTACATAACGGGCAGTTAGTGGTCGGGTCGAATTTATAACACACGCGGTCTATAATAAAGGAACGGGTGTGGACCGTAGCCGTTCTTAATTGCATTTTGAGACGCGCGAAGGGTAAAGGGCAGCGTTTTGGGTATAGAGTCTCGTAGCCATCAGTATAAGCTCTAACGATCGGAAACTGGATAGCAACCGAGTTACAATATCTCAACACGTCGTTCGATCGCTGTTGTTGCGCAAATTGGTGGCACGCCTGCGCCAGGTTTGCTTCCCAAAAGTCCGCAGAGAAGTTGGTCCACAAGTCTGCGAATTGTGGAGAACACAAAACGAGCTTGAGCTGTGATACCCAATTATACGATACAAGGTTAGATCTCCCCTGGCTTAATTCTGCTAGACGCAAAAGCCCCATACGCGGCAAACTTGTAGGAGGCTGCTTTAAATAGCGTATGATTAGGGACATCGCTCGCTTTGTGATCTCCACCGAGATTGGGTAGAGCCCTAGTTCGAGGCGTACAAGGTAAGCCGGCGTATTCTTGGGCAGGCAATAGAGGCGTTTGAAAAACTCAACCTGTATTGCCTCGAGTTGGTTTAAGTGCTGGAGTGCCCAGCACGGTGCAGCGTATAGTAAGACGGAAACGATCATTGCTTGGTATAGCTTGAGGGTCCCGACCCACGCGTCCGCCCGCGCCGAAGCCATAATGGCCAGGACAGAAGCCGTAGCTTGACGCGTCCTCGCCACAGCGTCCTCGGTCGCCTTGAGACCCTTTGCCGACGAAGAGACAATTGTGCCCAAGTAGCGATAAGTTGGAACGATTTCGACCGACCTCCCTGCATAGAAAAAACGCCTCGAGGCAGCACCTAGACGACCTGCTTTTCGAAAAACAATAAGCTTAGTTTTGTCGATGTTTACAGTCAAGCCGTTCAGATTACAGTAATCCTCAAGGATTTGGAGCTTCAAACTAAGGTCTGCGGGTGAATATGCAAATATCGTCATGTCGTCGGCAAAGAGAAGCAACAGTAGGTCAAAGACTCGTGTGTAGTCGACCCCTCTCACGCCACGGGACCGAAAGAATGACAAGATGTCAGCCAAAAATAAAATAAATAAGAGCGGACTAATTACTTCGCCCTGGAGCACGCCGACTGTTACCTTAAAAGGGTCGGAGGAGGTTCCATCACATTTGGTCGATACCGCAGCTTTCGCGTACATAGCTTTCAAAAAACGAACTAGTTTGGCACTTAAACCAAGAGAATATAATTTCTGCCACAAAAGATCGTGCGGGACGGAGTCGAAAGCACGTCGAAAATCTACAAAAAGGGTATAACATTTCGCGGCTTTATGTCTTAAATGTATCTGCACTGCAGCATTTAAAATAAAAATATTGTCCTCAGTCGAACGACCTCTCCTGAAACCCGCCTGCTCGTTCGGTAAAACACTATTCCGATTTGCCCACGCCTCCATCCTCCCCACAATAATTTGTGACAACAATTTCGCCAGCGCATTCGTCACCGCTATTGCTCTGTAGTTTTCTGGATTATCGCGGTCGCCTTTTTTGAAGAGCATAAAGAGATTGGCGCTCATCCAACCCTCTGGTATTTGTTCATACATAAATATGTAGTTGAAAAGGTCAAGAGTATAGCCGCGCCATTCACCTACCAGAAGTTTCAGAAGCTCTGCAGGAAGGCCGTCAGGCCCGATTGCCTTGCCTGTTTTCAATCTCTTCATGCTCTCCAATAATTCTCGCTCTGTAATAGGAGTATCAAGGTCGCGGTCGTAAGTACCAAAAAAGTTGACGGTAACGGAGGTTTATACGGGTATAGCTGTGCTAGATGCGCGTTCCAAGACTGAATAGTGATTTTGTTAGTTCGCAGGGGGGGGGGCCGTCTAAGAGAGCGTATTGTGGACCAGAACGTACTGGCTTCTTTGACCGACGCGAACTTGTCTGCAATTTTTTCCGCATATTGCTTTTTAAACCGCTGAATAGTTTGCGTATACATTTTTTTTGCTAGTAAATAGTCGATTTCCGACTGCGATGTAGTATTGCGACGCAAGGCAGTTAAGGATCCACTTAACAATTTCCTTGCTTGCTTACACTCCTTATCGAACCACGGCATTTTCGGACGCGCGGGCTGGTAGCGGTTGCACGAGTCGCGTAAAAGACCAGCGTTCTTTGCCATCTTGATCAAGTTTACAGAGAAGGAAGGGAGGATCTCTTTGGCAGGAAGGTTAACATCAATGCCATCGCGTGGGGTAGTTCTGTTTAGGGTTTCTTGGAATTTACGAGTTCCTTCAGGCGTAACATGGATCCTCCTTCCTTCACTGCGACGAGATTCGATTCGCGGGGCTAGTTTGGCCGAGAGAGACAAATCCAGTTTAAGTAATACCGATAAGTGGTCTGAACTGCCGGGCTCCGTTCCGATGATAAGATTTTTAACATATTGTAAATGGTCACCGGAGATCCAGACCAAGTCAACCACGCTCCGGCCCCTCTCGCACAGAAAAGTATAGCGTGCCGGAGAATCGGCGATCGTGCGACCATTTAATAAAACAAAATTGTTGTCCCTCATGAAATTATAAAGAAGCGCACCTCTCCGATTAGCTCTCGGATCGAAAGAGCGCCTATCACGACAAAGAAGCGTTCCAGTAAAAAGATCGAGAAAATCGCGTTCCAAGTCCAGGGCCCCTACCCAGGAATTGAAGTCACCGCCGAGTACTATTGTAGCTAGTGGTGAAGCTGTATGAAAATTGTCTATACTGGTTTGCAGCTTATCAAGCAGAGGGGAGAGGTCAGCATCGGGAGGGAAGTAGAAGGAACCTAGGATTGTAGGAATCGGAAATGATTTAATATGAGTAAAAATCCAGTTGGCGGTAACCTCGAGGATCCTTGGGGATCCCTGGTTCGGAATTATCGAGAGCATACCACCACTATACCTGCCCCTAGAGCCTGAGAGGACTGCAGGAGAGTTCACTAGCAGATGATCTTGGAGATGCAGAGAAGTGACGTCGTCCGGTTTCCAAGTTTCAGAGAAGTTTAGTATTGTTGCTGCAGCGACGTTTATTGAGGATAGATTTTGCGGGCCGTGTATGTTCCAGAAAAGGATGGAAATTTCCGGAATAGCAGCTAGTCCTGCATAGCTAACATCTGCGATCTGGCGCGGAGGTGAAAAAGTCGGCTGGGCTGACCTAGGCACTATTCTATGCGCAAGAGCTGCAATGCTGTGACAGCCGCCCCCGTTCTTGCTTACGCGGGCGGATGGTGACCGTTTTTTGAAGGTTGCGCTGGCGCATCTAAAACTTGCGCAAATGTTTTGCGCGGCTTTTCCAGGGGCGCCTTTTTGACGTTTGTAAATTTTTCTTGGTCATCTGACCAGTTAAACCATTCGCCATCTATCTGCAGGCGAAGATGCTTCCTGACCACCTTCTTACCTTCCTGCGTAGCCTTCCTGGACAGTTCGCGAGCATGGAAGCTTATTTTCATCTCGTGTTTTGTAAGGTCCTCTGAAACATAAATGTTTTTATTCACCAAAACTCGCCTTTTATTAGTGAGGATGTACGACTTAGCTCGAGCAGATATTAATTCCACCATAATAGTGGGAGACTCTCGTTTAATAACGTAGGCTCGATCGACAACATTTTGGAGATTGAAATTAGTATGTAGAAACTGGTCCACTGTGGCAGTTTATGTAATCCTCCGAAATTTGAAGACCAGTTATTATAATATTTTTTTTCCTCGATGCTTTGTCCTGCTGTTCAATTTTGGCTGCAAGATTCTTTAGTTGCTCGTCTTTTTCAGCTAATGATTTTTTAAGACCGCTTATTTCTTCCATAACCTCGGTTTTGAATGCTGTGAAGGCGTTTAGCAATTGGTTGGATTCCGTTTTCCTTTCAAGATTAGCAGCATCCATTTTATCATTGACAGCGTCAATTTTTGCTGTCAAAGCGCCGATTATGCTGTCCTGCAGTTTTTGGATGGTATCTTGGTCCATTTCGGCGTCTGTCCTTAGTGGGGCTTGGGGCTGCAGCGAAGGAGGGCGCAGTCGTATTTTCGTCGGCTGAGTTTGATCCTTGGATGCTTTCGGAGAAAGCTCGGGCGAGCGATGACGTTTGGACGACTCGTAAAAGCTGGTTATAGAGGCTTGCGCGGGACTACTAAGCTGTCGCCATCTCAGGGCAGTCGATGGCCGGCCCACTGTAGTCACACTTGGTTGAGATGTGGTGGAAAGCTCGTCCCTGCTGCGTATCGCTGTGGAGATGGGCGTTGTCTCGGGGCCTGGCAGTGAGGGGGTCCCCTCTTCCATGAGGGACTCCCGGGACGTGCTGCCTCTGCCGAAAATTCTCTGAGCTTTATGTAGTAACAGGCAATTAGGCGGTGGGAGGAATCCACGTCACTAGATGCGTGCCAAACAATGCGCGCAAGGTCCCTTTGAGTTACACGTACACTGACGTACACGTGGCAACCAGGAGAGACAAAAAATAAATGCGTAAAAAGAAATTCAGACACTCACTGCTCACAAACACTGGCAAGCACGACAGCCTAAAGGGCACCAGAATCAAAATTGTCGTTCGAGAGCACCGAAACAAAAGTCACTTAGGTTATGAACTCAGGTCCAGCACAGTTCGACAAGAGAAGAAGGCATTTGCGGGGCGCAAAAAACTGCACTATACTAGCGGCACAAGGGTCGCAATTCCCGAGTTTAAAAAACGTTATGAATCCCGTTTCAACTCCGCTCGAAATAGCAAGACGAGTCTTTCAGTAAGAGCCCGGCGGTTGACGGTGCTGTCAGTTGCGCTAACGAAAACAAACTCAATAATAAATAAATATGAATTAAAATAATTCACTTCTAGAATATTTAAAAAAAAACGTTAAAAAGAGTAATTTTTGAAAATAAATAAATAATAAATATATATGAATTTACAGATGAAATTTAAACATTTAATTCTTTTTTAATAACAAATAATTTTTCAAAATACTTCTCACAATTTTAATACTTATGGGGTAAAAAAATAAAAAAAATAAAATTGGAAAGACAGAAACCCCGAGGACTCGAACTACCGACCTCCGGTTCCATAAGCAAACACTCTACCAATGGAGCCAACAAGGCTCAAACATAAAGCTCGAATGTTGGTCGCATTTGATCATCAGATAATCAGAAAAATATATTAATGTTATTATCATTCAATTAAAATAATTTACTACTGGGATGTTTTTAAATTATAATTGTTTATTAAAACATGATAAACAGTAACATTGAAGTTACCATTTATGCTGTACTTTCGATACTATCTTCTTATAAGTGCTTTATTGTCATGAAAGTTTAATTAAAACTTAAATGGGGATTATTTAATCACAAATTTGATAATATATTTTACAATTGCCTTTACTTTAAAAAACGTATACCGTATTTTATCTGCATTGTAACTGAAAAACAAAAGTTTGACTGTTTGTATGCGTGAAAAAAAAATATTTATCAAAATTCTTGATAAATATTTCAACGAACATATTTTACGCCGACATTGACAAAAATAGTTTGTTTCTAGAATGTTGTTGAACAATAATTTATTAATATTTAACAAGAAAAGTTAGATTGATAAGCGCGATGTCATTTTAAAAATGCCACGATTTTTCCGTTAACGTTTCAACTGGCTGATGCATGTCTCACGTGTGTCGCGACACCCAATGCCCTGATTGATATAGCCAACATAAAAGCATAATATTTTGTTTCTCCGCAGTTGGCAACATTCCCTATGTTTCTCGGCGACTCGTGGGAGCGAGAAACGATTTTAGAGAGAGAAGGCGAAACTACTGAGCACACCATGTATACTTCCACCATGGATCCTACTCAAGGCGCGTTTCTTCTCCCACCGCTTTCCGCCGCGTCACGCGAGATTCCGCATCTCGAGCAATCAGGCGTGAGCAGGGATACCGCGAAAGTTGACTGCCGGCGCGCTGCTACGCGGAACTCGCTTCGTTTCAATTATATGCACGCAGTGGATTTGGATGCTTGGATCTTCTCAATGTACTTTATTCAATATTTCGCTTTTATTATAATTGAACAAAACATAATAGCTGTTCATTTTTCTATGAGACGCATTATTTTCTAGTATACCAGACGTACTAATAACATAAATCCGCATTCATTTTCAAAATCGCAATTTCGTATGATATAATTTCATGAATCTTTTTTTTTTTATAATTTCAATATATTTTTCATGAAAACAAAAAATATCTTCTATACATATCTTTTTATCTAAAGCAGGAATTCAATGAATCATTTTAATTTATTTCTTGATTCTATTTCACCATTAAAATCTACTTTTGGGTTAATAAAATACACAAAATTCACTTTTCTGATATGAGAATACAATTTCATGCAATGTGTTAATTTGACTGTATTGTGTGCATGCTGTTATAATTTACGTAATTACTTCATTAATTTGTACTAATTTTATAAACTGTATTTTCATAATGTAATCAAATTTCATTAATCGTTACTTTATAATTTTGATCTATTCTTCTTTTGAGGATTTTGAATATGGAAAAGAAACATTTAAGAAATATCTTTTCTATTTAAATTCAAAATTCTATGAATAATTGCTACTTATTTCTTGCATTTATTCTACTCGTAAATTTATACTTTTGGGTTAATAAAATACACAAAATTCACTTTTCTGATATGAGAATACAATTTCATGCAATGTGTTAATTTTACTGAATTTGCATTAATTTAAAAAATTGTAGTTGTTATTGAATTTCAATAATCTTTTCTTCATAATTTTGATTTATTTTTATATTTGTGTCTTTATAGTGCATTTTCCTGGTTTACCTTATTAATTTTTAGTTCATTTTAGTTAAGTTAAATTTATTTTAAAAAATATCATTACGATTTAATAATCATAAAATTTGAAGTTATGAAACGGAAGGAATTAATTGCTTCAAGATGATTGTGAGCTGGAATTTAATTTTCAGTTTTGGGATGGAATTAATACTTTTAAACGTCCTTTCGGAAATATATTACAGGTTGGACAGTAATGTCGGATATATAAGCTGTATGATTTACTTGATTGATAAGCCAAATAATTTGCTATTCTGATCCTTATCTTAAAAAGAAAAACAATTATTTCATGCTCGCATCCTCGTTATTTGGATTAATACATTTAAAAAGGAAATAGTTAATTTTAAACGGGATAATAGTTAACTTGAATGCCTCTACGTTTTATTATTGTATGCATATATGCATTTCAGAGGATTGTAGGTCATTTTCCCCTCCCGTCTTTCCCCCGGTCAATTTTCTCCTCCCATGTTTCCCCATGGGCATTATTCCCCACGGACGACATTCCCCTTAACAAGTTGTCCCCCCGAAATAAAATGTTATTTATATATTATTTTGTTTAATTTCTACTGACTATAATGAAATATTACATCCGATATTTTCTAAATATTTTACAATTTCGTTGTTTTCTACATATGTATCATATTTCGAAACGATATTGAGAAAGCGTTTTTCAAGTCTGAGCTGTACATGTTGTCTTTTCTTCTTCACAAGTCTACTTAGGTTAAGCTCTCGAATCATCGCATCCGTGTCACCTTGCTCTTTTTTTAATTCATGTATGAATGTGTACAGACTAGGATGGGACTTTCCGACTACAAGTCGGAATCTGTTGTGCCATCCTTCTGACTGGTTATTCGTTCTAGCAACGTTGTTGAGAACAGATTCATATACGTTCCACAACTCCGGAGGATATCTCGGAGCAACTGCTTTGCGTCGGCCCCTCGCGGGCTTCCCGCGGATGTAATTAATCTGAGAAAAGGATAATAATCAGATGCGATGTATAGAATATATCTAATATATATAGTAAAATAACGTACTTCGAAGAAATCGGCAATCGTCTGAAAATTTTCTGGTGCCTGTTCTGAAAATGTATCGAATGCCTCTGGTACATCCTCTGCAGGTACAAAAGCAAGAGCTGCCATCATTTGAGCGGCAGTTTTTGAACTTCTATCATCTGGATTAGTTTACGCAGTTGTGAGCCCCTCGGCCTGTATTCTTCAGTAGATCGTTTGTTTTAGGTGAAAGAAGCAGCATTTTATTGTGGTTTTATCGAAAATATTTTTACAGGAATTCAGTATAGCAACCTCAAAATCAGAGATTACAAATTGTGGTTCTCTGTTAATTCCAATTTTTGTCGCTTCAGCCGAAATAACCTGAAAAACCTTAGTGTACGCACTTTCCGTTTTACTTGTAAGTAATGCGTATACAAAAGGGAGAGCAATTTCTCGTTCCATGCCATCAGATGATTGCTGTGAAACGGAGCCTAAAATAGCGAACACTTGCATGAAAATGGACGGTGCCGTGTCGAACGTACCATCAACAAACCATGTACGACATCTGTATAATGCTAGTAAATTTTGTTGCGTCGAATAAATAAGAATCCGCTCACTGGGAATGTCATTATCGTCGAAAGAGTCATACATCAAAAATTTTTCACCTGACAGAGCTAACTGGTATTCTCCAGGAATGTCAAGAAGGTCATCCAATGATGTTGGATTTGTTGGCAGATCTCGAAGTCTCTCACGTACGATGGCCTTTCGCAAGTTTTCTCGGCTTGGCAATTCCGCTAATACATTTGCGGGAACGTCTTGCAATGTTCGCAAAAGTTGCACTGGTCTTGCTTCGGGGTTAGCAGTAGAAAGAGCTTTCAGATTTGCCCTAACCTTCAGAGCCTTAGCTTCTTCCAAATTTGGCGCATGCTTGTGTATTGAAACCTCAGGACCTCCGCGGAGAATATTGGGAGTTCGCCCTGGAGAAGTTGTCATAATATACGAATGTAGTTAAATTAGCGGTTAATATAAAAAATTACGGTTACGTTAAATTTTGACTGTTGGTTTTTGACATGAACTATGGGGTTAATAACAAATGGACATCGACATCGACGTTCAACCTAAAATTGAATAGCTCACGCTCGGAAAAGGGGGGAAAATTATTAAAGGGGGGGAAAAAAGACCGGGGGAAAAATAGGTGGGGAAAATTGATTGAATTGGATCTTCTCAATGTACTTTATTCAATATTTCGCTTTTATTATAATTGAACAAAACATAATAGCTGTTCATTTTTCTATGAGATGCATTATTTTCTAGTATACTAGACGTGTTAATAACATAAATCCGCATTCATTTTCAAAATCGCATTTTCGTATGATATAATTTCATGAATCTTTTTTTTTTTATAATTTCAATATATTTTTCATAAAAACAAAAAATATCTTCTATACATATCTTTTTATCTAAAGCAGGAATTCAATGAATCATTTTTATTTATTTCTTGATTCTATTTCACCATTAAAATCTACTTTTGGGTTAATAAAATACACAAAATTCACTTTTCTGATATGAGAATACAATTTCATGCAATGTGTTAATTTTACTGTATTGTGTGCATGCTGTTATAATTTACGTAATTACTTCATTAATTTGCACTAATTTTATAAACTGTATTTTCATAATGTGATCAAATTTCATTAATCGTTACTTTATAATTTTGATCTATTCTTCTTTTGAGGATTTTGAATATGGAAAAGAAACATTTAAGAAATATCTTTTCTATTTAAATTCAAAATTCTATGAATAATTGCTACTTATTTCTTGCGTTTATTCTACTCGTAAATTTGTAAACCATTTCATAAAGTATACCAAATTGATTGATGTGTATGATATGACATAATTCCATAAATTATATTCGATATTGCCCTATGGTAAAATGGATGTCAGTGTTTGTCAATGGGCTTTAATAAAAATTTTTATTGTTTTATAATTAAACAGATAATACTCATTAGTGATTGTTCTATGTAATGTATTATTTTATTTCTCAGTGTACATACGCTTTTGTATCCGGTTCTTTTCAACGTAACCTATGAAGTGGAACAACTTTACTCCTAAAAAATTAAACTAATTAAATCGTTGGTTTTTCTACATTACGTAGTTAATCGGTTTAAAGACAATTTTCAGAGAATTGATTGAGAAGTGACAAAGATTTATACAGTTTAATATTATTCCAATTAATAGAAATGTTTGTTATATAATATTATTAGCTAGCTTTCATATTATTATAATTTAATTATATTGTATTAAAATAGACTCTTTTAAAGTGTTTTTTTTTTCTCGTAATGGTTTCAGTAACTTTGGCATTCGTTTTTTCATATTTAATCTTTCATTTCTAATCCACAAAATTAGTTTGGCAATTTCTGTTCTTACAACCATTCTGTTTACATAATTCAAGCAAACTGAGTATATTATTATTATATTTCGTAATTAAAAATTTAGATAACATTTGAGATTCTCAACAAATTTCAACGCCATAATCGTTTTAGTGGACATTATATGGTATGTCTATCATGGATTATTAACGATCCACTGGAAATATGACTCTGAAATGGTAGGTGGTCAATTTTCCCCACCTATTTTTCCCCCGGTCTTTTTTCCCCCCTTTAATAATTTTCCCCCCTTTTCCGAGCGTGAGCTATTCAATTTTAGATTGAACGTCGATGTCGATGTCCATTTGTTATTAACCCCATAGTTCATGTTAAAAACCAACAGTCAAAATTTAACGTAACCGTAATTTTTTATATTAACCGCTATTTTAACTACATTCGTATATTATGACAACTTCTCCAGGGCGAACTCCCAATATTCTCCGCGGAGGTCCTGAGGTTTCAATACACAAGCATGCGCCAAATTTGGAAGAAGCTAAGGCTCTGAAGGTTAGGGCAAATCTGAAAGCTCTTTCTACTGCTAACCCCGAAGCAAGACCAGTGCAACTTTTGCGAACATTGCAAGACGTTCCCGCAAATGTATTAGCGGAATTGCCAAGCCGAGAAAACTTGCGAAAGGCCATCGTACGTGAGAGACTTCGAGATCTGCCAACAAATCCAACATCATTGGATGACCTTCTTGACATTCCTGGAGAATACCAGTTAGCTCTGTCAGGTGAAAAATTTTTGATGTATGACTCTTTCGACGATAATGACATTCCCAGTGAGCGGATTCTTATTTATTCGACGCAACAAAATTTACTAGCATTATACAGATGTCGTACATGGTTTGTTGATGGTACGTTCGACACGGCACCGTCCATTTTCATGCAAGTGTTCGCTATTTTAGGCTCCGTTTCACAGCAATCATCTGATGGCATGGAACGAGAAATTGCTCTCCCTTTTGTATACGCATTACTTACAAGTAAAACGGAAAGTGCGTACACTAAGGTTTTTCAGGTTATTTCGGCTGAAGCGACAAAAATTGGAATTAACAGAGAACCACAGTTTGTAATCTCTGATTTTGAGGTTGCTATACTGAATTCCTGTAAAAATATTTTCGATAAAACCACAATAAAATGCTGCTTCTTTCACCTAAAACAAACGATCTACTGAAGAATACAGGCCGAGGGGCTCACAACTGCGTAAACTAATCCAGATGATAGAAGTTCAAAAACTGCCGCTCAAATGATGGCAGCTCTTGCTTTTGTACCTGCAGAGGATGTACCAGAGGCATTCGATACATTTTCAGAACAGGCACCAGAAAATTTTCAGACGATTGCCGATTTCTTCGAAGTACGTTATTTTACTATATATATTAGATATATTCTATACATCGCATCTGATTATTATCCTTTTCTCAGATTAATTACATCCGCGGGAAGCCCGCGAGGGGCCGACGCAAAGCAGTTGCTCCGAGATATCCTCCGGAGTTGTGGAACGTATATGAATCTGTTCTCAACAACGTTGCTAGAACGAATAACCAGTCAGAAGGATGGCACAACAGATTCCGACTTGTAGTCGGAAAGTCCCATCCTAGTCTGTACACATTCATACATGAATTAAAAAAAGAGCAAGGTGACACGGATGCGATGATTCGAGAGCTTAACCTAGGTAGACTTGTGAAGAAGAAAAGACAACATGTACAGCTCAGACTTGAAAAACGCTTTCTCAATATCGTTTCGAAATATGATACATATGTAGAAAACAACGAAATTGTAAAATATTTAGAAAATATCGGATGTAATATTTCATTATAGTCAGTAGAAATTAAACAAAATAATATATAAATAACATTTTATTTCGGGGGGACAACTTGTTAAGGGGAATGTCGTCCGTGGGAAATAATGCCCATGAGGAAACATGGGAGGGGAAAATTGACCGGGGGAAAGACGGGAGGGGAAAATGACCTACAATCCTCTGAAATGCATATATGCATACAATAATAAAACGTAGAGGCATTCAAGTTAACTATTATCCCGTTTAAAATTAACTATTTCCTTTTTAAATGAATTAATCCAAATAACGAGGATGCGAGCATGAAATAATTGTTTTTCTTTTTAAGATAAGGATCAGAATAGCAAATTATTTGGCTTATCAATCAAGTAAATCATACAGCTTATATATCTGACATTGAGTACACATTCAGCATCGGGCCGAACCGCACGTCTGTGAATAGCGCTCTTAAACTATAGGCGATAATTCGTTTCCAAAGTGAAAATTTGCTTCGACTTTTAGAAAAACGTAATTCTAAGTTGCCTGATAAAAGTTGTGCATAAATTTATTTGGTTCTGTCAGAAATATATTTCAATTTTGTAGGCTTTTCGGGTTGTGTCAACGAGAACCTGCAAACGTCAAAGTGTTGTGACAATTTAGTTGCTTGTGTTTTACTGTTGTTTTGTACAGTGTGATTTCTGTGAGTGGAAATTTTGCCTGCTTTTCGGCTAGTGCCATCGTATAACGAGCCAAGAAAATTCATTTTTTATCTACTTTGTTTGAGAAAATTGGCCGACACGCGGTAATTCGCGCGGATTTAGGACATTGTTTGCAGCCAGGTGTCAGCTAACGTGGCAGTCTCTACGTCACGGCTTAATTTGTTTGTCAGCATTTACCGTTAATTTTTGATCGACTCGGAGCGAGACTGCAATTTTCAGACGCATTATCTAGCCTATGTCTGGAGAGGGGTCTAGGTTCCCCTCGACTCCTTCCAGGGTTACGCCTACCCGCTTGGTTATGCTGAAGAGGGACGATTCGCCATTGACGCCTAGGCCATCTACTTCTTCGGTGGGGGCTCCTCCTTTAGCGGCGCGTTGGTTGTCGTATAGAGATGACAACACGTTGGTGCTGACAGATTTCTTCGAGGTGTCTAAACGCCAGCGCTCGCCAGAGAACGAACAACTTCCAAATACTGACTGTGCTAATTTGAAGAAGCATTGTCTGCGCGGTTCGGTCTTAAAAAGTCCAACTCTAAACATGACAACAGAAGGAAATGATAATGTAGACCCCCTGAAATTGATTCAGGAATCGCTCAATGCGCTTTCGGTAAAAATGGATAACGCAGACAGGGAGAGGAAAGACGATGCTGATAAAATGTATAAAGCTTTTACAACATTTAAAAGTGACGTGCTGTCTGAGTTCAGGGATCTGAAAACCCGTATTTCGCAGAAAGACGCGGAAATTAAAATATTAAATGACAAGTTGGAACACCAGGAAAGAATTTTAAAGAAAAAAAATGTCCGAATAAGAGGATTAACAGTAGTTGGAGATGCAACGAGCTGTGCTAACAAATTTTTTACTGACTTTTTTAACTTAAGCGATGTTGTCGATGTTGCTTACTTAATTCGGAAAGAACCTCCAATTTTACGTGTTGAATTAATGTCGGCCAGAATCAAATCGCAAATTATGGCGGAAAAAAGGCAAAAATTAGCAGGTCATCAAATATATATAGATAGCGATCTGACCGAACGCGAGCGGAAAATTGACTTCCTCGCAAGAGAATTAGTCAGGAAGGCTAAAGCCGAAAATAAAACTGTCTTTAGAAAGGCTCATAAAGTGACAATAAATGGAACTTTGCATTCTTGGTCCGAGGAAGCAGAGCAGTTTGTTCCTGTTATAGCCTCATCTGTCACCAACTCTAGGAGGACGCCGGCATTAACGTCACCGCACATGGAGGTAGAGATGCCTCCGTCATCAAATGGAGCTATTCCAAAAAACTGCAAGTAGCACCTCCTGTTTTCACTATTAAGGGTAGTCGCGTGGGCCATAATGTTCCTGTCCATCGCTTGTGCACAAAAGTTCCATCTTGGTCTCCTAGAATGGCTTTTTCTCTTGGTCAACGACAACAGAGCTTGACATCAGCCTCTAACAATGATGAAATTCGCTATACGTTCTGGAACATACACGGCCCATCTAACCTAGCGACCGTTTTAGCTGCGCCACTAAAAGGTGTCTACAACTTCCTGGAAACATGGCGGCCGGAGCAGAAAATGTCTACTTTTCAAGATGGCTTCGAACATTTTTGCGTTCCTGCTACTCGCACGGGGTTTAGAGGCAGGTATAGTGGGGGGTTGCTTTCGGTAATTCCTGCGGCTGGTCGCCCTGAAGTACTTGAGATCACTGCCAATTGGATTTTTATTAGGGTAAATTCCTTTCCGGTTTGCACAATTTTGGGTGCCTTCTATTTTTCGCCAAATAATGATTTTTCTGCACAACTCCAGACTCTTCAAATCTCACTGGATAAATTATGCTCTACTTTTCCATCACATATATTTATCCTTGGCGGTGATTTCAACGCATGGCCGGGGGACGTAAATTTGGAAATGAATAGCCCAGAATTGTTTATTGATACACAGTTGGAACTAACCCGAACATCGCTAGATACTAGAACAAATCCGCGCGGTTTAGAATTATACGATTTTATGTATGCTAATAATTTTATATTGTTGAATGGTCGTTCGTCGAGCGATTCGCCTGCTCAATTTTCTTATGTCGTTGAAAAAGGCCATAGTATTGTAGATCTAGTCTGGGTCTCTGGTAGTTATTTGCATTTAGTGAAAGATTTTTTTATTGGAACTGATGCCAGCGGCTCGGACCATCTCCCTGCGTGTCTGGTGCTATCTATGTTCTGGACGGCACCGTCGACTCGCCGCCCCATGGCTTTTCGGTGTGAGAGGCGTAGAATCACCTGGTCGTGTGAAGGGGCTGCGCAGTTTAAAAAATTAATGCGCGATACCTCGTTTTATTCAGATAATTTGGATAGCCTTGCTACTGTCCAGCTGTTTCCGTCCTTTTGTGCGGGCATACAGAAATTGGCGTTGGATGCGGGGATTTTAAGCGTAAGGAAAAGCGAGTTTGGTGGTGCGCGCGGCGTAGGAAGGGCGGCTAGGTGGTTTGACGCGAGTTGTCGAGATGCCAAAAACCGTATGAATACCGCTTTACTCATTATGCGTGCAAACAATTATGCGCCCCCTTTTGAAGCAGAGTATATTGGAGCCAGAAGAAATTATAAGAGCGTGCTCGCCTCTGCAAAGAACTCATATTCTCGAAAGGTGATGGACGATTTCGCTGGTAGGTTCTGGGCTACGATCCGGAGTTATAGGCGGGCTCCTTCGGGCAGTTCCTCTGTTTCTCTGGAGTCGTGGGTGACACACCTAGCGTTGCTCTATCCACGAATACCACTCACTGAGACACTGTTTTTTGGTACCTATGATATGGAGCTTGATTCCCCGATTACTCAACAGGAGCTTCTAACCAGCATGAATAAGCTTAAAAGAGGTAAGGCAATTGGACCTGACGGCATCCCAGCTGATATTTTAAAATTATTGTCCGGTGATTGGTTTGTTTTCGTTTTAAACCTATTTAATGATATTTTGTTAAAAGAAGAGTTTCCGGAAGGATGGATGACCGCAAGCTTATTCATGCTCCATAAAAAAGGCGATCGCATGGACCCTGCAAATTATAGAGCAATAGCCGTAACAAATGCCTTCGCTAAATTATTTTCGCAAATTTTTGCTACGAGAATCGAAAACTGGCTATCAAAAAGATCCATCGTGCCGGAGGAACAATCAGGTTTCAGGAGAGGGCGCTCTGCGGAGGACAACATCTTTGCACTTAACGCTGCTGTTCAAATCATGTTAAGAAAACGAGCTAATAAATGTTTCGTGCTTTTTGTTGACTTCCGCAGAGCGTTCGATTCAATTCCCCGGGAAAAATTGTGGCAGAAGCTGTATAATTTGGGGTTCAGTGCAAAACTAATAAGATTGCTTAAAGCGTTATATGACTCGGCGATGATTTACATAAATAACAGTTCAGGCTTCTCTGAGCTGTTCAGGGTGTCAGAGGGTGTCCTGCAGGGTGAAATTCTGAGCCCTTTACTTTTTATTATTTATATTTCCGATATAATTGATTTTTTCCGCGATTGTGGACTGAGAGGCATCGACTACACTCTGCTTTTTGACCTGATGATGCTACTTTATGCAGATGACTTGGCAATATTCGCTTTCTCGTCTGCTGATCTTAAATCCAAGTTGAAAGCCCTTGCAACTTATTGCAATATGAATGGACTTACAGTCAGTGTTCCAAAAACTAAAATAGTAATCCTTAGAAAGGGAGGTCCGCTCGACTCATCTTAAAAAGCCTTCTTTTACGAAGATAGGCAGGTGGAGGTGGTGACAACTTACCCGTATTTGGGAGTTATTGTCTCTTCATCTGCAAGATGGCTGAAGGCTATGGAAAACATGGTAGTCAGAACAAGACAGGCAGTGGCCTCTACCCTGGCTGTCATGGCTTCTATTAAGGCGGATTCGTGGGGAGGTGTCCTCAAGCTCTATCAGGCCTCGATTACTTCCGTCTTATTTTACGCTGTACCCTGCTGGTCTATCTGTTACATTGACCAGCTCCAATCAATTCAGCTCGAGTTTTTTAAGAGGCTATTTTGCCTTCCGAGGTCGACACCAGCTTATTTACTACGGCTCGAATTGGGTCTATACCCAATATCGGTTGAAATAATTCGTCGGACGATGCTATTTATTGTTAGACTTCTCAGGCAGCCGACGACCAGTCTGCCAAGGATGGGTCTGATTAGGTTGTGGGAGCTCAGTCAGGGAAATCCGGATTCAGGTGCACTGAACTGGATACATCAGCTGAAAGATGTAATGAGCTCGCCCGCCTCTGAGGATCTATGGGCCGACTTCTCGGCGGATCACTGGGAAGCGCGTTTAGATGCGATTTGCCAAGATTTTGCGCATGAGCTACGAAGCCGTGATCTTAGTAGATATTTTGCTTCAGTCAGCCCGCAAATACCGCTTTTTAGAAGACTTTCCGAGGGCTACGCGTCTTTTTTTCCGGATCGTTGCCCGCTTGCGTACGTGCGCGTGAAAATTCAAATTAGGACAGCCACAGAGTACTCTCGATCTTTTTTTGTTGGAAACACCGCGTATAAATGGGACCCGAGCGTACTGTGTTCCATGTGTAACCAGAGAGTACCAGAATCGCTACTTCATATACTCTGTGACTGCCCGCATTATACGGCCTGTAGGACTAGAACTCTCAGAAGCACGAGGCTTAAGCAATGTACTTTAGATAATTTCTTGGCTACTCTTATTTGTGCAGAGGACTTAGCTGCAGCCAAAGTATTGTTTTATTTTATCGGTGGTATTTTTAAGCGTAGAGAGTTTTTGATGGGCCGCCGCTAGCGAGATGTAAGCGACCGTTTAATTTCATTTTGCAGTTTGTAAGCCGTGTTCGCAATCGTTTATTTTTGTATTTTTGTAGTTATTGTTGTATAAAATTGTTATTCCGAAATGTGTACCCTTTCCCAAAAGAATTATTGTATTTATTCATATATGTGGGAAATAAATCTATTCTATCTATTCTATCTATCTATATATCTGACATTACTGTCCAACCTGTAATATATTTCCGAAAGGACGTTTAAAAGTATTAATTCCATCCCAAAACTGAAAATTAAATTCCAGCTCACAATCATCTTGAAGCAATTAATTCCTTCCGTTTCATAACTTCAAATTTTATGATTATTAAATCGTAATGATATTTTTTAAAATAAATTTAACTTAACTAAAATGAACTAAAAATTAATAAGGTAAACCAGGAAAATGCACTATAAAGACACAAGTATAAAAATAAATCAAAATTATGAAGAAAAGATTATTGAAATTCAATAACAACTACAATTTTTAAAATTAATGCAAATTCAGTAAAATTAACACATTGCATGAAATTGTATTCTCATATCAGAAAAGTGAATTTTGTGTATTTTATTAACCCAAAAGTACAAATTTACGAGTAGAATAAATGCAAGAAATAAGTAGCAATTATTCATAGAATTTTGAATTTAAATAGAAAAGATATTTCTTAAATGTTTCTTTTCCATATTCAAAATCCTCAAAAGAAGAATAGATCAAAATTATAAAGTAACGATTAATGAAATTTGATCACATTATGAAAATACAGTTTATAAAATTAGTACAAATTAATGAAGTAATTACGTAAATTATAACAGCATGCACACAATACAGTCAAATTAACACATTGCATGAAATTGTATTCTCATATCAGAAAAGTGAATTTTGTGTATTTTATTAACCCAAAAGTAGATTTTAATGGTGAAATAGAATCAAGAAATAAATAAAAATGATTCATTGAATTCCTGCTTTAGATAAAAAGATATGTATAGAAGATATTTTTTGTTTTCATGAAAAATATATTGAAATTATAAAAAAAAAAAGATTCATGAAATTATATCATACGAAATTGCGATTTTGAAAATGAATGCGGATTTATGTTATTAGCACGTCTAGTATACTAGAAAATAATGCGTCTCATAGAAAAATGAACAGCTATTATGTTTTGTTCAATTATAATAAAAGCGAAATATTGAATAAAGTACATTGAGAAGATCCAAGCATCCAAATCCACTGCGTGCATATAATTGAAACGAAGCGAGTTCCGCGTAGCAGCGCGCCGGCAGTCAACTTTCGCGGTATCCCTGCTCGCGCCTGATTGCTCGAGAGGCGGAGTCTCGCGTGACGCGGCGGAAAGCGGTGGGAGAAGAAACGCGCCTTGAGTGGGATCGGAAATGTTTGTCAGTTTGGCCGCGCTGGGTCTACATAGACGTGCCTTCTTTGTATCTTTCTTTCTTCTTCGTGGATTTATGTAGGTGAGTATCACTACTACCACAGATCTTGAGGGAATGTAACTATAATATTACTAGATATTCCGCAGATACTAGATACACCAATAAGAGTCTTTGTGGGTTGAGGGATGTGTTTTCTTTTTTCCCAGAGGTTCCCAGTATTTATCTGAAGGCTCATGATGTTTCCTGATTAGAATGTCCAAGCAGCCGATACATAATTCTTTCAAATTTGTTCCAGTTTGTTTCAAGAAGTTCTTCTTGGTGTAGAGGTTGGGAGCCTGCAAGTAAAATTAAGGCGGAAGCTCTGACCTGGCTCACTAGTTCTACTAAATTTTTAAACACAGCTCTATTATTTAACGAAAGTATGGCAGCAATATCATATGGTGGTTTAATAAATATTATATGGTGGTTTAATATAGGTATATAGACGTACATAGAATGCAAACTCAGACGCTTCAGACGCGGGGGGGGGGGGACGATCCTACCAGAGTCCCTATAATTCACGGGGGTGACTCTGCCCTATGCTTGCCATGCATTCTTATGACCCTCCTAATGTCGCCAATCCGCGCTTACCCATACCTGCCCTGCGTCACGTGACCAATGATGGCGACGTTCGCGGAATTCAATTCAGTTTCATTTTAAACGTTCGACGGTTGACAAAAATGTTTATTTAGCTCATTTTCGGTAAGATGTAGGATATTTTTAAGATTTTCTTTTTAATATTATACGTTTTTAAATGAATAAATGAATTTATATAATAACTAATTGTATAAACATTTTGGAGTTTGAAGTATGTGCATATAACTGAGTAATTATATTTCAGTTATAATATAATTCATTTAAATAATAATAGTATTTGCAGAATTTACAAAAATCTAAAAATGCCACGATGCATAGCTCTCGGTTGTACATCTGAATATGATTCCAATTACGAGAGGGTACACCCGGGGACAAAATATCTGTCGCCGTAATTTACGTCTAGTTGAGAAAATGGCAACAGCGCGTTAGTGATTTACTGAATCCGCTACAAACTAAACCTCCTAGGGATCCGATGAGAGCACACATAGAAACACATACAGTCAAACGTTTGATTAAGGATGCATCTCTCTCGCCCATGACTGACTTGACCTGGGACAACTGCTCCGTTTCTTCCCAGGGGGCGATCTTCGAGAACTCCATTATCGTCGACATGATTGTCAGGTTAGTTCTAAAATAAACTTATTATATCCTGCCATTTTTTATTTATTTATTTATTGAGTATAAGCAGACGACACCGCCGCTAAGCTTGAGAAAATATTGTAAATACACGTAATATATATATATATGCATATAAGTATGCAAATATATATCCAATTTTTTTGGCTGTTGGCTTGGTGTGTGGTTCTTTCTGGGTTATGCTTTCTTTTTCAGGACAGAAGCCATGGGATGTTTGAGGCTGGAGCAAGCAACGAACCACATATATTTTTGTGCAAATTAAAAGAACCCGAGTTCCTCGAGCCGCTGATGCCAGCTATTACAGGATGTTTAGAGCACAGACATTCCTGTGTCAGACGTAATGCTGTTTTAGCTATTTTTATAACTTATCGGAATTTCGAGTTCCTCATTCCGGACGCACCAGAGCTCATTGCGAAATATATGGAAGGCGAGCAGGATATGTCGTGTAGGCGCAACGCCTTTTTGATGCTTTTGTGCGCTGATCAGTGCAGAGCCCTTTCGTATCTGGTGTCACGCTTGGACCAAGTGCAGAGTTTTGGCGATATTGTGCAACTTGTCATTGTTGACTTGATTTACAAGGTATTCATTTGTTTCTGATTTTATTCATAAATTTAATTTCAGATTATTTGAGTTGTCTTATTAACTTCAGAAAGTAAAAAAACGATTCCTACATTTTTGTGACAACCCAACAAACGAAAAAGAATAAGATCCAATTCAGAAGTTACGTTTTCAATCCGGTTTCTCGACATTTCGAATTGAGAAACATCACAACCCAATTCGAGGTTCATCGATTTATTACATTCACGTGGATTTCCGAATATTTGAATTCGGAAAAATTCGTTTTAATGTGTTGGATTTTAGTATGTATATTTTTTTTATTACAAAGAAAGAAGAAAAACAAACGTTGCGTCCATGTCAGGCATTGCTTACGTTCACATATATTATTCTTACTTAGTGCCGGTAAAATTTATTACATTTTAGTTCGTATTTTCGTGTAAAAACTGCTAGTCAATGTTTTTAGGTTATGTTTATGTTGTATTCACGAATTATATCGTATTCGAACGTTAAGAATTTCTAAGAAAACGGTCAAGAAACCGAAATAAAACGTATTTAATTGGTTTGAATTCTTTTTCGTTTGTTGGGATCGACTGCAAAATTTACAAAAATAGTTCTGTTTAGCTATCGTTGAATGTTTTAAACAATTAATTTACCCACGAATTTTATAATATAACGTAATACACTACAAAATTTCAAAAACAATGACAATAATATTGATAATGAAGTTGCAAGAGCTACTGCTCGTCCGCAACCTATTTAGAAATAAATTACTTTATATATAATTTTTTTATATAGTAAATCATCATCGGTCTTCTCTCCTCCATCGGAGACTCTTCCAGTCATTGGTACACCCGGGGGCAAAATATCTGTTGCCGTAATTTACTGCTAGTGATATACTGAAAGCAGTCATTAAGCTCCCATATAGTGACACGATGGTAAACACACAGAGAAACGCACACATCCATACGAATTGATTACCATGTTTGCAACCCTAATTATTTATCACTGCCTATGCATGTGTGCATAATATGTGTGACAGAATGACTCGCTGTCTATCTCTATCGTTTTGTCACACTCTCTCACTCTCTCTTCGCCTGTATGTTTACGCGGGCTTGACCTAGGGCAACTTGACATATCCCATTATTCCCAGGAGCTGATCCCCGCGAAGCTCTACAACTCCGTTGACGAGTTTGTCAGGTAAAGTAAACATATTTTGCTTTTAATTATGCTTTATATTATTTTATATTATTTACATTATTTATATATAATTATAAATTCTCCAAATGGGCAGTAATGACCAAAACATGGAGAAATGTTAAAGTTAATAACCCCTTTCAAAAATAATTTTTTTGTCCGATGTTTCGTCAAATCTGCATGTTGATATCATCAAGGACGTATGGCAAAAGGCCTTTCCCATTATTTTATTATTTATTTACGGTGCTGAAAAATAAATTTAATAAAAAGAATTTGCTATTTTCTTGAAAGAATGCGATGTTTTGTGGTTATGTCTTTCGTTACAGGACTGAAGCTCTGGATACGTCGATATGCCTGTCAGGTGTGTTGTAAATTAAAGATATTTTCCTTTCTTTCAGATAATTTTGCTCCTAATCAAAACGAAGGAAATCAAGTAAGAGAGGCCAGGGATATGTGTCCGCTCTTCCTTATGATTACTGCCACTCCATTATCATCGACATGCCTATCAGGTTAGTAAATATATCTACATTAACCCCTTCGCTGCGGATGACAAAGATCTTGGCAAAAAACAAAAATCCGGCGCTGTCCTTGCCACGACGAGAACAGGTTATAATTACACGCGTGCGCATCAGTCACACTAACCTAACTCATGTACACATCTTCAAGAAAGAACAAGCTCCGAAGTGCACAGACTGCAATTTCATTTTAACAGTGAATCACTTACTTATAGAGTGCCCAAAATTCGAAAGTGTGAGACAAGAATTTAAACTCCCCAAAGACATTCGGCGTTTACTAAATGATCATAGGAGTTGCAAAAGGACTGTACAGTTCTTGAAAAAAATTAATATATACGAATTTATATAATTGGACACGGACTAACATATGTATAATAAGAAAACTACCATTCTATTCTTAAGTTAACCAGGTACCAAATGTACTAATCTATGTAACTTTAGTAATTGTGTCGCTAATACTACTAATGTAGGGATGCGACGGGAAATAAATAAATAAAAAAAAAAAAAAAGATCTTTGTCATTTAGGACTTTTCTCTGACTGCGGCAAAAACGCAAATCTTTGTCATGACATAAATTAGTCTAACAAAGTCAATAATATATCCAATTGAAAAACTTGACCATTTCTAGCCAGCCTAAGGTATACCGAACAACATGCCGTTGTCCTTTTTCAAAAACATGTTGTCAAAAAAAAGATACAAGTTCTTAAAATATGTTGTTTTTACGATTTTGTAAAAATCTTTGTCATGAGCTAGGTCACCGTATTAGGTCAATTTCTGCATTAAAAATTAATGAAATCATTTGAAACTTGCTACTCAGGGGTTTTTGAGGTCGCCGATTACAAATCTGATGATATATTTTGAAAATTCAAAATGGCGGATCCAATACCGCGGGATAATGTTAGCCTTCTCCCGTTAGATTCGATATACAATATGTTCTTACACACTTTACTACGGTGGTTCGAGAAAGGTCTTCAAAGTGCAATTTTTTTCTGTTTTTTATATTTTTTTTTTAAATTGTTTTTAAAATAAAAACTGTATCATATTGAACTCTAGAAATCAGTGTTTTTTGCCACATGTAACACGATAACTCAGGAGTACATAACAAAATTTTGAAATTTACACGGAATAATCTGGATAGATAATAAACTCTGTAAAATATCTATAAAAAGTAAAAATATAGATTTGTAGCTGCAGAATCGAAGAAATTTTTGATAAAAATACAAAATTCGGTATAAATATTCTATAAATAATCACGAGAGTGTTTCTATTTTCAACCTGCCACGAACATCATTATTGACATATGAATAACAAATTGCCGTAATATTGTACATGCAAAAACTGATATTAGTTTCGTAATCAGTTCGAATTTTGATTAAGACCTCCGCCATATTGAATCCGCCATTTTGAATTTTCCAAAAATGTAACTTCAGATTCGTAATCAGCGACCCCGAAAACCTCTGAGTAACAAGTGTCAGGCGAAATGATTGGTATTTAGAAAATTTGCCCGCAATATTGAATCCGCCATTTTAAATTATCGAAATCTGACTTCAAATTCGTAATTGGCGTCCCAAGAAACCCCTATACACCAAGTTACGGTAAAATCTAATTAAATTTTTTTTCTCGCATTTTGGGCAGTTTTTGTGAAATTCTCGCCGCAGCGAAGGGGTTAAAAGAAAAATACACGAAAAAAATACCAAAATGGATATGTATACATATACAAATACGAAAATTTCATTCGCTGGAAATTGATTCTAGGTGATGTCTTATTCGAATGACAGGCTTGCCGGACCAGAGCATGAAAATATAAAAGCCTTATAATAATTGTCATATTTAATGTTGAAAGGGTCCCTCATTGAAACTCAATAAGTCTATTTTCATAACTGCGCAGATGCCCCGCCGAAAAAAATTTGTCATTTTTAATGTCGCAAGGGTCCCCCCAGAAACTTAATTTGTCTATTTTCTCAATTTCGCAGTCCCTCGGGCCATAAATATTTATCATTTTTAATGTCGCAAGGATCCCCCCAAGAAACTTAATTCGTCTATTTTGTCAATTTCACAGGTGCTCGGGTCTTAAATATTTATTATTATTAATGTCGCAAGGGTCCCCCCAAGAAACCTAATTCGTCTATTTTCTCAATTTTGCAGTCGCTCGGGGCATAAATATTTATCATTTTTAATGTCGCAAGGGTCCCTCCAAGAAACTTAATTTGTCTATTTTCTCAATTTCGCAGTCGCTCGGGTCATAAATATTTATCATTTTTAATGTCGCAATGGTCCCTCCAAGAAACTAAATAGGTCTATTTTCATAACTGCGCAGTCGCCCAAGTGAAAGAGATTTGTCATTTTTAATGTCGCAAGGGTCCTCCCAAGAAACTTAATTTGTCTATTTTGTCAATTTCACAGGTGCTCGGGTCATAAATATTTATTATTTTTAATGTCGCAAGGGTCCCCCCAAGAAACTTTATTTGTCTATTTTCTCAATTTCGCAGTCACTCGGGTCATAAATATTTATTATTTTTAATGTCGCAAGGGTCCCCCCAAGAAACTTAATTTGTCTATTTTCTCAATTTCGGAGTCACTCCGCTGAAATAAATTTATAATTTAAAATTTGTTATTTAATAAAGTTTTATTTAATTTTTATATTGTGTATGTACAATATCACTGAAACATAATTTATGAATCCAGCATTCTATAGGCTGGTCCACCATACCATATCGGGCACTTTAGGTTTCCTTGGTCGTCGAAGAGAACCTACAATAATAAATGTAATTAAAATGAAAAGTATAACTGAAAAATTAATAATTGAAAATTGATAAATTTATTGGATAAATAAATAATTGTGTTATTACCTCGCCGGTTTTTAGCAATGGCAGCTTGTCAAATGTCTTCTTCCATTTCTGGATGAATTTGTGTTGCTCCTCCGACCAGATCTCGAGGGAGTTCTGTAGGTGCATATATTGTTGGTAGATCACCTCCCACATAACACGGAAATCAAAGCCTGTAATGAGGAATATTTTTTTTTTTTTTTTTTTTTGACGAAGGGGGGAAATGCATTAGGCACCATAGGGAGTTGAAGATGTTGCGTAACCCCCCCGTGTGTCGGACTCCCTCACCTTTGATGTTAACGGCAAGGTATACCGACTAAAACCCTAACCTCTCTTGGCCCTCAGCATCCGCCAAAACCCGAATTTTATCAGCTAAACGTTGCTTGATGTTGAGCAACTTCAGCTTGTTCAGTGTGTGATAATACGTCCGCGGTTGTTGTGCGAACTTCTTGACTTTAGCCGTAAATGAACGGCCAGATGCTAAATAGTCGAGCACACACTGAATTCGGGAAGCGAGTTTCCGTGTCAGTCGAATCTTACCGTTCAATTGAGACATGCGTTTTGTAATCTGCCGACTCCCCGATATCTGTGTCAGATTTCGCGGAGTTACCAGATCACTTGCAGCCTCGTAAACGGCACAATTGACTTGCCACAGGTCGCAGTCATCTGGAAGAGCATCTAGAAGTAGGCTATTTGCTCTGTCTATTTCTCGTTGTTTAGGCAAAATTTTTGTTGTAAAATTTTTCCTAAACACGAGTGTCGTGCTGTCATAATGTGGAGCATCTCTCCCAGCACCGCGTACGGTCTCAGTTGTTATTGCCCGCACATCCGGTACCGGTTGACAGCTGGGAACAACGAAACCCGTCCGCCTCAGATAGGCCACATAATCTCTCAGCTGTTGTTGAGAAAAGCGATCTGCCAGTTCGGGATGCATTACTGCAAACCGACTGTGCATTCGCGCCATGTAGCCCCTCTGTTGCGGACAGCTCTCCTCGTAGCAGCGCATTAGATCTTGTCTGAGATCCTCCGTCCACTGAAATCGTCCGTGGACATGAGATGGTCGTCGTCCCGGGACACCTGTTTCGGCTCCTCCACCTCGGAACTGGGCTGCATCCGAAACAGCCCGGTGGTCAGGAGCCCTGCGCGTTGCATTGCTTGTAACCGCAAATACAGGGAGTAGGGTGGTTAGCCCTACTCCCCGTTGTCATGCCTCTCTCGTTTGTCTCTTACCTCGCCATCCACTGGGGTTGGTTACCCAATCTCTGGCAAGGTTGCTAAGAGTCCAGGGCCCACCGGCTTTAATAAGCACACGTGGAGGTGAGAGTAGGCCATTTGGGAAGATAGGCTAAGATGCGGCTTTTTGCATAGCCGCATTGTGTTACGCACCATTCCCTTTGGGCCCCTTATGGGCAGATCGCTTTTCTCAACAACTTATTATTATTTATTTATTTATTTTTTTTTTTTGACGGAGGGGGGAAATGCATTAGGCACCATAGGGGGTTGAAGATGTTGTGTAACCCCCCGTGTGTCGGACTCCCTCACCTTTGATGTTAACGGCAAGGTTTACCGACTAAAACCCTAACCTCCCTTGGCCCTCCAGAATCCACGTGTGCAGTCTGCAGCAGAAAAGTGGCTCCGATATCCATCTCCTCCGCTGCAGACTGCACCGGGCCATTTCGTTTGCAACTGTAACCACTCCCTCTACCATTGGGTAAGTGGTTACAGGATCTCGTGTGACCTCAGTAGACGGAGAGATCCCAGCAGCACTGCTTTCTGCATTCGGCCTGCGATGGAACTTGCATGTTCTCGACAGGCCGGAATGCTTTTGATGTTTTGGAGGAAAGTTGGTCTCATTCCTCCCAGCACTCCAATTATCAGCACGACGAGCTTGATTTTGAACCCTCGATACAGCTTGCGAATCTCGAACAGGAGTTCCTGATATTTCATCCGTTTTTCGTCCTCTTTGCTGACTATATTTGTTTCTGCTGGTGCAGAAAACTCGATGACGAAGATGGATTTGTCATCGAAGTCAACAAGGACGATGTCAGGCTTATTAGCTGATATTTGCCTGCTCGTCGGGAATGAGTAATTCCAGTATATTCGGCACGACTCATTCCCGACAACGGATTCAATATCAGTGGGGACGTACGGCAAAACTGGGGTTGCATCAATACCATAAGTCCTGCGAAGATGGTAGTACAGCACTCGAAGAGCCGCATTGTGACGTTCGATGTATGCTGAAACTGCATACATTGGGCATGCTGCCAAAAGATGCATGAGTGTCTCAGCATGACATCTACACAATCTACAAAGCGTACTCTGTACCGCCTGGTGTTAGATGTTCTGGCGATACGCTAAGGTATTGATGACCCCATCCTGGCACGCGAAGATAAAACCCTCGGTCTCGGATTTCAAGCCGGCTGATCTTAAGAAGGAGAAGGTCATCTCTGCCGACAAGCCAAGTTGTTGGATATTTCGAAAGAATTGTCCATGCAACGGCTTGTCGATATGCCTTCCCTCCAACATACGGAGTTGTTCCTTCCGTATGTTAGCCCTGAGACGCACTGGGCACAGATTGATGACTGATTCAGCCTCCTGTGCACCACTACGCCCCACGTTGAAAACCAGACCGAGGTTTCGCGCCGCTCGTTCCGCCGCGTTGTACAAAAACGCCCCCTTCCCCTGAATTTCATGCTGATGTACTAGCATCATCAGGGGATCCTCCGTTCGATTAATCACGTCGCAAGCTGTTTCGAGAACCAATCGGTCATGCATACACTCCAGGCTTAAAAGGCCACGACCTCCCATATTTCGGGGCAAATACAGTCGTTCCACGGAAGATCTTGGATGCAAACTGCGTTGCATACAAATCATCTTCCGTGTGCTTCGGTCAAGATCCCTTAGCTCGTCAACGTTCCACTTCAGTGCTCCAAAAGAATAGAGCACTGGTGATACGGCCAACATATTCGTGGCTGCCACCTTATTTCTCCCGGTCAATTCTGATGACCAGATCTGACGGAGAATGCGCCGGTATTTCTTAATGATGGTGGTTTTAGCAGCCTGCACATCCTGGACATGCCTTTGAGGTACGCCCAGATATGTGTAGGCTTCTTCGGCGCTAAGGTGGCGGATGACATTTCCGTTGACGAGCTCCATATCGTTGTTATGGGAGCCTGACCTTCCTCTGTGCAAATGAACGACTGCACACTTGTCCAATCCGAATTCCATACCGATATCTCTCGAGTATGTGAGGGCGATGTTCAGAGATCGATGTAATTGATCTTCGCCTGATGCGTATAATTTAAGATCATCCATATAGAAAAGATGGGTGATCTTATGTACACGTTCACCAGGCGGTCCACACATGTACCCTTGAGATTTCCGGAGAGCAACGGATAGAGGCAATAGTGAGATGCAGAAGAGCAGAGGACTCAGAGAATCTCCGCATTGTGTTACGCATCATTCCCTTTGGGCCCCTTATTATTATTATTATTATTATTATTATTATTATTATTATTATTATTATTATTACTATTATATATACAGGGTGAGTCTGGTAGAAGTGAACATAGGGAAACCCATGTTAAGGCTACGCGCCTCGTGATTGGTCGATTCCGGTGGAACTTGTTCACGAGGCGCGTAGCCTTAACATGGGTTGCCCTATGTTCACTTCTACCAGACTCACCCTGTATATATATATATATATACAGGGTCATCGAAAAGTATCGGACCCCCCTAATATCTTCAGTTAGAATGCACTTAGGAGAAAATGTCCAATAGCAAAGTTGTATGGTTTCAAGCGGGGAGTAAGATGATGACCTTGACTTTGACCTTGACCGTGTCCTTCAAGGTCATTTCAAGGTGAATCTTATTATTTTAAATAAAACCCCCTACATTGTATTGCATATTCTTATAGCTTATCTCGAGAGCTTTCCAAAACACTATAATAAAATATTTTTTTATTAAGTACTTTTTGAGTTATAAAGGTTTGAAGTTAACAATTTGTTAAGTGGTGTGCGAGTCCGACCAGTTAAGGCAAGAGTGATGTGCTTGTTGGTGTGCAATATTTCTTCAATTATTTTACTTCACCTGTTTTTTGAGCTCCCGTTTCATCATTATAATAGGACGCCAACGGTTGAAAGAGATGATCTCGTTCCTGTTTTAAATTATATTTTTGAAGCCACTCCCTTCTTAATTGTGTCGTGTAGCACATTTCTAATTCCAAATGGAGCTCCATTTCAATTTTTAATAAAATTTGGCTGCTTTTCTCGACCTCGTTAATATCGGAAATGATTCGTTTGTTTTAGAGTAATGGCTTTCGAGCCATGTCCCCTTAAAAAAATTGAATTTTAACGTCTGAAAATAATATTAACGAAAACCGATTTTTTACTTTTAACAAATTTATGATCGACTTGTTAATTTCCAATGCCAAACTTTATTTTATTAATTTTAAAATACAGTTAATGTAAATTAAATAAAAAAATATTTAATTTAAATGTAGAACATTTTTTATAATACAAGTATAATTGTTTCAATTGCAAACTTCAGATTAATAGCGATTTATTGAAACGAAGAATCTTCTCTCCGATCGTGAAGATGGCATTTATACCGACGAAGGTATTTAGAACATGATTTCATAAGTAATTTCATGTGTAGTATTTTTTAATGTAATTGTGTATTTTTAAATTTTCATAATCATTTCGCGGTTAGACACGGCAGGCATGCGCCGTCGGCGCGCGTGTGCAGTGTATTCTGAGAGGGTTCCGAACAGTAACCAAAAAAATTTGGTAGGTTGGCACCACTGACATTCTATCGGAGGTGTGATCCAAGTCAGCTGATCTCGTGTCAACTGTCTGCATACATTGTAAAAAATTCCTAATTAAATTACCCACGTATAATGGTAATTTTACAAACTTGTAAATTTACTACCTTAAGCGTAGGGAAATTACAACGAACTTGTAAAATTATCATTATTCGTGGGTAATTTCATTACTGATTTTTCAGAGTGTATGTTTTTGTAGTGTACAAATTCTCAACATAATTTGTGAATAAAATAAAATGGATAACAATTAAATTATGTTATTCTTCCCAATTTTATATCCGCAAATTACTTTTAATCTTCCTAATTAGATCCTTGAAATTTTTTATATTTTCCTCAGCTGTCAGTACAACCTTACCAACCGTTGACCATCCTATTCCCAATAATAATTTCGAGACTCTTTTCGGCTCTAAGATAAATTAGTATTATTGTGTTTCATTTTCAATAAATATATGGAACATTTACTAAAATTATAATTAAACGCAAACTTCGAACTAGGAATTCCCCATCGGGTCCCAAAATGAATTACAACTTTTGTCGTTTGAAAATTTTAAGTTCGACTGTTTCTACAAACCTATAAAATAATTTACTATTATTTGTATAAATAGATATATTTTTGATTTTCAATAAAGGTACCTAAAATTCATTGTAATTATAATTAAACAAAAATTCCAAACGTGCGATTCACTAGTGGGCTCTACAATGCATTAAAACTTTTCTCGTTACTTAATTTTAAGTTCAAGACTCTTTATGGGTCTACAAAATAAAGTAACCAAATATAATAAATTTCAGTTATAAATAGTTTAATTAAAATTGTTATGAATTTTGGGTATCTCTCTTGATAAAAAAAAAACATACTTTTTTATAAAAAATAATATTAATTTATTACAGAGACCTGTAAAGATTGTCAAACGGAAAATAGGCAAAGACAAAATTTTTATTGCATTTTAGAGCCTGCTAGTGAATCGAAGTTTGAAATTTTTGTTTAATAATAATCGGTTTAATAATAATAACCGAAGATATTAAACAAAATTTACAAAACAAAAATTCTTTCTTCTAATCTTTGTTTTTTAATATTTGAAGCTGAAGTCCAGGTAAAGGGGATTTGTGCTTCGCTCGGTCGACAAACTTCACAATCGTCGGAGATGGAAATTTTCGCTCTCGTTGCATAATATACTATTTTTTGATATTTTTTAATTACAACACGACATTATCTGCAGAGTTCGTTAACATTCTCATAAAAACAGTTGGTATAATGAAGTAGATTTAAGAATATTAATTATTACACGACGAAGTGGAAAAATAAATAATTTTTTTAATTACACGGTGTTTTTATGTAGAAGTATATATAATAAAAATAATAATAAGGGTTCGGCTTTGTCCTACAAAGTTGGTTGCTGTTGATTTTCCTCGACGTTTCGAACGACTTGCGTTCATTTTCAAGAGGTTACTGTCCTCTTGTAAGACAAAGCCGAACCCTTATTATTATTTTTAAAATAATTTTTTTATTATTGTTTCAAATTTGGCAATCATTATCCTTCTCAAGGTCGAATTCAACGTCGCAACGCGGGGTTTCAGTTTAACTTTAATAACGTTGGTCAGGGAAACAATTCGTTTCAGGCTTTTCAGTGAAAATCCACAGAAAATGGTTTTTTGACCTTCAAATGATCTCTAAATGACCTAATATGTTGACATATTCGGACGTAAAATTTTCCGAACTTTTCATGTCTGCAATCGAACGTCGCGGTTTCCATTTGAAAAATTATACTTTCACCTTCAATTACGATCAAAATTGATCTCAAGGTCAAATTCAAGGTCACCATTTTGTATCCCCCTTTGAACCCTACAACTTTCGCCTGAGCCATTTTTTTGTTTCTTCACTTCCGGAAGAGTTGTTTAGTCATCCTGCTTCAAATGTGAACCCTGTATTTCGTCGGATAAAAGAGTAAATTAAATCATTTTAAACTATTGTTCAATGTCGAAACTCAATTTTTCTATTTCAAAACGAGAAAATTCCCTGTTTCCACCCAACATTTCTTGTAAATTTTGTTTGTTAGCAATTTAAATATAAATTTTTTGCCATTTATTAACTAAATTTAAAAACCCCCCTCCCTGGACTTCACCTTCAAATATTAAAAACAAAGGGGGGGGGGGATCTTTAAAAAATTCGTCACATCATATTTCATCAGAAAAATCATCAATTTCTCAGAAGAAGTAAACTCAATTTTGAGCAATTTTTTTTCGGATTTCAATGTTCAAATTCGTCAGTAAAAAAAAATTTTTTTAAATCTGGAAAAATTTCCAAGCATATTTTGACCAGAACAGAAGCTTTTAAGAGGGGCACTTTTTTTTCACTCCACCCTAATATATATATATACCGTTTTATCAAATTACATAGACATAGTTAGAATTGAAAATTTTCTTTTCTAAAACCCACTAAAGTTTGCAGACAAGAAATATACCTATATACCCATATTTATAAATGTTTTGGATATTATTTGATTAATTATTTTTTATTATTTTTTATTATTAGTTTTTCATATATTTTATAATTACATTATATTTTTTATAATTTATTACATTTTATTATTGTACATTTATTTCTTTTTAACTTCTCGCAATCTTATTTTAAATTTAATTTTATTTTATATTTGTATTTATATTTTTGTAATTTTGCGCTTTGAGCCCACCCACGAGTAAATTACTCTCTATTATAGGACTCATCTCGCTATTTATACCTCTTTATTTTAAATAAACAATTACAATACAATCATAATGAATTTTAGGTACCGTTAGTGGAAATAGAACATTTCCGTATAGAAAGACTCGAATGCAAAGTTTTCCGATGACAAAAGTTTTCATTAATTTTATAAATTAATGATTAATAATTTTAACTTAAATTAATAACTTAAACTTAATAATTCATAATTTTATTAAGTTATAATTAATTCTTTACGACAATTCCCTCATTATGAACACCCTTTGTTGCAAAACTATACATTATTCATAAGAAATTACAGTATTTCTTCCTTTCAATTATTTTTTTTAAATAAATAAAGTGTGTTCATTTCTCGAAAATCATTTTATCATATCTGTAGGGGTTTTAAGGATATTTCCACCAATTTACAGAAAAGGAACACCCTTTGTTGCAAAACTATAGCCATTATTTATAAGAATCTTCAGTGTTTCTCGAATTTAATGGTTTTTTATAAATAAATAAAAGATGTTAATTTCTCGAAAACCATTACTTCATATTTCTGGGGGTTTCACGAATATTTTTACCAATTTTTAGAAAATGAACACCCGTTGTTCATTTATTTATTTATAAAAAATGATTTAAGTCAAGAAATACTATAATTTCTTATAAATAATGGATATAGTTAAGCAACAGAAGGTGTTCCTTTTATGAAAATTGGTAGAAATATCTTCGAAACCCCTAAAAATATGGTGAAATGATTTTCGAGAAATTAACACTCTTTATTTATTTATAAAAATAATTTAATTCAAACAATACTGTTATTTCTTATAAATAAGGGCTATATTTTTGCAACAAAGGGTGTTCATTTTCTGAAAATTAGTGGAAATATCCTTGGAACCCGAATGGAACCTGAATTCGAAATGGTTTCATTTTTGGTCCCATTATTTTTAAATGCACATGGATTCGAAGAGAGAGGCCGAATCCATTATTTAGTATTTCGAGGAATTCAAAATTGGTTTCATTTTTTGTAACATTATTTTTTGATACAGATGAATCCATTATTCTGTATTTGAAGGCATTCAGAATGGTTTCATTTTTTGCAACATTATATGAGCCGCGGGAAAGTAAAACAATACATAAAATGTTTTGGAGTAATTCAGTTGGCCCCTGGAATAGATTGATTTCTCAGCATCCAGGGGCCAACGGAATTTCTCCAAAAAATGATCTGTTGTTTTACTTTCCGGCGGCTCATATTTGGATATGCATGGATTCAGAATTTGAAAATTCTATTCTTCTGTGTGTGTTCCCAAGGTTTAAAAAAAAGGAAATGCTGAATTCCGAAATGTTAAAATGAATAAATTTCAATCCATCGCCAATCCATTTTCGTTTACTGGGTCTGTTGTCAATATTCCGAAAATGAAAATATCGAACCTGGTATGGATTATTAATCATCATCACTTGTCGTAAATTGTCTTTATGGTCCTTTCAAACAAAAATAAAACCTACAACTCATAATTTGAAATTTAATATGTCACGTCCTGTCCCAACAAAATGAATGTAATGTATTTTATCGCAGAATTGATTATTGGGAGATTTAAATCAACTTTTACAAATTTTGTTTACGTAATTGTTTAAAAAGTAAGAAAATTTCTTCATATTACAGGAAAATCTTGCTAAATTGCAAGCATTGACGGATGCAGGGCGCAGCACTGCTGAAGTTGCTGCTCAGCTGAACTGCACTATGCGGACTGTTCAACGCTGGACCGCTCCATCAACAGCGGACGCAATCCGGTCTTATCCGCAGACGACAATGCTCGTCTTCTTGATGCGGTTAGACAGGATCCATTTCGACCCGTGGGTCGGTTGCCGGCCTTGTTAGGTTTGTCTGGATGCAGTAGGACTGCTCGAAGAGCAGTCCATAACGCTGGCTACGAATACCGACCTGCCGCAACAAAACCCTGCTTGACGGACGTGCATCGACGCGAAAGAGTAGCATTCGCTCGAGGTTATCTGACGTGGCCAGACGAAACATGGAGGTCTGTTGTCTTTATGAACGAGAAGACCTTCAGTAGTGATAAGGACGGGCGTCATCATGTCTGGCGTCTACACAACACCAGATACAGGCCCGAGAACGTTATATCATCCACCGCCAGCGAAAGGAGAACTGTTGCCTTCTGGGGTTGGATGTCGGGTGATGGAGTAGGCGATTTCGTTGAAGTCGGTAGACATGTTAATGGGGAACAATACGCTAACACTTTAGATGGCGTATTGTACCCGGCGATTAGACAACGTTATCCTCTACTAGATCACAATTGCAGAAGACAACAGCAGCATTCACACTGCTCGCGTGGTGCGAGAATGGTATAACGATCGTCCTGATCTGGTTGGACTGGCCTGCGAAGTCGCCCGACCTTAACATTATTGAAAATGTTTGGTCTCACCTCGTCAGAGAATGGCGACCGAATATGCCCCATCGCGTCGATGAGGTCAAAGCCAGGGCGAAAGACGGCTGGGAGAACCTCCGAGGAGCAGACGGACAAAACTTATGTGCCACACTATCTGCTTCTATGAACCGCAGACTTCGTGCAGTCATAGAAGCAGAGGGACATTCAATTAATTATTGATGTGTGAATATTGTATATATATGTATATAGTAAATAGTGTCTCCGATGTAAATATTGTAAATATTGTAGATATAAATCTTTCAGTATATTGTAAACTGTACACATTGTAAATATTGCATTACATGTTGTAATAGAGTAAATAATGTAAATATTGTACATGTTGTGTTTTATTTTGTGACATATACAGGCGAAGTAAGGGACAATAAAGACACTACTGCAAACTCTATGTCGGTCGTATTTTCTATCGTAATTTGAAATAAGTATTACTGTAGTTCTCAAGTTTTAAAAAACAATATATAATGATTTCTTTTATCAATTGTGGTCGCAAAGGTAAAACACTTCAAAAAAATATTAAAATTGAAATTAAAATGTAAAAAAATGAAATTTAGTTTTCTCGGTAATCCACCGAAGGATTAAAAAAAAGGAAAATTTATTTCTGTTTAGAAACTTTTAAAATTAACCGTAACATTTTTTACCACGCTCGCATACAATTTCAAAATAAACATTTTCAAGCGCCCATCAAATTTCAAAATTTACATACATTTAAGGACGATGTCAGTTATGACGCTTTAAAAAATGACCACAACATTTTTTGCCAACATACCGGAGGACTTAATTATGAAAATTTTTAAGCGACCAGGAAGTTACAAAATATACATAAATTTAAGGACAAAGAAAGTTAATGTAATTTAAAAAATAAATGTAATATTTAACATCAAAAATGACAAATTTCTTACACTAGAGCGATTGCGCAGTTATGAAAATAGACCTATTTAGTTTCTTGGAGGGACCATTGCGACATTAAAAATGATAAATATTTATGACCCGAGCGACTGCGAAATTGAGAAAATAGACGAACTGAGTTTCTTCGGGGGGTCCTTGCGACATCAAAAATGATAAATATTTATGACCCCTGCGACTGCCAAATTAAGAAAATAGACAAATTAAGTTTCTTGGGGGGACCCTTGCGACATTAAAAATAATAAATATTTATGACCCGAGCGACTGCGAAATTGAGAAAATAGACGAACTGAGTTTCTTGGTGGGATCCTTGCGACGTTAAAAATGATAAATATTTATGGCCCGAGCGACTGCGAAATTGAGAAAATAGACAAATAAATTTTCTTGGGGGGACCCTTGCGACATTAAAAATAATAAATATTTATGACCCGAGCACCTGTGAAATTGACAAAATAGACAAATTAAGTTTCTTCGGGGGACCCTTGCGATATTAAAAATAATAAATATTTATGACCCGAGCGACTGCGAAATTGAGAAAATAGACAAATTAATTTTCTTGGGGGGACCCTTGCGACATTAAAAATAATAAATATTTATGACCCGAGCACCTGTGAAAATGACAAAATAGACAAATCAATTTTCTTGTGGGAACCTTCGACATTAAAAATGACAAATCTCTTTCATCTGGGCGACTGCGCAGTTATGAAAATAGACCTATTTAGTTTCTTGAAGGGACCCTTGCGACATTGAAAATGATAAATATTTATGCCCCGAGCGACTACAAAATTGAGAAAATAGACGAATTAAGTTTCTTGGGGGGATCCTTGCGACGTTAAAAATGATAAATATTTATGCCCCGAGCGACTGCAAAATTGAGGAAATAGAAAAAAAGTTTCTTGGGGGGACCCTTGCGATATTGAAAATGATAAATATTTATGCCTCGAGCGACTGCGAAATTGAGAAAATAGACAAATTATGTTTCTTGGGGGGACCCTTGCGACATTAAAAATAATAAATATTTACGACCCGAGCACCTGTGAAATTGACAAAATAGACGAATTAAGTTTCTTAGGGGGATCCTTGCGACATTAAAAATGATAAATATTTATGGCCCGAGGGACTGCGAAATTGACAAAATAGACAAATTAAGTTTCTTGGGGGACCCTTGCGACATTAAAAATGACAAATTTTTTTCGGCGGGGCATCTGCGCAGTTATGAAAATAGTCTTGTGGTATATATAATAGGTGGTTCCTGTCGTGTTAACAGTCCCAGCCAAGTCTCATTGATCACTCTGTCCAACTATCACATCGACTTAAAATTTGTGATTTGTCTTGTCCCTTCGCATCCTCCACACTCGGGTCTGACAGGTTTGTGCCCTGTAAAAATGACATAACGCAGCAAGCATAAACTTATTTTTTAAAGCCTGCTAGATCCGCCTCACTTGATGCTCCATTTGGTAATGGAGTTTGCAGAGATTGTCCCCTAGGAAGAAACGGATCAGTTATCCCAGGTCAAGTCAGCGTAATCATGAGAAAGAGCGGCCACATACCCCTGGCCTCTCTTACCTGATTTCCTTCGTTTTGATTAAGAGCAAAATTATCTGAAAGAACGGAAAATATCTTTAATTTACAAACCTGACAAGCATATCGACGTATCCAGAGCTTCAGTGATCATCCCTTTGGAAGAAACGCACGTGCCAAGTTGCACGATTTATAAAGGGACGATTCAAATAGTCTCGACATACGATGAGCTGTCAAACTCCCAAAGCGATTGTAGCTGCTACCCATTGACAATTCAGTGTCGAAGTTGCAGGAGAATATGATGATACTGCTCCTCTTACATACAGTTTCTTACAAGCAATTCTACTCCAGGTCTGTCCTGTAACAAAAGACATAACCACAAAACATCGCATTCTTTCAAGAAAATAGAATAGAATATTCTTACAAGAATTCTTTTTATTAAATTTATTTTTCAGCACCGTAAATAAATAATAAAATAATGGGAAAGGCCTTTTGCCATACGTCCTTGATGATATCAACATGCAGATTTGACGAAACATCGGACAAAAAAATTATTTTTGAAAGGGGTTATTAACTTTAACATTTCTCCATGTTTTGGTCATTACTGCCCATTTGGAGAATTTATAATTATATATAAATAATGTAAATAATATAAAATAATATAAAGCATAATTAAAAGCAAAATATGTATACTTTACCTGACAAACTCGTCAACGTCAACGGAGTTGTAGAGCTTCGCGGGGATCACCTCCTGGGAATAATCGGAGATGTCAAGTTGCCCTAGGTGAAGCCCGCGTAAACAAACAGGCGAAGAGAGAGTGAGAGAGTGTGACAAAACGATAGAGATAGACAGCGAGTCATTCTGTCACACATATTATGCACACATGCATAGGCAGTGATAAATAATTAGGGTTGCAAACATGGTAATCAATTCGTATGGATGTGTGCGTTTCTCTCTGTGTTTACCATCGTGTCACTATATGGGAGCTTTATGACTGCTTTCAGTATATCACTAGCAGTAAATTACGGCGACAGATATTTTGCCCCCGGGTGTATCAATGACTGGAAGAGTCTCCGATGGAGGAGAGAAGACCGATGATGATTTACGATATAAAAAAATTATATATAAAGTAATTTATTTCTAAATAGGTTGCGGACGAGCAGTAGCTCTTGCAACTTCATTATCAATATTATTGTCATTGTTTTTGAAATTTTGTAGTGTATTACGTTATATTATAAAATTCGTGGGTAAATTAATTGTTTAAAACATTCAACGATAGCTAAACAGAACTATTTTTGTAAATTTTGCAGTCGTTCCCAACAAACGAAAAAAAATTCAAACCAATTAAATACGTTTTATTTCGGTTTCTTGACCGTTTTCTTAGAAATTCTTTACGTTCGAATACGATATAATACGTGAATAGAACATAAACATAACCTAAAAACATTGACTAGCAGTTTTTACATGAAAACACGAACTAAAATGTAATAAATTTTACCGGCACTAAGTAAGAATAATATATGTGAACGTAAGCAATGCCTGACATGGACGCAACGTTTGTTTTTCTTCTTTCTTTGTAATAAAAAAAAATATACATACTAAAATCCAACACATTAAAACGAATTTTTCCGAATTCAAATATTCGGAAATCCACGTGAATGTAATAAATCGATGAACTTCGAATTGGGTTGTGATGTTTCTCAATTCGAAATGTCGAGAAATCGGATTGAAAACGTAACTTCTGAATTGGATCTTATTCTTTTTCGTTTGTTGGGTTGTCACAAAAATGTAGGAATCGTTTTTTTACTTTCTGAAGTTAATAAGACAACTCAAATAATCTGAAATTAAATTTATGAATAAAATCAGAAACAAATGAATACCTTGTAAATCAAGTCAACAATGACAAGTTGCACAATATCGCCAAAACTCTGCACTTGGTCCAAGCATGACACCAGATACGAAAGGGCTCTGCACTGATCAGCGCACAAAAGCATCAAAAAGGCGTTGCGCCTACACGACATATCCTGCTCGCCTTCCATATATTTCGCAATGAGCTCTGGTGCGTCCGGAATGAGGAACTCGAAATTCCGATAAGTTGTAAAAATAGCTAAAACAGCATTACGTCTGACACAGGAATGTCTGTGCTCTAAACATCCTGTAATAGCTGCATCAGCGGCTCTAGGAACTCGGGTTCTTTTAATTTGCACAAAAATATATGTGGTTCGTTGCTTGCTCCAGCCTCAAACATCCCATGGCTTCTGTCCTGAAAAAGAAAGCATAACCCAGAAAGAACCACACACCAAGCCAACAGCCAAAAAAATTGGATATATATTTGCATACTTATATGCATATATATATTACGTACATTTACAAAATTTTCTTAAGCTTAGGGGCGGTATCGCCCGCTTATACTCAATAAATAAATAAATACAAAATGGCAGGATATAATAAATTTATTTTAGAACTAACCTGACAATCATGTCGACGATAATGTAGTTGGCGAAGATCGTCCCCTCGGAAGAAACGCAGCAGTTGTCCCAGGTCAAGTCAGTCATGAGCGAGAGAGAGAGTGACAGAGCGAGAGAGATGCAACCTTAATCAAACGTTTGACTGTATGTGTTTCTATGTGTGCTCTCATCGGATCCCTAGGAGGTTTAGTTTGTAGTGGATTCAGTAAATCACTAACGCGCTGTTGCCATTTTCTCAACTAGACGTAAATTACGGCGACAGATTTTTTGTCCCCGGGTGTACCTTGCCAGGTTTATTTGGGTTCGTGACACCAAAATGAGGTAAATACCAAACAGGTCCGGCTTTTGGCATTTCAAGTACCTTTTCTGCATAACCTTGTTTTAAAAATCTGTCCATCTCTGAATAATACAATTTAGCATATTCGTGGTCTCGATCTAGCCTTGCCTCTACAGATTTCAATCGTTTTAACGCTCCCGATCTACTTTCCTGAAGTTCAAAATTATTTTCCCGCCATAAAAGACCCGTTTCCCAGCCACTATCAATTATTCTCATTGTCGATTTCATAATGTCATTAGCGCGTTGTTCCCTCGGTGAAATTTTTAAAGAATTCATGATACCTATTGAATCTAAATTAAACGAATTACGAACTAATTCATATAAATCGTCGTCGTTTGACTTTAAAATATTTTCGGAATCAATATTAGTTAAATACGATGCATAAACTGACGGTAATTTATTTTGTTTTGTATTTCCATGTGCTACCCAACCTAACAAAGTTCGAGAGGCATATAATGAGCCTGAATTTGCTTCGCGAGTTTCGTGAGAAACGAGCAAATGTGCATTATCCTGGCCTATCAAATTTTTGGAGTAGCATTATAATATGGTTCTAACCCTATTCCGCGGAGGTTAGGAAAGTGATTTATAAAATGTACATCAAGAGATTGTTTTGGTAATGTAAGATCTTCAACTAAATGTACACCTGAAAGAGAATGTGTCCCCAAACTCCCAGTAATTTTCAGATTAATTCTTTCATTTTCTTCGATATTGTTTGAGGTTATACAGACAAATTTACGGTTAGAATCTCGGTTTTAACGAGAAAAATTCGTGCCAGAAAGGCAGGACATTTCAACTGGTTCAAATAAAAAATTTGATAAAGAAACTAATTTAGGTTCGGATTTATCTAAATTTTTAATGTACGTATCGAAAGCAAATGTAATTGTAGGAGGTAATTTTCGAAGTATATCTCGTAATAATTCAGGGTTAACTAAATAACCTGCATGATCTAAAGATTGGAAAGCGGATACTCCTCCTTTTAATTTTGTTGCAAATGATATTATTTCATCGCCTGTAACATTTATATGTGGTAACTTACGTAAACCTTTGGCGATTTGAGCGGCAACAAGGTCGGAATTGCCAAAACATATTTCTAACAAATCATAAATTTCTTTGGCACTATTTGTTCCTATCATAATACCTTCAACTACTTCGCGTGCGCGACCTGTGAGAGCACCATATAAACGCGTGACATTTTCCTCATCAGAAAACCCACCTAATTCAGTTGATAATTTATACGCACGTTCAAACCGCAACCATTCAGCTGGATTTCCATCAAAACGCGGTAACATTCCTGTGGATAAACGATTTACAATTCGCGAATTATTTCCAGAATTAATGGATTGCAAAACTGGAGTAAGAACATTAACTAAAGGATCTAAAACATGTGATATTTCTGTAGATTGAACTGAAGGAACTCGATTCACAGTATCATCGGCGTGATTTACAAAATTTAAGTTACACAATATTGAATTCCGTTGAAGATTATTTTGACGACTTTGTAGGTTAATTTCACGTGCTTCTAGAGGTAGTGGAATGGTATCATTTTCGACCGAATCCGAATTATTTTGAACAAATCGAACTGATCTCTCGCGTTGCAAATGAATCAAATTTATTAAATCTTCGCGACTCGCGGTTTCAAGATTCAAGTTCATACCGTTATGTTGTTCTCGTTGTCGTTGATTATCGTTGGTCGTAGCAAATACCTCAGCAGAGTAGATTGGTTGATTTTCCTGCATCGTTCTTCTCAGAGGTCGTTGTTGAGTCGACGAAGAGACATCATTCACCTCATCAAAGTTGATAGCTGATTCTCTCTGATTGACAGTTTGGATGTGTTGGTTATCAATTTCCCCAAAATTGGTTCTCCGTGATGAACGGGTCCGTCGAGCATTTCCAGAATTTGTAGTCGAAAGTCTCGTAGAACTTCGTTGTCCCTTGATGATTCGTTCGGATGTCGAATTTTCTGAATTACGTAGTAGATTTCATCTCGAAACCCGGCGGCAACGGTTCCCGGGTTTCGACACCAATTATAAATGAGACGAAATAACACACTTGTTTGGTCAGCAACTCAAAAATTAACTTTTATTTTGACCAAATGTTTGTATTGGCAATGGAGGTTAAAAAAGGTTCCTTCTCTCAATGTCAAATTTGAATCTGATCTGTCAAAAACTAACACGAAAACAAAACTAGTACAACGTATATGTTTTTCACGAAGGAACAAACAAAGGAATAAACATTTAAATTTAAAAGGAGTGATTACTATTTCACGAAACGTGGATAACACGATTAACTTCTTCATTATCAATCTTTCACCAATACTTACCCCCATGCTACGAACCACCAAACTTCTTGTTCGCCAAACTGGCCAGTTCAAGAGAATAAATTCTCTTTACTCTCGACACCAAATGACTACTATCCATTTGTGGCGAGCATAGGCGGATTGCCAGGATCCCTACAACCAAAACACTCTTGAACTTCTTGTTCACTTAGATGTAAGTACTGGCAAAGATTCCAACTCTCCGTACTATAACCATCCAAGCTACGTCTCCATCCAAGAATGTGCAAGGAACCGGACTTTAATCTTTATTATCAGTTTTCTTTCACACAGTTTCGTTACTACTACTAAATGTTTTAACAATTTATCTAAATATGCTCAAAACTCCCTTATCCTAACATTGCCACTACTATCCAAGGACCTTACAATCCTATTATGGCTCCTTGGGCGTCTGCAGCCATCTTCACAGAAGTACTCACATTCGTGAAATTAATGGTGTGGGAAAACTGCAGAAAACACACACCAAGTACAGCAATTAAACATAATTATTTATACTGAAATTGCGACGATCACATCTATCCATAACAACATACATACTGTAAACGTGATAGAAATATATTATTTTAGAAGCTTCCATTATTGCAAGCGGAAAATATAACCAACTTGGATATGCTTTGGTTCTCGTATCTTTTTCATGACCCACATCCTGGTTGGTCCGGACTTATGGAATCGGTACAAATAAAGGATCATTCTGGAAAGGCGACTATGATTTTCTTCCCTATGATCGATCATACTCCAAGTTTCTTGTATCTACTCAATTTTATTGTTTGTTTGTGAACAGGCAAAGAATAAAGAAGTAACTCCAATTATTACATTTGATCAGCCTTTATATTTGAAAGCGATAAAAATAATTAATGCTGAGCCGATCGACAGTACTTTAAGAAATATGGCAATTGTATTAGGAGGATTTCACACAAGGATGACTCTGCTCATTTTGCTCAGGGACTTGCTCAGGTTGCTATTGGAACAGATATATGCTTCAAATAGCGTTAAATATATATTGAGTGGCAAAGCAGTTTCTCGGACAATTAGAGCTTATATTATTATTTAAAGAGTTCTTCATATACTTCTTTTAAGATCTGCCTATGAAAATAAGTCAACACCGTCGGAAGGTTTTGAGATCCACAATGAAATCAAACAAGTCTGGAATATGTATGGCCGAGTAATTAATGACACATCGATGACGGAAGAGGTATCATCTTGCGAGGTATTGAACAAAGCAAATGAGCATATTCAACAAGAAAGAGAAAGGTTAAAAAACAATAGAACTTCAAGTTTATGGTTCCAGTATACTAATTTGAGTTCAGTATTAAGACGCTGCTTAATGGCAGAAAGAACTGGTGACTGGTATTTACATTTCGCGATACTTACACAAATGTTACCGAGTTTTACTGCTGAAGGACACCATAATTACGCTAAATAAGCGTGAATACATCTTCCGAATATGATTGATCTGCAAAATGCTAATCCCACACTATGCGAGTTATTTGAAGAAGGTTATTTTGTAATTCGACGGACTGAACGTTTTTGGGCAGGCCTATCACCAAATTTAGTAATTGAACAGGTGCTTATGAGAACTATAAAATCTAATAAAGGTTTGATAAGAGGTAGTGGCATGTCTCAAACAGAACGAGCTGTTTGGACTCAATCGATGCCACATTGCGTTCAAGTTAATGAGTACATGCAAGATTTAACAGGCTCCAAGTTTATCGGAAGTGACTAACTTATCGAAAATTCAGATTCCGGCATGAAGGTGGATATCCGCGATACAAACAAAGTTTTTCATATTTAGAAACCTTAGAACCCTACAATGAAAATCCAAAACTACAGAATATTGTTACTGGAGTGGTTGCGTTTATTGAAGTTAACATCAATAGAGCTGTAAGTATTGGTATGGAATTCCTACAAGAGATAAGCGGTAAAACAGAATGTAATTATGTTCTACGGAGAAAAAACATTGCGATTAATATGGTATCTAAAAAGGTAAAAATGGGTGAAACTGATATCTACATTGATCATACTCTTCTTTTTCAGAGATTAGCAACGTTAGCTTCAGGGCAAACTTCTGATTTAGCTACTGTAATGAGCTATGAGTTATGTGTTTATCCACCTTCTTTATTTCAAACTACAGATGTTATGCGTCCAGCAAAAAAAACTGCTTTAGTTGAAGCAACTGCGAAACTTACAGAGCACGAAATTGTACAGATGACCACTTTAAAATATGACTTTAAATCGACTTATCACGTAGTTGTCGGAGGATGGCTATTGCACAAATTACCTTGGAAATTGCAAGCCTCTTATGCTGAAATATGTAATGCTTATGTCGATTACGTAATAAAACATTATGGAAAGGCACATGTTGTATTTGACGAGTACTTGGCAGGTCCAACCATCAAAGATATGGCTCATTTACGAAGGATAATAGGATTTCAAAGCCCCTCATTAGAATTTAACGAACCAAGGAAACTTGTCGTGAAAAAAGAAGATTTTTTGCGAAATCCCAAAAATAAAACTAAAATTATTCATATGATAGGTGACAAATTACATCTACCATACCGACATCTGCGTAGATGCAACGACATCTACCATATCGACATCTACATGAGTTGTAGGGAATAATACAGACTTGTTGATTTTACTCATACATTATTGTAAACTTGGCTCCCGATCTTTATATTTTAAAACTGAATAAAAAATTTGGAACATAAATGACACAAAGTCGCAGCTTGGCCAATTCTGTGGTATAATTCTGTTAGTGCACGCTTTCCTTGGTTGCTACACTACGTCTTCTTTTCATGGTAAAGGGAATCAAACAGCATTGTCGCTTGGCAAATCTAACAAATCTTTTCAAATGGCTGCTAGTGTCTTTTCCGTTCCTAACAATAGCAAAGAAAACATCATTAAGGCAGGAGATGAAGCTATTTTATGCCTTTACAAAGCCGAGGCTAACGAATGTCTTTCATCGTTAAGAATTGACTATTTCAGATGAAGGTAGCTTCAGCAACGTCAGTTGTATCGCCAGAAAAAACTGCCTCCAACCGAAGCTGCTGCTAAATTTCATTGCCTCAGAGTTTATTTTCAAATTATGATTTGGAAAGGTTTGGCTTCAAACCTAAAGGCAGTAGACTGGGACTGGCGGTTACATGACAACTTAATGAAACCTATCATGACCGACATGAAAACTGCCCCAGAAAATTTATTAAAAGTCGTCAGATGTGCGTGCCAAACGATGCGGATGTTTTACATCACGGTGCACATGTCGTAAAAATGGTCTACATTGTACACTAAGTTGTGTCTATTGTGTGGTAAGTGATTGCGCAAATAAAGAAAACTTCATCCCATTCGAAGATGTTATTTTTTCAGATGTGAAACGGCGAGACGGCGACCGCTACAATTTACCGCGACCAGATACTTATTTAATGCGCGCCCAATGCATTGTGCATTTTCCTATTTTTCAGACTGATATTCGGGAGTTCTGGATATGCCCAATATATTTTTTTTCTTCAATTTGAACCAAATTCGGTCGGAATCCGTTGGGTAGATCGCTAGATATCGTTATTTTTTGATCATGTGATTGATTTCAATCATACTTTTTTCTTTTTTCCGACCAATATGACATATATAGTGGTGTAGATAAAACCTAAAAGCAGCAGTTTCCATGAGACTCGATCGCGACAGTCGCGACCGCTGTCGCCAATACAAACAGTGTTGACGTTTTGACGTTTGTGGAATATAAGAAGAAGACAACTTTGTGAAAAAATTAACCTGTGAGAAGACAAAATAGAGATCTGACTGAAAAGTGGCTTGGAGCACCGTCCTGGAATTTTGACAGCGGTCTGTGGTCTCCTAGTTTCCTTGCCAGTGAAAAAAATAAAAATTGGTAGCTCCAAAAACTCTACAAAAACGTAAGTGAACTTTTCTCAATGTAATGTTGAAATGATCTTGTGAGTGTAGTTTATAATTTACAAAAGAATCTTCGTAGTTGATTGCTGGAAAGAAATTGAAAACGATTATAAAAAAGTGTAAACAACGGTATTAAGAATTTAAATAATTTGTCATAATGTCATGTATTATGTACAGAGAGCAGCAAATACTAATGGTTTATCTTTCCGACACAACTAGCTTGTGTCTATTAATGTTTTGTTATTAAAGACAAGTAGTCAAGTAGACAAGTAGTTCGTCTCTATACATTAATGAATTGTCTGCCACTATTAGCCAGTTGTCCTCCGACACGAGCCAGTCGTCTTTAGAAATTAACCACTCATGTCGAATGACGATTCACTAACGCTTAGAGATGAACTACTTGTCTATGAAAACAAAACATTATTAGACAAAAACCACTAGTATTTTCTGTTCTCTGTACCTGGTACATGACATTACGAAAAATTATTTAAATTCTTAATACCGTTGTTTACACTTTTTTATAATCGTTTTCAAGCTATTCTTTCTAGCTATCAACTACGAAGACTCTTTTGTAAATTATAAACTACACTTATAAGATCATTAGTACCATAGTTCGTCCAGCTTCTATGTTAATACATTTTTAAGCATTTCTTGGCATTTTGAGTATGAAATACACTAGAAATGTATTTGCGATATATGATGATTATTAAAGAAAGTATCTAATAATATCTTCTGAAAATGTATTGAAACGTAAGTAAACATTTCTGAAATGTAATCTTCCAGTGATCTTGGGAGTACACGTTTTTATTTAGAAAGGAATCTCCGTAATTGACTTATAAGAGAAAGGAAAAACCGATTAGAAGCATGTGTTACTTCTAATTATCGTATTAAGAATTTAAGTCTGTACGCGTAATGATATATTTTGCTGTTATTTCAAGCACCGAAGTTCTTCCATCTTTGTCTATTTGCATTTTTTAAAATATTTTCTGTCATTTTAAGCTTGAAGTGCATTTGCGATAAAATTGTGATACGCAACTATTCATAATGAAAGTGTCTCCTGATATATTTATCTTCTACAGTGTAACGATTCCGGTCATATTTTAGTTAGTTTTTTGGGAATCGTACATAACATAAAAGTTGACATAAGTCAATATCAGTCAATATCATTGCAGAGTGGAATCATGAGGTGCTGAAATAATAAAAGTCATCATATTTGTCATTCAATTAAAATGTCTATTAGCATAATTTGAATTTTACATAATCGAACTCGCCCATAAACAATTAATTACACACATACAAACACACTCAAAGTCATGTACGCGAATAAAAAATAAGAGTCACCATAAAACCAATAAAATCATCGAGTCGTCTGTAAGTGCGTAGAATTGTCAGTCATTGAATTTTTGTAAATTATTGTCAAGTGCCGAAATAAGTTACGCGGGGTAAACGCGATCACACATTCGTTTGCACACACATACATACATAAATACACATAAATATTTTGGTATCACATAACATGAAAATATATACAATATTATTCGATTATTAAAACGGACGGAAGAGAAAGAGGCTTACGTGTCTTCTTCTGTTCCATTGGCGTCTTTCCTCTTGTTCCGGTCGTGCTCCATCCGTCTCGTAATTTTGATAATTAGGCTGCTGTCACCTGGTGAATCGAATCTTGACGTCGCACTCCCTCGCGACACCGAAGGAGCGGAATAGCAGCCTTGTGTAGAATTTAGAACGGGACGAACGGAGTGCCGTCGTCAATCCGTGATGTCTTCTTCGTCATCAATTAGTGCTCGCCGCCTCCATTGTATTCGTGAATATAGTTGCTGGCTGTTGAATTGCGTGGGCCCACGTCTAGTCGTCGGAGCAGCCAGGACCTCCGGAAGACCGTTTAGATAGGTAGCGAGTCGTCCACGAAACGTCGTCAAGAAAAAGAAGTCAAGCAGAAGAAGAAGGATATTTACCGATGACAGGTCTTATAATACCTCGGTAAGTATCCCCACCATGCCCAATAATGTCGCCGAGTTCCTTTTTTACTATGAATCGGGACGGGAACTGTCAAACATTCAAATGTCATTTGATCGACTTGAATTTGACAGCCCGCCTCTCATTTGAATTTGGAGCGGATACGCGCCATCGCGGCGACACATGCAGCTCCGAGCTTGGAACTAGGCCCGTCGTTGCCCACTCTCCATTCTGCGCGGCCAGGGCGCCATTGCCCCTCTTCTGCGCATGTAGAGACGCACCAGCGCCAGCGCCTTGTTGTTGCGCCGGCGAAAGCGCGCATCGCGTCCTCTGGATATTTTTCCTTTTTTGTGTTCCCGTCGTTATTTAGCTTGCCAGCGCATAATCCGCGAATGACAATAAAAGCAATGTTGGACTTCACTTTTTATTTCTATGAAGGTGTTTCCGAAATTGTGGGTCAGTTCAATACTTACAATGTATGGGGTACGGTACGTTTCACCACAGCAGTTTCGAGATTTCTATATGTCGATTTCGATCATAGTACACGTACTACAAAAACCACGATTTATGTGAATATGTGTGTGCATCATCCGTGGCATAAGGGCAAATAACTATGACACCTGTCTGTCTCTCTTTTCTTCGCTTCCTCTCTTTTCTTCTTTCTCTCGCTCTCTCCCTCTTTCTGTAAATCAGCTGTATGTCTGCAGCTGGTACCCGTAAGTGGCTACCGTGTATCGGCGACATCGAGGGTTATGATTTGCCCTCGGAGATGGTTTCTCCAGCGGTTTTCGGCGGATTTCGGTGCGTCGGCGAGGATTTCACAACAACCACGAGTTTTTCTCCCTGCGTTAGGATTAGGTATTTCTTCTACATTCTGGGCCGCTGCCATCTCAGAAGCACTCGAAATGTTGTGATTTGTCACGAGCACCTCCAAGCAGACTCCATAATTAAGATTCATCGCTTTCAAGGTAAAACATAAAACACCAGTGCGGTTACAGGGTGCATTTTAGTACGTAGCCTCGTTCAACAAATTTAATCTCGCTCGGGTACGGCGCAGCTGTCCGATGTGCCATTTGTCCGAATCGGAAAATTCAATATGGCGGTTACGGATCCGTAATATATTTCTTCTGTCCACAGCGCCATCTGTCCGATTCGTCAACTGTCCGACGCGTCAATTGTCCGAATCGGAATATCTAGTATGGCGATTCGCAGGTTGCGCGCGATTGGCGGAGCCGAGCGCCGGCGGAAAATCTACAGTCCTTGCGTGTTAATGCTTCGAATAAATGCCTGCGGCTAGCAGTTTATCAGCCGCTTTGCGGCATATCTCGTAAAGGGTTGTAGTAGCCGAGTGGTTAAAGCGTTCGACTTATGAATATAACTTTTGTAGTTCGCGTACTCGCAGATGCTTTTTTGATTTATTTTTTTTTTGTTATTATTATGAATTTATTGTAATTTCTTAAATGCTATTCAAATTATTTATTGTATATTTTTTAAAGGAATTTTTAATTTTTTAAATATACTTTTTAACCTAATTTAAGGTATTTTTTGTACCTTATTTTGGCGAATATGACGTTAAATAAAACTGAAACGCGTTTTCTCTACTTTTATTAATACGAATCATTATTATTAATTACAGAAATGATTAGATAACACGTTTTATAAATTAGTTGTATGAAATAAATACATTTCTACAGTTAGGAAGATATCGCCAAATGTTTTTAATTCTTCCTCCTCCTAAATAAAATAGTAGCTTATTTTATGAAAAAGATCTGTAACTAATTCAATCATACCCATCCATTTCGCAATACTTGGAATGTTGTTTTTACTCATTCTAATGTTATGAAGCTTTAAATAATGCTTAAATATAATTAAAATTAAAAAATTCTACGAAAACGATATTATGAAAGTAATAATAAAAAGACAATACATCGTCTAAACTAGTAGTATTAAATAAATAATTTTCTAAACTTTTGAAAATTTTGCCAGAGTTTTTCACAATTACAATTAATGTGTAATATTATTTTTTTCCGATTGAAAGTAGTAATTAATATTATGCAAAATGATCTGTAACTCTAATGCAATTATAACTATTCAATGCTTATTATTTGGAATGTTGTTACTAAATACTTTTTATTTAATTTTTAAAATATGCTAAAAATAATAAAAATTTAAAAAAAAACGATTCTGTAAAAATAATAATAAAAAGATAATACATAAAAAGTAATAAACGAAATCATTTTCTAAAGTTAGGAAAATATTGAGACAAGGTTTTTATTTCTTATTTATGCGCCATAATCAAATTAATTAATATATAATATGAGGGCGGCAGTAGTTTATCAACGACTTTACGACAAGAAGTTTAAACAAGTTCGTTTAGTCCACTGTTTAGAGTACTTGCATTCCGTGTATGATGTTTGAAGATCGCGTACTGGCAAGTGCATGTTTCTTTTTTTTTCTTTTGTTATTAATTTCATTATTATGTTTATTTATTATTGTTTTTAAAATATTGTAAGTCTTTAAATATATTTTTTCACGTAATCTTGATATATTTTTTGTAACTTATTTTGGTTATATTTTTATTTGTGAGAATCATTATTATCAGCGACAGGCATTGCTATATAATACATTTTCTAAATTAGTAGTAATAAATAAATAATTTTCTACAGGTAGGTCACCAAACTACCTCAAGAATAATTGTGTGAAGATATACTAGCTTAATTTACAATAAAAGAAACCTACCATTATCAACAATTACAAATAAACAAAAATTTGAAACTGAGACACGTCAAAAGCCTGTCAGGATTCTGAAATCTCTTTACGTTGGAAATTTGTATCATAAGACAATTTTCAAGGTAAAAAGATTTCAAACTCCGGAAAGTACTTTGGCGTATCTCAGTTTCGAAATTTTTGTTTAAATTCAATTTTTTTTAAATTTTAAGTATTTTTATTGAAAATTAAGCACTCACGACTTTGACAGAATAGTATTAATCACACACCGATTTTTTTCGCCGGTAACGACTACTCGACTGGTGTGTATACCCTGATGAAGGTTTCTCCTGCAGGTTCTGAGTCAAGTTAGATATAAATTTCTAGAAATAAAATACGTTACTATTTTTCAAAATAACTGTTGACGCATTATGGTGTCTTTTTGCAGCATGTCTCTCAGCGGTCTCTAGCAGTTCAGAGGAAGACCGCAATTTATATTTCAAAGTCTTCAAAGTACGAGGTCTCCGACAAGGAAATGTTTCAACTACCCCAGGCTTGTCTGGAACCATGCACGCTGTGCTAATTGACAACACCATTAAATTCTAATTAAGGTTTAATATTGTATTTGCAATCACCAGAGGTGCCTGTCGGGCAAGCTATCTGTCATCGTCGAGATGCACATTTCTTAGAAACTTTCTAAGGGCCTTAAAATTTATTTATTACTATTTTTATGATCAAGTATGTATTGAGCATCGATTATAAGGCCCCCAAATTGTTCAAAATTGTATTTAGGGTTAAATATTGTATTTGCAATCGCCAGAGGTGCCTGCCGGGCAAGCTAACTGTTATCGTCGAGATGCCCATTTCTTAGAAATTTTCTAAGGGCCTTAAAATGTATTTCTTATTATTTTTATGCTCAAGTATGTATTGAACATCGATTCTAAGGCCACCAAATTGATGAAAATTGTATTTAGGGCTAAATATTGTAATTGCAATACGCCTGCGGCCCCTGTGAGTCGATCTCACTTTTACCGTCCGGATGTAAATTTTTCAGAAATTTTCTAAGGCCCTTAAAATTTATTTGGTATTATTTCGTCGCTTTCGAGGTAAAACATAAAGCACCAGTGCGGTTACTGGGTGCATTTTAGTACGTAGCCTCGTTCAACAAACTTAATCTCGTTTGGTTTCCCTCGGTATCCCCTATGGAAATAAAAATGGTATGTTTTCGTTACATTTAAGCATGATTCCGTACGATTACGTACGATTTGGTACGTTTAGGTACGTTTTGGTTACGATTCGAACATTTTTACAGCATTATACAGAAACGGTACGCGAACGTACGCGACGGTACGTTAACGTACGCAAAAGTATGCAAAGATGCAGTATCGTCCAGAATCCTACAAAAATGTACACATTCGAGATAAAATGCATTACAGAATATTTCTAAACAGATATAAACGTACGTAAACGTACGTAAACGTACGCGAACGTACGCGAACGTGCGCGAACGTACGCGAAAGTGTGCAAAGGTACAGTATCCTGTAGAATGCTGCAGAAACGTCACTTATGAGAAAAAATGGATAAAAGAATATTCCTAAACGTATACGTAAACGTACCCCTACTCGAAAAGGAGGATAGAAAAGCATAGAAAAGTATAGAAATTCTGCGTGATTCGTATGCTTTTGAATCCTATTTTTGGCACATAATGTATCCACAATCGAATGGATATTACACAAAAGGAGTTCGCGTAAGTCTCGGTCCTGTAGGTTGGAATCCTGAGGTCTTCGGAGCACGCTCTGGGTTGCCGATCGTTTATATTTTTACGCCATACATATTGATCAAATAGATACGGTGGGGTTTTACTTCTAAATATATTGAAGATCGCCATGCCGTATGTACGCATTAACCGACTCAATGGGACCCCCTTTTGATAGCCTCCAAAATTTTGTCATATTTTGCTTATCTCTGGCTGTTTTTGAGATAATTAAGAATTTTTAAAAATTTTAATGTGTAACAGAAATATCATATTACGTTACTGATAGTGATCGACAGTGGTAGACCAGTGGTCGGTGTCGCGCGCGATCGTTGTTTCTAGTCAAGTATTCTTGGTGGGGAACACTACTTGGATGGTGACCGCTTGAGAACAACTTTCTTAAGAAAATTAAATCAACTAAAAAAAGTTAAAAAATATTTGAATTAAATAAAAAAATAATAATAAAATTAAAAATAAAAAAAATTGGTTTGTATACAAAGAGGAAAAAATTGCCTGAATAATATGAAAAAATGTATAAATATCCCTACAAAACGCGACAAATTTTTGGAATATTTGTCCAATGTAGAAGAATTGGTTTGGGTCATTTTTTTCCAAAATTACGTGAAAAATTTTGGACAAAAAATCGAAAAAAAATAACGGAAGAAAAACGGGCACCTATCTGGGATATTCAATACTCGTGCAGTCGGGCACGTTTCTGTAAATAGTTCCAAAATCTCGTACGTTTCTATACATGGCTGCATATATCCGTACAATTGCGTACGTTTGCGTACGTCTGCGTACGTTTCAGTACATAGTCATATGATTCCGGACGTTTTTGTACGAAAATATTTTATTACGAATGGTTGTTTGACATCTACAGTGTTCAGTGCTGTACATCTCCGCATGCTTCAGTATGTTCTAGCAATTTTGTGTACGTTTGCGTACGTTTGTGTACGTTCGCGTACGTTTGCGTACGTTTCTGTACAATGGTGTACAAAATGTTCGAATCGTAACCAAATCGTACGCGAACGTACGTAAACGTACCTCACCGTACATAATTCTATACAGACGTACCGAAATGTGTCAAAATCGTACGGTGAATTGCGCTAGATTACCGTTGATTTTTTCCATACGGGATAGCAAATTTGTTATTTTTAATATTGCTCGGTTTCCCTCAGTAAAACAAATTTGAGAAATTTTATCTAACTCCCTTACCCTCGGTCAAGCAAATTTTCCACTTCAATGGCCCGTATAATATTTCTAAAAAATTTACAATCAGACGATTAAAGGTAACACATCTATTGGACACCGCAGGCTTATTACAAGTACTAAATTACAGTCTAATTACAATTTTTATCAATTTAAGGAACTTATGTTCGATGTTCAATACGTACTTGCAATTAAAAATAATAATAAATAATTTTAATGGCCCTTACAATATTTCTAAAAAAATGTACAATCAGGCGATTAAAGGTAGCATGCCTCTTAGATAACGCAGGTGTGTTGCAAATACAATATTATTTATTACAATATTATTTCCTAGGCCAGAAAACTTTTGACGCTGGAAATTTGTACACTTAAAAATATCCTCCCGTATACAAAAACTAAAACTACTTTTAATAAAAGAGCAGCAATGATTAGGCGCCCCTGCACTGGATATTCCCAGCCTGGAAAGTCATCGAAGGTTTCCAGGCATGGCCCGCAGCGTGAGACCGGCAGCATTGCAATTTTCGTCAATTGATGAAATTTGATAAAAATTGACAATATAGCATGTTCGTAAACTTGCCACAGGGCTGCGTACTCCAAAAACAAAAATTGCTTTAGTTGCAGTATAGAAGTCTTTGAAGGCCTGCAAATTTGTTCGATATTGATTTTATGCAGAAGTATCACCTCAATATCGAACAGATGATCCAGAATTTGATAAAAATTGTCAATTTTATATGATCATAAACTTGTAACATGGCTACGTAACTGAAAAGCAAAAATTGTTTTAACCGCAGTATAGAAATTTTGTAAAGGCCTCTAAATTTGTTCGATATTGGTTTTTTTGCAGAATTATCAGTTCAATATCGAACCGATGACCCAGAATTTGATGAAAATTGTAAATTTCATATGATCGTAAACTTGCAACTGGGCTGCGGAACCCAAAACCCAAAATTGCTTTAGTTGCAGTATAGAACTTTTTCGAAGTTCTGTAAATTTGTGCGATAATGATTTTATGCAAAAGTATTACTTCAATATCGATCAAATGACACATAATTTCTTGAGAATGACCAGTTTCGCATGATCGAACACTTGGAACATTGCTGCGTAACCGAAAAGCAAAACTTGTTTTAGACGCAGTATAAAAATTTTCTGCAGGCCTGTAAATTGTTATTAGCTGTAATATTTCTTGCTCTATCCTGAATAAATTGAATTGATTTGAATTTAATTTAATTAAATTATCCATATAATCGAGATTTTCTGGTTGGCGGCTGGTGTCGATCATCCTTACTCAGCCCTACGACAGCCTTGAGGTCTGACGCCTTTGGATTATTCTGTGCCAAGAGGTGACCAAGGCTAAATAAATGTAGACATTTTTCAGAAATGCAAAGGAAGTCAGAATATGTCTAGAATAAAAGTGATGTCTATATTCGACATCCTTATTCGATTGTGTAGGCTGGCACGTACATTTCTCAGAGACCTGGACAATTGTTTCATAGAAGCAGCATCGATATTACAACAGTACCGATACGAACCAGGACAACACCAACATCAATCCCAAGAATAATGCAACCAAGTTAAGTTTACTACTATCTTAAATAACCCTTATTTTTTTTCAATTGTTCTTATTCTACTCATTAGTTGTACAGAAATATTCTTTTATTGATTGTGCGACATAATGTACAGTTAAAGCACAAGAGGCCACTGTCGCAAAAGTACGTGTAGTATATGGTGTCTTGTTTGTGGTAGGTACTTGCAATGTAGTCCTCTGCAAACATTTTCAACGCATCACTGGACGTTATGCACAAAGTTTGGTCGGTAGGATGACTTATTAGGCGATACATTTTCAAGAATAATTATGAAAATCTGGAATCAGAAATATGACATGTATCAAAAAACATTGTGACAGGAACATGTCAATTTCATACAAATATATTTATGGCAAATACAGCTATATTAAAAAGCTTTATTTATATACATATAAATATAACAAAAAGTGAGCACGTACTGATCTGCTGGTATCCTTAATGTAAAAATTATTGTCGTCTTTGCGTCCGACAGAAAACGCTTTTCTTATAAATTTTTTTCAATTCTCGTAGGAGGTAACGAAAGAGAGAAAAAAAAATGAACATTGAGTAAGTATCCTTTTTTTTCGCGTTCACCTCCACAAATGTCTCCATCTTCTTTTCTTTCTTAATTTTGTTGACACCGGTGTGGCATCCATCAATACGGCCATTAACACACTGGGCGCTGTGCGCGCTAATCGGGGAGATTTAAACGACCGATGTGACTTTATAGTTACATATGTGTTGTTCTACTTTAATAAGAATTCGACAGAGTTTGAATATCCTGAACTTTATAAGAGTATGTTACTTTTTTAGAGAAAGGTGTAGATGATAACTGTAACTTTGGTTTTAGGTTTGATAAGATAAGATGTGATTGTATAAAGGGAGGGAGGGGGGGGGGGGAGGTAATAATTTCAATTTTTTTATAACGTATTCGGGCGGACTGAACCGTCTGCACCGTTTATGCATTTTTCAGTGCACGTGTTCGGGCAGTTGAACAACTCACATTCAAGCTGTACATTTCTTGCATTTTTACGGGACGTAAGCGGAGAAACGGTGCAGACGGTGCAGCCCACCCGAATACGCTATTAGAGAATTCAAAAGGGAGGGACGATAAGTGGCAAATCTAGGGCAGCCCAGATTATATGGTTGAGGTCTTCGACGTCTTTAGAACATGAACATTGTGAAGATTCTATTATGTTGACTCTATTGAGACTGTGATTGAGATTCTAATGATTACTTCTCATTCTATTGACCATGGTGATGGCATCTCGTAAAATATTAAGTGATGCAAACCAGGGTTTGGGAGATGTGTTATAATAATTGTCTAAGTAAAAACGTCCAGCGGAATTGTTGGGAACTAGAAAGAATTTATCAGAAGATTTTTTTGCGATTCAGGATAATAGGGGAAAGATGTCCGAGTAAGGTAATTTAATATCTAGAGTGTGGCCGCTGTGGATTGCATCCTTTGCCAGTCGGTCGGCTTCTTCGTTGCCTTGGATTCCCACACCAGCTTTTTTTTGTTTTTGTTTTTGTTTTTTTGTGACCATTTCATTTTACACGTATTTAATACAAATTAAAAATTAACTTTAAATTAAATTAATTAGAAATTAACATACTTCTTTTTATAAATTGTCAAACGTCAGTCGCTTATTAAACGAGTGTCGGGGGACTGATATCTCTTGGATCCACTCTGTAATCGAAATTGAGACTTTATCAAATGATTATGGATATCACCGATTAATTAAAACATTATTTTTCCATAAATAATTAAATACGTAAATGATTCTAGTGAATTCACTGCGAATAGAAAAGTCTAATATTCGGCATGATAGGGATGTTATGGTACATTGAAACAATCGACATAGATGTCAACCAGGATAACCGAAACTACGGAGAGGTCATAAGACATCGAAAACTGTAAAGAGGCCAACCTGGACATCCAAAACTGCGGAGAGGTCAACCTGACCATCGAAAACGGAAATGGATAGGATTGCATATTTCAGTGTCGCGTTGTACAGTGGATTCGATTGGGTAGGATCTCTATAAGTTCAGTGGATAGAAATGGAAAGTATAGAATCTTCGAATAAGAGTGGAAAGGACGGGCGTTCAAACGATAAGATGGAAATGGAAAGAATTGTATATTTCACTGTTGCGTGGTGCAATGGATTCGATTCGATAGGATCTATACAAGTTGAGTGGATACAAATGGAAAGGATAAAATCTTTCGGATAAGAGTGGAAAGGATGCGTATCCGTTTGGTCGGATAGAAACGGATGAACCTTGTATGAACGGATGAACGTACAAAAGTGGATTAAGTTGTAGCACTTTTTGTGGATATTTTCGGATAAATATGAGTATTTGGATAGAAATAATCGGATATCGGATGGTATTTCTATCCTTGTGTGTTTATTCCTATCCGATATTTCGTTTCTAGCAAGTGGCAGAGTTTTCTCGGCTCAGTACATAAGCTAGCGTCCTGATGTATATAATTGTGAACTGTATGCGCAAGTGTATGTGCGTGGGTCTCTCTCCCCCTCTTTCTCTCTCTCTCTCTCTCTCTCTTTCTCTCTTTCTCTCTTTCTGTGCGTCTGCGTGTTTGGTATCTCCCTCTCTCTGTATCTCTCCCTCTTTCTCTCTCTCCCTCTCTCTCTCTCGCTCTCTCTCTCTCTCTCTCTCTCTCTCTCTCTCTGTCCATCCCTCCCTCTTTTTTTTTGCAATGTGTGGCAATGAGAGCATCAGAACAATAATGGATACAGTTATCATTAAGATCGGATACAAACGTATTACATTTACTACAGACAATGAAAGGAAAGAAATTGATAAAAAAGAAAAGGATGGAACAGGATAAACTTGTACATGATAGACTTCGGATAGATAAGTATTAGTTTGGCATATTGATGTGGATGGACAGGATGGAACCAGATTGGAACTTGTCATAAACCGGTTGGATGCAAACGTACTGTTTCTCTATCCAATATTCGGATAAAGAATGATTAAAATAATACGTTTAGAAAACAGGGCGCAAGCGGATTGACTTGCAATCCTATCCATTTCTATCCGTTTTTCTAAGCAGGGATCATATAACTATATTTAAATCATGATGCTTACCAATCTACAAATAATGTTTTTAATTTGTTCAGTCGTAAATACTCTTCTTAATTTGGGTATATCTATCTTTTCGAGGGTCGTGGCGTATGTATGGTCCGAATGAATTTGAACCATGGAAGAAATAGCTGAATTCGTTGAATCAATTGACATCATAGCGACAGTCAGAGCTGTCCATTCATCATTATCTAAATAACAGAATACTCCGAAATAATTACGATATTAAACAGAAATAATACAGACACTGATATTGGCTGCCGTCGCCAGAGTACCTGGTAAGAAGCCTCGTATTAAGAACGATTGAAAATGTAACAAACGAATGCCTAAAAGTACAGCATTTTCATTGAAATTCAATCTTTGATTTGATCACAAGCATTTGAATGAAAAAAAAATCTATTGGTAAGCGAATGTTTGAATGACATTTAATGCATATTGGTATTGGGCGGTTTACGCCCTAAGTGTAAATTTAAATCTCTGTCCGTGTAACATCTGTAACATATTTTTCTTCAACCGTGTCCGTAAAGTACGCCCTTAAAGGACAGTTCTGAGTCCCTGAAGTAAATTTAAGAAAAGCTATTTTTTATCTTTATTCGTAGAATTGTACGACCTCGTAAAGATTGAGATTCCTCGGACCGGCTTCGTCGATCCTCGGACGCCCATTCCGTACTTGTCCTCGAACCGACGATGCCTATCCCTGGAAGCCCAATCTTTATTCATGGATCGAAAACTATCATCTGGGGGATATGCGTATATATATGAGATACAATTAGAAACGGTACACGTTGTTTAGGTATTTCGCTGATAAATTGAAGACAAAAATCCAATATAAAACACGAGGAACATTTCTTAAAGGAAGAAAGGAGAAACCGAAACAAGTATAGTTATTTTAAAAAATTTACATCAGGCAGCAATAACTGGGCTTTAGAAAAATCTACACCGAAAAATTCAGAACACGTATCTGTATAGTTATGTATAATTTTACCTAAACATTTATATATATTAATGTTTAAAGCATGTGCCTATTTTACAATACATTAACTCGGAGCTCATTGACAGGGAAATGTCCGCTGATTCAAGGTGGGCTTCAAATTCTACATTGGTGGTTGTTTCACTCTTCGTACCAGTTGATTAGATGGCTTCGCGGTAAATTGACTCGCAGCCTCTTTAATTATTAAAAAGTCAATGGTTTTGTACGAAAGTAAAAAACAATACTAATAAAAAAGTTTATTCTTAAGACAACTAGTAACATGGTGAAGTACTTTTGTTTTAAGAAGAGCAAATCGCGATTGGGATGTATATAATTTAATTAATATTAATTAATCTAAATCCATAATCTAAAACAGATATCAAAAGAGCTGTAAGCTTCGGTAATCATTGAGTCTGTGCCCATGAACCTCTTAATCAGATAGTCATGAAGAAAAATATATTATTTCGTAATCTTCTTAAGTATTTTCGTTATTAAAAGTGAAATGGTTTGAAAAGTATTTGAAAATTGTTTACATTATAGTGTTACTCGAAATACTATAACATCATGTTAATCAATTTGTTTATAAAAATTTGTAAATGAAAAGTAAAAAGAGGATTAATAAAGAATTAACATTTGAATTGTTTTTTTCATTCCTCTGAATCCGGTTTCGCGACCCTCAAAAAAAGTAAAAGGAATTGAAAAATAATCGAAAAAACACACCACCAATACTTTTCAATATTTGTCACCGCTTAGAATCTTTTAATCCTAATCTCCAAATATTATTATATATAAAAAGAAACTAATTAAAAATATTAGAAAATACAACAGAGAAAACTTTTGAATATTTCTTAAATGATAACGAGTTATATGTTCTTAGTTTTGTAGTGCCCCGTTTATAAGATATCAGCCGTGAACTTTTCTTCAATGCAGTATCGATATTCATCGACTCGGTTTCGGCCCAAAATTGTTTAATGGATGTTTCCTTTGCTCGCAGATGTGGACGGAGCTGTCGCACGTAGTTTGACGTCGCTGCAACTTGCTGCCTTGCATGCCGTTCAGCGTCAACGAAAATTACATTTTTATTAACTCTATATATAGCTGGCATGACTAAAACGATTTATTGTACACCGGGCTGGATGGGACCAGATAATTATGACTACTATTAATAAGCGTTCGATGAGAACCCGTAAAAAAAGTTGTGGTAGTAAAAATGAGCTAATAGAAATATATAGACACAAAAAAGGATTGAAAGCGAGATCTATTGTTAATATGTAAGTACGCGGTATAAGAGGACCGCCACTGAAAGAGTCCTAGGGATTAGGGAACGCCGTAGTTTGAAACCCTAGGCGAATGTCGCGCCATGGAAATGCCGCAGTATGCGACACGAGTGGGGAGGTCGGTGGCATAACCTGAGAGTGGGAATGAAGAAGAAGCTCACCAGACTTCTCTCCAGTATTCCGAAGAGACAACACCACGATTCGGAGTCTCGCATCATATCCGACATTTTGGACGTTGGGCTCGTGATTTAGGATCACTATTCTTCATGGCCCGGAAAGCTCGGCCATCGATCCTCTTTCCTGATAATTGTGATCAAGGAAGCCATCATGCGTGACCAGAAAGAAGGCTACTCGTTATTTGGAGACAATCAAGTGTAAGCTGTTGAACCTACACACGGTCCACTGGTTAAGTTGGACAACGTATTATCAAATTACACTTCGGCGACCTTGCTGAAGTGCAAGGTATCTATCGATGTTTCACTATTTATTTCAAGTGAAAAGAAACCTCGTCTGGCGAATCATTTCTGTCATAGAAAAGTATCAACGTTTTATGGATACATCGCCAATTATGCACACGACCAATTCGAGGTTAGTTCAACCTCATACCGGTACCAGGTTATGTTAACGACATGGCGCATCAACGACGTGAGAAATATGATGTTGCTTCAACTTGTGGGCAGTGCACCCGTTTTCTCTAATTCAATCTACGATCAAGTTGCCTTCAACGATTTTGTGAGTAGTAAATAGTGAAAATCCTATTTTGAAAATACGACGAAAAAAGGAAAAAACAAAATAATTGACTTTAATAGATTTTCGTTAACTTCAGTTTAATATTGAAATCAATAAGTTGTTGCCTTTGAGACTTCTTTTCATATTCAATCTATATGTGATAACATTTTATAGACTATAATCTGATGGATAATTGATGTAAATATAGTGTGAATTAGTATGTTGGATGATAATGATTTGCGAATGAATAGATTAATTTAAATATTATATATGTGACGATTTTTGATGCAAGGATTATTGTATTAAAGAAATTCATGACATGTTTCGCTAAGGTGAAAACCATTATTTGAATATATTTTTATATTGCGTAATCTAAAATTGTTAGACGTTAATAAAAAATCTTATATGCATTTATTGGAAATTCTGGAATAGATAAAATAATAACATTCAAGATGGTATTCAACATTTCTTGTTTCTGGAATACATTATTTATATCATGAATAAAATCGTAATAAGTATCTCCTTTCTTTTCCACGAACATATTTCAATGTTATATGTAATTCTGCCTTTCTCTTTTTTCTTATTATACGAATAACATTTATTTGATTATGCAATTTTGTAAACGATATCATTATAATACAGCCAAAAAACAAAAAAAAATTACAATATCGCCCGAACTAAAGACACAAAAAAATAAATAAATTTATCTTTAATATATATTTTCAAAATTCGATATTAGTATTTTAAATTATAAAATTTGAAATTTGAAAATGATAGAATTCGTGAAAATGAATAGCAGAAAGTTATAGATTTGTTTCCAAAACAGGTAGGATAGTTAAAGTTAAATATAACAATTTAAATTTTGAACATTGTCGGTCTGTAAACATAAACAATTCAAGGATGCCAAATCTTGTACGAACACCGACAAGGCAAGCGACAGAAACAATTGAAATTAACGAGTCGAGTAATGTAAGCAATCAAGATAATATGAATATTGATAATACAATGGAAATGTTAAACGTTAATCAAACTGTTCCATTATTAAATTTAGAAGCAAATCAGTCGAACTCTAATATAAATAATGATTTAACAATAAAAATCAGTTTTCTTCTTAGTCACGTTCCCGCTCGTCGAATGTTCAAGCTCGACAGATTAAAGTCAAAAAACAAAGACGTAGTGTTAATAGAAAAAATGAGCCTGTTAATAGTCAATTGGCAATACCGACTGTCGGTAATGCAGGTATCTACTCGCAAACCATGGTAGGGAATAATGTTTCTAGTCCAGTATGGGAAAGTCAATCACAGCATAGTAGTGCCTTTGTCCCAGACACTCGATTCCCCCTCCATCGTGTTTATCAGGTCAAAATGCAGGTTGTAATAATAAGTCTTTAAACCAATAATCAACACTCTGAGTAGTGGTCCATCGGGGTGTTGGCAATATGATTTTGTTGAGGACCTTCAAAGGGAATTTAATAATGAAAAACAGAATTTGTCTGATCGTAACAGAAAAATGGCGGATAGCCCTCAGTTAATTGTACAGGCCGGTAATATCCCTATATCGGCATTAATTGACACAGGTAGTCAAATTACAGAGATATCTGAAGGGATGTTTGAATATTTAAAAAAAATATAGTAAAATTGATGTTTTACTAGTGGCGAATTTAATTATATTGACGGCGATAGGTAAAAAGCCAACCACGGTAAAGAGGCAGATTCGATTAATTTAAAAAATAGATTCCCTCGAGATTGAGACTACATTTTTAGTTATTCCTCATTTGACGTCCAGTATGATAATTGGTAATGATTGCTTCACTAAAAATCGTGTAGCGTTAAATTACGGTGATAGGTCCATGGGACGGGATGGTTAAGTGGTTAGCAGCTCACCTCGTAAACTGAACGTTCCTTAGGTCGTAAGTTCGAATCCCCGTCCGGCAACTTTTTCTGATTATTTCCATTGCGGATAATTCAGGAAACCTTGCTGGGCGAAGGTACGAATTTGGGACTGCTACCGACATCAGTCGGTAGTTATCGACACCGTGAATGGTTTTTCCGTGGTCGACGCTTCGTCAATATTGTCTTGAATGAAAATAAGACAATGTTTGTGATGCGCCTGCTACGGTATGCACAGGCCGCCGACTAACTGTTGACGGTGTCGATTATATGTAGTATTTGTGATTGTTTATTTGTTTGTATCGTCCTGTGTGGGATGATGACTAAGCCTTGCCCGATTAGCCATTAATGGCATAAAGTTGGCAAGTAAATCTGACCAATGTATGTATGTATGTACTTACAGGCAAAAAACAAAAAAAAATATTACAAAGTAAAGTAAAGCAATAACCCGTGACAAAAGTATACTAAAGCAGACCTAAGAAATGTTGCAAATAGAGGCAAGGCTAAAAAAAGTGGTATTCCCTGATAATTGGAGTGCTGGGAGGAATGCGACATACTTTCCTCGAAAACATCAAAAGCATTCGGGCCTGCCGAGAACATGCGCAAATTCCATCGCAGACCGAATGCAGAATGCAGTGCTGCTGGGATCTCTCCGTCTACTGAGGTCACACGAGATCCTGTAACCATTTACCCAATGGTAGAGGGAGTGGTTACAGTTGCAAAAGGAATGGCCCGGTACAGTCTGCAGCGGAGGAGATGGATATCGGAGCCACTTTTCTGCTGCAGACTGCACCCGTGGATTATGGAGGGCCAAGGGAGGTTAGGGTTTTAGACGGTAAACCTTGCCGTCAACATCCAAGGTGAGGGAGTCCGACACACGGGTGGTTAAACAACATCTCCAACCCCCTATGGTGCCCAACGCATTTCCCCCTCCGTCAAAAAAACAAAAAAATAATAGTAATAGTAACAAAATTAGCCGTTTGGGAGCGGCTCTAGAATACTCCCAGGGAATGCCTGCCTGCAGTAAAAGGCGACTGAAAGGCCTGAGGTGAAGGGTTAACTTCCCACACCTCAGTATAAATAGTTGCGAGACCATTGCGCAGAAGAGCCCTCGAAAATCGGGTTGCTTCGGAGGCAACCCATGCCCAAGGTTTAGGGGGACAACAGGATGGACAGGGCTATCGACGAACCAGGCGCCCCCCTGGACAACGATTTGAGTGGACGGACGATCTGAGGAATGATCTGATCTTCTGTTATACGCAAAGTATTGTTCTTCATCGGAGAGGCTACATATTCATGTATCGGTTGTGGCTGGAAATTCATCCAAAACTAAATGAACAATCTTCGGAGTAAAAACTCCGCGACTATGCGACTATCTGATTAAAATCAGATGCACTCCTAGAACACCAAGGGGTAACCAATAGCAGGAATCAGATCAGCCCCCAAACCCACAAGAGGATGCCAGAAACCCTGATGAAGGTGATCGTCACTCGGAGGAAACAGACTTACCATCTAGAACGAGGTGCGTTAAGCACAAGCATATCCGCAAGTCTGATGAACTTAATGCGGTGAAAGATTTCTGGATAATCTTCCAGAAAACTGTGACCTCTAGAGAATAATTGAAGCAGTGTATCAAGCTGCCAAGTTTCTCGTTACTCAACAAAAGCAGAACCACACGTCTGACATCGAGAATAAACTTCAGTAACAAATGACATCAATGCAACGAAAAATAAACACTGCTAGGGGCTGTGCGTCCCGTGTACAGTGTGTGATAAATTATATGACTGAAGGCAGAAAATTCACGCCAAAAGTCAAAAGAATCGCACGAGATCTGCGAGCTAGTTTTCACACACTGAATAAAATCAATAGTAACAATAACAATAATAATATAATAATATTATATTGTAGGGATTTTTCTATTTATAACGTATGAAAATATAATATTGCAAGATTTTACCTAAAAAAACTCCAAGAATAAGTTTTTTTCGTATAGTTGTATTCAGCCGTTTGTAATAAGATTCCACACAATTGTTTGTTCTACACTGGAGATTAAACACGGAGAAACCTTTTGGACTAAGTTTATGATCCAAAAATTTTCAAAATAGGTACAAAAGGTTGACCAATTTTTTTCATCGATTTTGTTTTTAAAATTTGCTTCCTAATTATTTTGTAAGCATGGATAGTTCTCTTTTCGGGTAGTAAGGCAAGAGCCATTATTTAGTTTAAAATCGATTTGTATTCAAGATGAAATGGCGAAATCTTTTTTGTTCGTTAAAATTTGTTTCAAACCTTTTTTGTATGCCTGTTTGCTCAATGCCTACAAGATAATGAAAATAAAACTGTTTAAAATACAATATAAAAAGAGAATAAAGTTACATGCTTCAATTTTTTACATATTTGCGTAAAATGAAAAAAACATCCTCGGACTTTGCACTTGAAAGTACTTCGTATTGCCGCTCTCAATCCCAATTCAAAATCGCTCATTACCCACATAGGTTTGAGCTCTGGGGATATTTGTTTTATTTCCTCGAATATTATTTCGTAGGCCGTTTTCAATTTACAGCCTAACAAAATCCACATAAATGGGATATCCTAACAAGCTATGAAGTAAAAAGGTTTTCAATATTTGTGGCTACAATATTGCAAAAACTAATTTCACCTTTAGACTACCGGGATTTGAAATATCAAAACGTCTTACAAACATGCCCAAATTCGGAGTTTTTTTATATCATATATCAACTAAGTGCAAAGTTTATATTTCTGGTCGAGCCTAAATGTAGGCTAGACAGTTGTAGAAATCAGGCACTCAAGGTGCCGCAGGTCTACTCCTGCAGACTCCGGCAGCAATAATTGAGAAATCGGATAAATGCAGTAGGTTCTTTATTACACAATGATGGCGCACAAGAATATTTCACATCTGAGGTCAGAGCGTGACTGCTTAGGGAGTCGGTGGCGCGGCGCAGCACCAAGTCTCCTTCGAGTTCCCCCACACTTCGCGGCGCGGCGGTGGGAACGAAGTTTGGCAGCGCTGGTAGACGGTGGATGCCTACAGTACTCCCCCCCCCCCAAGTTTTTCAGTAATTTTTATTTTACATTTTGGATGCTTACAAAATTGTTATATTCTACGACGTTGAATGTGGTATCCTATTGCCACTGTACATTAATAGAAAAACTTAAAACTAATTACAATCGCTGCTGAAAGAAACTTTTTTTCGCGAATAAGTTCGCAATGGTAACGGCCGATTCGCATTACAATTAGAAGAAGTCGACGTAGAAGATAGGTCATCCGATACAAAATACGCCGGTTTCACGTTTTCGATTGCGACGCTACGAAGCTCACCATTTACGTTGATCGTAAAAACTCTGTCGGATTCTCGCTTCTCAACTTTGTATGGGCCCGTGTAAGGTCGTTCGAGAGGTCGCTTTACAGTTTTAACACGCAAAAAAACATGTGTGCATGTTGCTAAATCTCGATGCACGAACGCTCGATTAACATTTTTGTGTGCCACAGGCACTGAGCGGACCTGTCGCATATACTGTCTGTATTCCTCGAGAAACTGCTAAGGATCTGGAGTAAAATCCTCCGGAAGAAAAAATTCTCCAGGAATCCGTAGCGAAGTACCGTACACGAAGTCCGACGGCGAAGCGAGTGTATCCAATCGCACGTGGGTTCGAAGACCCAAAAGAACTGTTGAAAGTACTCGTAGCCAATCACTGTCCCCGTGAAACATTATCGCCGCTTTTACAGTTCTGTGCCATCTTTCAATTAAACCGTTAGCAGCGGGGTGATACGCAGTATTACGCACGCGCTGACAGCCGATAAGTGAGAGGAGAGCGCCGAATAGCTGACTCTCAAATTGTGGTCCCTGATCAGACGAAATTAATTTGGGTGCTCCGAAACGCGATACCCAGTTATCGAAGAAAGCGCGAGCCACAGTACGCGCTTCGACGTCTTTTAAAGGGACGGCTTCTGGCCAACGCGAAAAGCGATCGATCATTGTCAACAAATATCGGTATTCATTTACCGGTCGAAGTGGACCGACAATGTCGATGTGCACATGTTGGAAACGCCCATCAGGGCGATTTTCGATGCTTGACAGTCGATACAGGTCCTGCACCAATCTTTTACGTCGATGTGCATTTTTGGCCACACGTACTTTTGGCGAATTAGCCTATCAGTCACTCTGGCGCTAGGGTGAGTCGGTTTGTGAAAAAGGTCGAAAATGCGCCTGCGAAAAAGTGAGGGGATGTACGGGCGACTAGACTCGTCGGAAATGTCACAATATAGGAATGTATGTGAGGGTCCCCATTGTAGACGTTTGAGTCGCAGTGATAAGTCCTGGGACTCTTGGATGCGCTGTAGTTCCGAATCGCTTTCCTGTGCCTCCGCCAGTTCGATCAGGCTAAAGTCGGTCGCGAGACGAATTGTTTCGACGCGAGAAAGAGTGTCAGCTACGACGTTGCTTTCACCAGGAATGTGTTTGATGCGAGTGGAGTACTGAGATATAAAAGATAATTGCCGGAGTTGTCTTGGGGACGCTTTGTCAGCACGCTGGAGAAATGCATATTCTAATGGCTTATGGTCAGTCAGAATTAAAAAGTCCCTGCCCTCATGAAAATATCTGAAGTATTTAACGGCTTCGTAGATTGCTGTAAGTTCCCTGTCGTATGTGCTGTAATTGCGTTGGGACGGGAACAGCTTACGTGAGAAAAATGCTAACGGTTTCCACGACTCGTTAATTTTCTGCTCGAGGGTTGCTCCCAAACCAAAGTCCGATGCGTCTGTGCGAATTCTGGTTTCCGCGCCGTTACACGGATGGGCTAAAAGCACGGCATTCGCTAGTTCCGTTCTAACACGGTCGAAAGCCTCGGAGGCTTCGGTGGACCACGGAATTTCCCGCTTATCGTTGCGTTTGGACTCTTTAAGATAGTCATTTAACGGGATTTGAGCATTCGCAGCATGGGGAATACTATTACGATAGAAGTTCACCATGCCGAGAAAACGACGTAACTCGGAAACCGTGCGAGGTTTCGGGAATTTCGTTATAGCTTCAATCTTGTCGTGCGCCGGTTTAATGCCTTCGTAAGAAACCAGATACCCGAGGAAACGGACCGTGGGTTGGGCAAATACGCATTTGCGAAAATTTAAGCGTAAGTGGGCTTTGCTGAGCCGCTCGAAAACAGTGCGGAGATGCTGTTCGTGCTCTTCATTCGACGAAGACGCTACGAGCAGATCATCGAAAAAAGCAAATGCGAAATCTAGATCAATCAAGACGCGATGTAGATACCGTTGGAAGGTTTGGCCAGCGTTACGAAGCCCCGGGGTCATGACTAGGAATTCATATAATCCGAAAGGAGTCGTGACCGCGGTTTTCTGGATATCATCCGGGGCGACCGGAATCTGATAATATGCACGATCGAGATCCAAAGTCGAAAATACCGTTTTAGCATGTAAATTAGAATTGAAGTCCCTCAAAAGCGGAGGTGGGTATCGATCCGGAATAGTTATGGCGTTAAGCCGGCGATAGTCGCCACATATTCGCCAACTCCCGTCGCGTTTAGGCACAAGGTGTATGGGGCTAGCCCATGGGCTTGATGACGGACAACAGATGCCTGCTTTACACATATCCTGAAAACCCCTTTTCGCAGTGGACAGTTTATCAGGAGCAAGGCGTCTCGGTCTCTCGGCGACTGGCGGGCCTTCCGTGATAATATGGTGGTAAACATCCCGCGATTCTAAATCAGGATGTCGAGCTACTCCTGTAAGTTCCGGGAAATCCGAGAGGAGACTTGTAAACCGGTCGCTTCCAGAATGGCGGACGGTACTAAACGTAGGAGAAACCGAGGGTTTCGATGTGCCCGCTACACGTATTTCGGTCAAGGAATCAAATAGACACGATCTTCGCAGATCTATGCAGAGACCGTAAGCTTTTAGTAGATCAGCTCCAATTATGGGTTCGGGAACTGCTGCAATACAGAAACTCCATCTGATTTCACGGCGTAATCCGAAATTTAAAATTCTAGTTTCATGACCGAAAGTGTCGATTGTAGAATTATTTGCCGCGTATACTTTAAGTTCGGCAGGTTGACATTTTGGCCTACTACCAATCGGAAGTAAAGAAATGTCTGCGCCCGAATCTACAAGAAAAATTAACCCGGAATTACGATTGCGCACATGCAACCGGCTTCCTGCAAATCGACCTTCTCCGCCCGTTGCAAAAAGAGGAGGTCGAGTTAGTTTTCCTTCTTAAAGGTACATTTTTCCGGGTCAGCACAGGCGTGAGCCTTTTCGCCGAATTTTTTATGCTTCCAGCATATACCTGAATCGCGACTGTGGCTATTCGAGCGAACGCGACTGTGCGCTACCGCGACTGTATGAGCGAGCGCGACTGTTACGACGCGACTGTCGTCGAACACTCTTCACCAACTTATCGACTCTCTTACTCAACGTTGCAATGTCTGATGCAAGTTTTTCAACCGAAATGTTCGAAACGCTCGAGACAGCGGATGCTGAATATTGTACGCTAGGTCCTGTCGCTTCGACGACAATATCTGCTAATTCGGCTAGCTTTTGCAACTCGGTAACATTCGACGCAGCAAGAATTCCCCTACAATTAGTGGGTAAGCTATCTAAAAAGATTGTTCGGATTACCGTGACGTTACAACCCCCGACGTTAAGATTACGTAATCGACTTAAAATCTGCGTCGGCTTACCATCGCTTAGCACATCGCCCTTTAACAGCTGACGTAATCTACTTTCCGCGGAGCTAGAATATGTAACGACAATTCTCTCTTTTATTTTTTCATACCGATTTTCTAACTGCGCGACGGATATTAGATCCTTGACGCACGACAACGCGTCGTTATCGAGAGCTTCGATGACAAAATCGGTTTTTGTGTCATCGTTAACTATTCGATCATTACGAAATGTAGTTTCGAGCCGCAAAAACCACAACGCTGGATCGTGTTTGATGAACCCGGGAATCTTAGGTACGCGGTACGACTGAATTTGCATGTTCGGAGTCCCCATGAGTTGATTGTTTACCGCATCAGCATTTCGCGCCTCCATTTGAGTTTTTAAATGCGCCAATTCGTCGCGAACGCGTTCTAACTCTTCGGCGAGTTCACTCATCGTACTTTCTTCTTTGTCGCTAGATCGAAAGCGAATAACTGAAAACCATAACCCGATCGCGATTACGATTCGAAGCAATTCGATAAAAAATTCGAACATGAATTGTCGCTCGATCGATTTGAAACGTTCCGCGTTTTCGAATGATCACCGAACTCTAACCGCACTCACTGCTCATGCAGGATTCAAAATTCGTTCCGCGAAGACGCGGAAGTTCGAAATTTCCTCGACGCGCAAGTGGCCAAGATGGCCGTCACAAAACTTACGGTGAGATGAGCTAGGCTTCTACAGCGTCCTTGACCATGGAAGGGATGACGATGATGGGAGTCACTTCCGGCGATAGTGCACCGATGTTGGGTTGACGGAAGCGAAGTTCGGCGTCCTGGGCGTCTCCTTGAGCTTTCGGGACGATAAGGAAATTGATGTTTCGTCAACGCCTTCAAATTACCGGATGATCGGAACTAGGCACTACGATGCCGATTGAAGAGCTCCGATAACGAGAAAACGTGCGCCACGAACTGCACAAAAGATGGCTGCCGGCCGAGTCGAAAAACGAGGGAAGTGGAATCCTCGTAGCGACAATCACGTCGGGGTCACCAATGTAGAAATCAGGCACTCAAGGTGCCGCAGGTCTACTCCTGCAGACTCCGGCAGCAATAATTGAGAAATCGGATAAATGCAGTAGGTTCTTTATTACACAATGATGGCGCACAAGAATATTTCACATCTGAGGTCAGAGCGTGACTGCTTAGGGAGTCGGTGGCGCGGCGCAGCACCAAGTCTCCTACGAGTTCCCCCACACTTCGCGGCGCGGCGGTGGGAACGAAGTTTGGCAGCGCTGGTAGACGGTGGATGCCTACACAGTTATTTTTTTATCACTTGCAGCTTTATGCCCGAAGTCATAGTCGTGGATAATCCGCGAATCGGAAAATCCTTGATTTTTCGCCTGCAGTATGCGTTCCGAAAGTACGCTGAAAGGTGTAAAGTATTTTATACATATATGTTAGCAATTAGACATGTGCGCGCCCGCGCTCGTGTGTGTGTGTGTGTGTGTGTGTGTGTGTTTTTCCGAACCGACGATGGAAAGCTCTACTAGCCATCTCTGCCGGCCGGCGCCAGCAGGAGTGCGGGACTCGCACCCGCTAAAACCACCTCCGCTTAGACTGTGATTCCCCCCTCGGAAACCGCCGGAAGGCATTACTTCGAGTGGGCAGTCTATGCCTCAGAAGGCCCTCCGCCGATGTTTCGGCTCTTCAGGTCTGAGCGATGCTGTTGCCTCTTCCTTCTTCTTCTCTTCTGATGGCATTCAGCCTATCGATGATGGAGGTGGCGATGATGACCACCGCGTCCCATCCCTCCTGTGAGGCGAGCAGACATTCCCCAAAGCCCTCAGGTGTTAGTCGTACTCCTCCCGAAATCCGGAACTGTTCCCGTTCCGCTGCAAAACTCGGGCAGTGGAAGAGGACAAGAGAGTCGTAACAAATCTGAATCATTGGCTTACAAAGAAACGTTATTTTTACAGTCATAGTGTACGTATTACCAGTAACGCGATCGAGACAGTTAAGGCATATACAGATACAACTTACACAACAGTCTGATGTCCTGTATACGACACTTCTGACACTGAAGCTAGCAGCCGATTCGTAGCAGCCGATTCGAAATGAACGAACTTTTTATTATTTTAATGATTCCAGAAGGTACAAACAAAACCTTCGCATTTCGAATCGGCTGCTGCGAATCGGCTGCCAGCGACAGTTTCATCACTTCTGTACGTATAATAAAACATCTGATAATTACAAATACCATAATTGATTATTCCAAAATGTATCAAGTAAACAAAACTAATACTAACTCTTTACTTGTTGACAGACGATGATAAATTTGCGAAAAAGTACCACTTTCTTTTTCTGCAGCATACAGAAATGCTGATCTTAGATCATCGACTTTCTCTGCTATGAAATCCGTTTGACAAATAGGATTCTTGTGGGGACGAAGAATCGAAAAAACGCCGTCGTTTATAATTCCACGGCCATGACAATTTTTCTGTCTCCAACATCGCAGATTTCTAAAAAAAATTTGTGAGTAAACGGCATTTGGCTAGTATTTGTGCATTTATATTTCTGGAGGGAGGGGGATGGGGGGGGGGGTAAAGGTTTATTTGTTAGTGGACAGAGTAAAGCCTTTACGCACGCAAAAGCTACATTTTAGTTTTTAAAATGCATGATTCAATGTAACCTTTTATACCGTGTCAATCTTTTGCTACCGGTCATAGAGAATCCCATTTTATATCTTTCAGTCAAAAAATTCTCTTCATTTTTGCTAAAACCAAACACAAATTCTTATTGGAAAACGCTTAATTATGGATTATCATCTTGAAATGTTGTATACTGTAGCCAGAAATTTAAGAGGCGTAAGGCCGGAGCACAAGCTAATCATCGAATGCGAGTTCGAAGCAAAAGGATGTACTCTTCCTTAGAGTCCTTGTGTACCTTGTCATAGGATGAAAGAGGGCAAAGTTATACCTCGGCTTCGAGTTCGCGTTCCAGTTCACGTTCAATGCTTAGGGGCCTATAAACAAAATTCATTTATTAATATGAGAATGGAATCTCTGTAAAATCACTAGGCGCGTGTAAATTTACAGCATTTCACGTTCTAGAAAGAAAATAGAAAAAATGGCGGATACCAGAGGACATGATTAGGCACAAGGTATCACTATGGTACCCTTTGCCTAATCTTGTTCCTCAAGTATCCTCAATTTTCACTACATTTCCCTATAATGTGAAACAAGGCCGTAGCTAAGAAGGGGGGGGGGGAGGGCAAGGGGTCCAGACCTCCTCCGAAATTAGAAAAAATACATTAATAAATATTATTCCCAATGCTTTTTTATTTCAGTGGGTCTGCTATTGTATAGTTTTAAATATTTAATTGAATTTTTCAAATTTTGTTTTGTATACTCTTCATTATTTTGTTTTGATTCTTAACTAACTATTTTTACGGAATACTGCTTAATTTGTCCCTTTTTTTGTTGTTTGTTTTACCTCTTATGACTACGTCACAAACTTTACATTTTTACAGCTTTGTTACACTTCATGCTTTGTATCCAAAAGGAAGCGAATATCTAGTCAAAATGTGACGCCTTTTTTTAAAAACTATTTTACATGTTTTTTCTTCTTTACGCGTTACAACTTCGCGAATTTCGGTTCGCCGTATCGCACTGAATCGAATTTTTATTTTTTATGGTATAGTAGCAGTAGTAGTTAATAATTTAAAGGATAAGGATAAAGGAAAGGAATTATCCCCCGCTTTAATAACATTTTTTTTAGCCTATTCGCGGGTCGGCTCTCGGGTGGATTGGTCGGACAGACTTTCAAAGACATTACAAGACAATACTTTTAGACAAACACAAGGATCACCCACCCATAGCCAGTCCCCCCATTACTGCGCCTCGTAGAGCGGCTTGACCCCTCTGTATCGCATTTGCACGGGGTCTGGGAAAACTACGGAAAACCCAGACAGATACAGTCGACGAAGTACTTTATCATCAGTGTATACCCTCTGATGTTAAAGCAGCTGTGTCTCCCACTCAGCAATCGGCCTGCTATCTTTGCCGTAGCGGGCGCAACGCTCGTTTTTTTTATTTTAACAGTCACCTTTTCAAGTCGCGATCCCCAATCAAGATGCTTTACTTGAAAGAGCGACTGCGCTTCCGCCGACCACAGAGCAATTGCTGTTGGTAGACTCATAATACAACATCGTGAATTTCGGTTCGCCGTATCGCACTGAATCGAATTTTTATTTTTGGTGATGTAGTAGCAGTAGTAGTAGTAGTAGTACTAGTATAAGTATCATTTGTCATAATTAGCTGATAAATCGAGTCGAAATTTTTTTTTTTCCATTTTCGTAATTTAACAAAATTCCCTTAACCTTACACGTATTGGAGTATTTCCCGTTTTAGTTTGTACACGATAAGCATACAATTTAGGACCTCCCGAGATAAAAGTGTGAATGTAAGAACCTGGACTGTAAACCACTAATTCATCACTTAAATCTCCGAGAAAATTCCCGAGCTGTGGGTCGAATTCTTTGGCTGATGTGTGTACTCCAGATAAGTAAATTACCGAGTCGGTATCAAAATAAAGTACGCGACGGTCCAATTTTTCTAGGTAGCTGTAGAGTTTCAGGCGACCTTGAGCTGTCGTGTAAGCCGCTAACACGACGTTTGTGCAGTTTGACGATGACGATGTTTCTTTGGTTTGTTATGGTGATCTACCCCCACTGTTCCTTATTATATTTTTTAATTTACCAATACATTGCGCATATGACCGTTATGTACATGTTGCGCACGTGGCAGTTCACTTGTAGGTCGAAAACGAGAGACTGTAATTTCATATGACGTTGAAACGCAAACACGTGGTTTTTACTAAAGGGACCCAGTTTTCTAGAAAAATTTTGAAGACGAGGGAGATATAAGACTCTAAAAGGTAGCTAGAAATCGCATATATACAAAATAATACATATAATAATATACACGTATAAACTAGGATAATTAATGTCGAAAATGTCCGATTTTGTAATCTGGAAGCCGTATAGACAACTACTTAATTGTAATAGTTTCTTGTAAATCCCCGGAAAATACGAAGGGGGGATATGATAAAGGTAAAATAAGGAAAGATTCGATGTATTAAAAACATGTTTTATTCAAACATAGCAGATTTTAAAGGCACGGTGATCTTAAAAAATTTGAATAAACCAGCCTTGCACCTACAAAGACTAACGACGTAAAGTAACGTCTGCTAACATATAATAGCAATCCCCGTTAAATAGACAATCGAAAAAGATATATTTTGTATAAGTCTGTTTCGTTCTATTTTTGTTTGCTTTTTCAATATCCGTATTATATATACAATTTGTAGTTGAAGTATTGTTGAATATATACCGATGGTGTATAAAGATGTTTCGGATATTAAAAAGATCTACAATTTTCGTATCATTTTTCACATAACCTCAACGCTTTCGACAAACATCGGAAAAAACGTGTTTTTAATTTTTAATATCAAATGTTTTTTTCATCAGAAAGTTGAAAAAATCAATAAAAGTAAATCAAGAAACGTATCGGAATGTCTGTGAAAAGTTGCCCTCCTAATCAAAAATGTTAAATGGAGAATTTTTAGTTATTAAGAAGATATACAGGTTTTGCTTACATCAGTGATTTCATTAAAAAATTACAGCTTATTCGGAAAATAAAATATTAAGTCTCACGTGAAGTTAATGAAACAAATCTATTTGTTTGTAAGAAAATAAAAATTAAAAACGTTTTTTCGATGTTTTTCAAAAACTTTACGGTTAGGAGAAACATGATGTATATAGAGGTTGTACATATTTATAATCTCTACAATATTCCTATACCACAATATACAAATACTCCAACCACATATTGTACACATTACGAATGTTGAAAAAAAAAGAAAGAAATGGAAAGAAACGGGCTTATCTAAAACAGTGTATCTTTTTCGATTTTCTTTTTCACGGGGTTTATTTTTATACATTAGCACAAGTTACTTCAAGACGTTAGTTTCGGGGTGCAGGGCGGCTTTATTCAAATTTTATTATACAATACCGTGATACGTACAAACAATGTATCATTTTTAATATTTCAAGAATATTAATTTTTACTAAAAAATTGATTGTGCCACAAAAAAGTAACGCTCTGAAAACGTTTGTCGACCCATCGGATTGTCTTGCAATTGCGTCGGAGGCGGCTAATGTGAGGCGTGATTAATGGGGGCGATTCATAGATGACAAAGAAGATTCCATTAGAAAATTCGTCAACATAATGCTACCCAGTGCGCGCGTGAACCTGGTTTTATTGGCCTTGTTAGCGATTAGCACCGCAGGTTTCGTCCACACCAGAGGAATCGGATACACGCCTGTCGGGATTTAACTCTTTGAAACATACATTTTTCTTAAACGGAATACGGCTGAAAATCATTAATCGGTGGTTTTCGAGGCCACTGATTACGAATCTGACGTCCGATTTTCAAAATTCAATATGGGGGATCCATGATGGCGAACCAATAATAACGTTATTATTTTCAACAAACAATGTAGAAAGAACTAAACGACAAATACCTGTGAGTTTTACACCCTCAAATTGTACAATTTTAACATTCCGGTTAATAATATGAGGTCAGTATCGCAATCCGCGAATTCCCGATCCGCCATTTTGGATCCACCATATTGAATTTCGCAAATATGAGTTCAGATCAGTGCACTGAGAGAAAAAACACGCTAAAACGGCTGCACACTGCGACGCTGCTAGTGGCTAGAGGCATAAAACAGCGATTACAATTCGAAATCGTAAAAAATAAATTTTTGATCAATACATCTACTTTTTTTATGTCATTATGAATATTTATGCATAATTTTTAGACTATATTGTGATTTTTATGATTTATAAAGGTAATTGAAAGTAAAATAATCAGGACTTTTTTTCATTTTAAGGCTTCCGTATCGAAAACCGTGCAAGATACGACGAAAATGCATTCAACCTTTTTTGTAGAGCACGAAATTTGCAAAAAAAATCTCACTGAGAGCCCTAGTCCACAGTTAATAGTTTAATCACGATAAACGTTGGAAGTTATAGCAAACAATCATTGAAGTTTTGAAATTGACATATTTACGATATTTATATTGTAACTATTAACTTTAGAGTAGGCCTATCACTGACTTTTTTATTGGAAATGTCGTAGTCTTCAGAAAAGGTTTAATGCATTTTTGTCTTATCTTGCTCGGTTTTTGATACGGAAGCCTTAAAATGAAAAAAAGTACTGATTATTTTACTTTCAATGACCTTTATAAATCACAGAAATAACAATGCAGTCTAAAAATTATGCATAAATATTCATAATGACATAACAAAAGTAGATGTATTGATAAAAAATTTATTTTTTACTATTTCGAATTTTAATCGCTGTTTTAAGTCTCTAGCCGCTGGCAGCGTCGCAATGTGCAGCCGTTTTGGCTGATGTGGCGCGCTAGAACAGCTTTGTTTTCCTCTCAGTGTGGCCCCCGAAAACGGCTAAAGTACCCAACTTTGTCGTGTTTGAGTGGCGTTTTCGTCTCAACATACGTTTTTTGTGAAAAAATCCACTAAATTTACAATTTGTTTATTATTTTAAACAATATGACATAATAATTAATGATAAATATTGATTTATTTGTGTTTCCAGCATATCCCCAAACATAAGAAGCAAAAAATTGCAAAAAATTAATGAATTATTACCTGAAATATGTAAAAACTGCATTACAAAAACGACGGATCGACACCGTGCTTGTAAGGGTCAAGGATCGTAGTACATCATCGTACGAGATCGTTTTCCGTTACAGCTGTCCTGTTTTCGTTATTTCGTTTGTGCGTTTTCTCTCTCACTGCCACGGTCCTCTACGACGACGATACTTTTTGACAAGTTTTTTCATAAACTTGTAGCTTTTAAAATATCTCAGAATTTTTACCAAATCGAGGAGTACCGGCGAGCTTCCGCAAAAATTTGTTGACGATGGAATGTGATGGGATACGTTCCGCACGAAGACTACGGATAAATTCTTCGCATCCAACTGGTTAACAATATCGATAATGTCAGACCCGATAAACTCGTAACCGTGTATGGTTACACCTTCATTTTTCCACGTTTCGTGCGATGTAGATGTAGTTCAGTAATTTCAAAATTTTTTAGAATTTCGGAGATAACAATCGGATTTGACAGTGAAATTGTGTCCTTCTCCTTGAATGTTACTTCATTTCAAGCTCCGTCCCGGATGTTTGCACCGTTCTCTTATGATCAATCGCCCTGCGTACTTCGGTCACAAGTATCATTTTCTTTGCATCCACTATAAGACCAATGTTTTTTAATCACCGTTGTTGCCGATTAATTGCGAGAAAATGGCGCTGCAAACCGGTGCCAGAAGAATCGGTATTCACCACCACCACCACCGCCGATCTGTCTAAACCTCTTTTTATCGTTTCTTTTCGTGGAAAAGATGAGTGTTGGTAACATTTTTTGCTTTCGAAGTAAACTCCTCTATCGGGATTTTAAAGAAACGAGAACCCACGCAATACATTGAGCGCAAACACGCAGATATATTTGACGAGTTTTCTGTCGTCGGTTTTCAGCAGAGCTGTACGTTGTCGTTTATCCGCTGGACACAGAACGTTCAATAAAGTGAGATATTTTTTCCAGAGAATGAAAAACACGAAATACTGTCGTATCCTTTTGTGCACGGTTTATGTCTTTACGATTTCTTGCGATGAGATGACTTTTGTTATTTTTATGTTTTTCTACAGTCCATACTATACTCGCGATTTAGTGGATATTAAAAATCATAAATATCTGTACGTTTTTTTCAAAACTTGTTGGCTTTCATCTACGTACACCCGCGTATGTAACGTGAGTTTGTTCATTACATACATTAAATATACATGCACGAAATCTGAAATCATCCGGTATGGTGTGCTGAAGATCTAAGAGAAGACCACCGCGTGGGTGACATGTTGCATCTCTATAAGCTTCTTGGAGAAATTTTGAATTTTCCGAACATACTTGACGTGCGAGATGTTGAATTTGAACCCTATCTCGACGATTTTTAAACAGAAGCAGCTAATCGGTATTAACTGAAATGTCGTGCCGTTCACGACACTGACGAAAAATATTTTGCGTAATGAAAATTACACTCATATTTTTACGGGGACTGTCTTGGTACGCAAGCTCATTTATCATGAGTAGCTGCTAAACCTCCGAGGGGCTCACACAAGCTTGAGAATCGCGAATTTCGAATAGGGGGACCGCGCGCAACAAGCTTATCAGGGTCCTCCTCTTCGATTGAACCGCTTACAAGGCAACAAATCCGTATTATATATGTAATTTGTCGAATATGCGTAAAAAATTTTGAAGAAAGATGGGTACATTCGTACATACACATACATATACACTACCGAGAATAATACATACACAATATATATTCTACCAAAAACATGCAACTGGCAGAAATTGGCGTAAGCAAAGACGACCACCACGATCAAATACCATCGAAGACAGGGATCATCTTATAAAATAGGTCCGTCCAATAAATTTTGCTGCAAGATTTTAGGTGAATGTGCTCTCATATAAACAGGTTGAAATTTAAATAAGTAATTTAATTCATGTTCAAACATAAAATTGTTTCATAAAAAATGATACGTTTTATTATTTATATCAATTTTACAGTACTGTATTAATGGTAGATTTTGTATTTTCGATGATTATATCTAAAAATAATACAATGAGTTCATATATAGTTACGATTAACAGTCCATCTGCAAAGAAAGACACTGCACGGAAAAAGGTTCATGCGCGCACTGGGTAGCATTCTATGTTGACGCAAGTGGCACGATCAATTTTTTAGTAAAAATTAATATTCTAGAAATACTAAAAATGATACATTGTTTGTGGTGTTGTATAATAACATTTGAATAAAGCCGCCCTACACCCCGAAAATAACGTCTTGAAGTAACTTGTGCTAATGTATAAAAACAAACCCCGTGAAAAAGAAAATCGAAAAAGAGACACTGTTTTAGATAAGCCCGTTTCTTTCTTTTTTTTTCAACATTCGTAATTTATACAATATGTGGTTGGAGTACTTGTATATTGTAGTATAGGAATATTGTAGAGATTATAAATATGTACAACTCTATATACATCATGTTTCTCCTAACCTTAAAGTTTTTGAAAAACATCGAAAAAAACTGCGTTTTTAATTTTTATTTTCTTACAAACAAATAGATTTGTTTCATTAACTTCACGTGAGACTTAACATTTTATTTTCCGAATAAGCTGTAATTTTTTAATGAAATCACTGATGTAGGCAAAACCTGTATAGCTTCTTAATATCTAAAAATTCTCCATTTATCATTTTTTATTAGGAGGGCAACTTTTGACAGACATTGGGATACGTTTCTTGATTTACTGTTATTAATTTTTTCAACTTTCTGTTTGATATTGGAGTAATTGCATTGGTCTAACTTTCAGACTATGAAAACATCTTGTAAATTTGATGAAAAAAATCATAAAAAAATAAAAAAATCATATTAAAAATTAAAAACACGTTTTTTCCTATGTTTCTCGAAAATGTTGAGGTTATGTGAAAAATGATACGAAATTTGTAGATCTTTTTAATATCCGAAACATCTTTATGCACCATCGGTATACATTCAACAATACTTCAACTACAAATTGTATATATAATACGGATATTGAAAAAGCAAACAAAAATAGAACGAAACAGACTTATACAAAATATATCTTTTTCGATTGTCTATTTAACGGGGATTGCTATTATATGTTAGCAGACGTTACTTTACGTTGTTAGTCTTTGTAGGTGCAAGGCTGGGTTATTCAAATTTTTTAAGATCACCGTGCCTTTAAAATCTGCTATGTTTGAATAAAACGTGTTTGTAATAAATCGAATCTTTCCTTATTTTACCTTTATCATATCTCCTCTTCGTATTTTCCGGGGATTTCCAAGAAACTATTACAATTAAGTAGTTGTCTATACGGCTTCCAGATTATAAAATCGGACATTTTCGACATTAATTATCCTAGTTAATACGTGTATATTATTATGTTAGTAAATATAATAAGGAACAGTGGGGGTAGATCACCATAACAAACCAAAGAAACATCGACATCGTCAAACTGCACAAACGTCGTGTTAGCGGCTTTCACGACAGCTCAAGCTCGCCTGAAACTCTACAGCTACCTAGAAAAATTGGACCGTCGCGTACTTTATTTTGATACCGACTCGGTAATTTACTTATCTGGAGCACACACATCAGCCAAAGAATTCGACCCACAGCTCGGGAATTTTCTCGGAGATTTAAGTGATGAATTAGCGGTTTACGGTCCAGGTTCTTACATTCACACTTTTATCTCGGGAGGTCCTAAATTGTATGCTTATCGTGTACAAACTAAAACGGGAAATACTCCGATACGTGTAAGGTTAAGGGAATTTCGTTAAATTACGAAAATGGAAAAAAAATAAATTTCGACTCGATTTATCAGCTAATTATGACAAATGATACTTATACTAGTACTACTACTACTACTACTACTGCTACTACATCACCAAACTCGGGGGAGTTTCTGGATCTTCTACCGAGCGCGTCCCCAGGTGGCGGATCGGGGAATGCCGGTAACAGGTACTGGGGAAATAAAATACCCGGCGCGGACCAAAACCAGATAGTGGAAGGCCACCACGATAAAATAACCTAGGGGAAGGAACCCAGAATTTAAAACCACCCATGGAGAACTCCAGATTTAAAAAATCGTCTACGGTGCAGGGGAGGGATACCCCAGTACCGGCGTCGGGCACGGGTGCGCAAGCGGGCCCTCCGGCGTCGTCATCCGGCGTCCGCAGTGACGTGGTGGTGGGCAACTTGGCCTCAACGTCATTTATGGCTACAAGCGAGGAGATACGGGAACTTACAACCACAAACTCGAACAAAAAGCGTAGCGCTGAGGATGCGAGGACGAGAGACACTGGCCCCGAGGTGGGGCAGTTGGCTGCTCTCTTCGCAAATGCCATAAGAGGCACAAGTAGGAATTCGGCGGCGGACACTATGGCTGAATTAACCCCGCTTGAACCTGCTAGGAAACTAGTGGAGGATATAAGAAAGCGGGAGGCCGAACAAATTGTGCACCTAAAAGCGACCGTTGACACGATGATCCTATTTTGTCGAACAAAGAAGAACATGTTTAACGACATCAATGAAGGTCTTGATACAGCGGACATAATTCTGCGTAACATAGATATGCACCGCACAAACTGGGAGAAAGCCTGGACCAACTTAACCAGGGAAGAAGAAAAACTCATTGAGTCGGCACATCAAGCGGGTGGTAAGGCGGAAAACCCCAAAGAGAAGAGGAAGCGGGAAGACAACACCCCAAGTCCTTAATCGAAGGATGGAGGCAGGTTCAGAAAGAAAGTCCAGAGGGAGACGGAAGAGAAGTGGATAGAGGTGGGCAGGAATAAAGACAAACAGGATGTGGCCCCCAAGCAGCAAAAATTCCCCACAGGACCAATCCCCAGGACAGAAAAGGAGCTCCAGAGCTCTACGAACAACAAGAGACCCAAAAGACCAAAGGCGGATGCAGTCCTCATCAGACCTACCGAGGGGAAGAACTATGCGGACATCTTGAAGATGATCAGAAGAGGAATATCCCCGACGAACAAGGTGTGGTAGTAAAAACTATCAGAGAAACTAAGGCTGGAAATGTACTGGTCGAAGTTTCCGCGTCTGAGGAAGATAGAAAGCGATTCGGGGAGAAGATCTTCGAAGTAGTCGGAGGGGAAGGGGACGTACGACAACTAGTTCCGAGAGCCCAGATCGATATCAGAGATCTGGACGCAGTGACAGATCAGGCGGAGGTACTAACAGCTCTACAGAAGAGCCTGGGTTATGAAGGAGAAATCCCAAACCTTAAGATCAATTTATCCCGGACTAGCAAATGGGGCAATAAAACCGCCTTCGTGGAGCTGGAGGAAAAAGATGCTGTGCGCCTTGAATCGAAGGGTCACGTCAAGATAGGATGGGTAAACTGTCGAGTACGACGGCGCGAAATAATCACCCGGTGCTACCGTTGCCACGGGTTCGGGCATATAGCGGTGAACTGTCGAAATGCCGACAGAACCAAGCAATGCTGGAAATGCAGTCAGAGTGGACACATGGCTCCAGACTGCAAAAACAACCCGAAGTGCTCCTTATGCGCGGTGCGCGAAGACGCCCCGTCGGTAGACCATCTTCCGGGCGCCCGTACATGCAGATCGTACCAGGAGGAGGTACAGCGCAAAAACAGGAAGACATGACATCTGACAATGCAACCTCAATAGAAGCAGCACAGCACAAAACCTGCTCCAGAAGATTGTGAGCGAGCGTGATACAGACCTGCTGCTAATATGCGAACAGCACCACGACGCAGACGGCTCGTGGTATCCAGATAAACTGGGTACGGCGGCCATCTGGATTTTAAGTCAGCGCAAGGTGTCGGTCCAGCAAGTCTTTACGGGGGAAGGGTTTGTATGCGTGTGCGCAGCTGGCACAAATTATGTCAGTGTTTACTTGTCCCCGAACGACCCTATAGCAAGGTTTCGGGAAAAGCTGAACGCCTTGGAAGATTGCCTGAACTCGCTAGTGGGAGAAAGCATCATTGGGGGCGACTTCAATGCGAAGGCCTGCGAATGGGGCACGGAATCCACCTGCAGTAGAGGACGAAACGTTACAGAGTTAGCGGCCAGGCTAGATCTGGCCTACCTAAACAGTGGTAATGCGACGACGTATAGAAGGGCAGGTTACAAAGGCTCGATAGTCGATATAACACTGGCTTCACAGCGTTTGGCAACCAGGGTGTCGGGATGGACCGTACTTGAGATCTTTACCGCTAGTGACCACCAATTTATAGAATTTCGGGTCAACCCGAGACAGCCAAGGCGGCATACCAACGAAATCACTAAAAAGTGGTCAGTTGAGAAATTAAATGCTGCATCGCTAATTGCGTTCATAGATGCCCACATAACCACGGAACACGAGAATAAGGCATTTCCGACAAGAGTAGATGCGGAAAAAGCAGTCGCGGATACAATGCGTCTGATACACAGGAGCTGCAATGCCTCCATGCCAAAACGGTGCATAAATAAGGGAAAGAGAGCCGTATATTGGTGGACTGACAACATCGCCGAACTGCGTAGAAACGCTTTTAAAATGAGAAGGAGAGCGCAACGTCTGAGAAGGAGAGGAGCCGACGACACCGCGACAGAAAGGTATCGGGAGGCACGGAAAGCCCTGAAACTGGAGATCAGGAAAAGTAAACGCCAGTGTTGGAAAGCACTTTGCCAGGAGGTGGAGAACGATGTATGGAGGCTACAGAATCGTCACTAAACGCCTGGGACAAAAAAGCCCAGCGGGGCCGTTCGAACCTGCTGTCGCAATAAATATAGTAGAGAGTCTCTTTCCGTCCCACGACAAAAGGCAGGAAAAGAACTACGAGGGGACAGAGCTGATCCCCGTGTTTAACATCGAGGAACTAAAAACAGCGGTTAGCGCAGCCGGAAACAAAAAGGCCCCCGGGCCCGACGGGATCCCGATTGAAGTGCTGAAGACAATTGTGCGAAACCGGCCGGCACTGATGCTAGACATGTTTAATGCATGTTTAACAACTGGTACTTTCCCGGACAGATGGAAAGTTCAAAGGCTGGTCCTGATAGACAAAGGTAAGGGCCCGCCCATTACCACCTCGTCATTCCGGCCACTCTGCATGTTGGATGAGTCTGGGAAAATCTATGAGAGATTGTTGAGAGCACGCCTTCGCGCGGCAATAGAAAGAGGCGGGGGAATCTCACACGACCAACATGGATTTCGCCCAGGACATTCAACCATTGACGCGGTTAGCGAGATTGCACATCTAGTGCAGCAAGCTTGGGACGGGAACATCAGATAATGCGATATGTGTGTCGTGGTCGCGCTAGACGTTAAAAATGCGTTTAACACGGCAGGCTGGGACCACATCATGGAAACTCTGGAACACGATTTCGAGGTGCCGCCATATCTGCTGTCAGTCATAAATGACTACCTGCGGAACAGGAAGCTGCTTTTTGAGACAACAGAAGGACCCAGGTCCAAGGCTATCACCGCGGGAGTGGCCCAGGGCTCGGCACTCGGCCCGGACTTGTGGAATGCCCTCTATGATGGAGTACTGCGCCTGCAGCTACCAGACTGGGCCACAATAAAATGCTTCGCGGACGACTTAGCTGTGGTTATCACGGCAAGGACGGCTGAGCAAGCCCAGCGTAGAGCGTCGTTCGCTGTAACCTGTGTGAGTACCTGGCTAACTGAGCACAGGCTACATCTAGCGGCCCAGAAGACTGAAGTCCTGGTTTTCAACAGGCGAAGAAACAGCGGCGTGTTGCCCATAGTGGAGATGGATGGTAGGCCCATAGAGCCATCGCTGACCATCAAATACCTAGGACTCCACTTGGACACCAAACTCAAGTTTGGACAGCATATCCAGCTAGCAGCCAACAAGGCCGCTAAATTGGTTAATGCCCTGGCCAGATTAATGCCGAATATTGCGGGACCACGAGCAGGCAAAAGAAGGATCCTGATGGGGGTGGCCAATTCAACCCTCCTGTACGGAGCAGAAGTTTGGGCAGACACAATGCGCTTGGACGTGTACAGACACCGGATGGCCGCTGTTCAAAGGACGGCCGCCTTTCGCGTAGCGTCCTCATACCGCACCGTGTCAGTGTGTGCGGTGCTACTGATAGCGGGCACAATCCCTATAGATTTGCTCGCAGCGGAACGGAAACGCAGGTTCGAAAGGAGAAACGAAAGAAATAGAAGGTCAGTAAACACGCAGGAGCGCGAAACCACGCTAAGTCAATGGCAAGAGAGATGGGACAGGAATAGCACGGTAGCGAAGTGGACGCACCGCATCCTAAGGGACATAAAACCATGGCTCAACAGAGCACACGGCGAGGTGAACTACTTTGTCACCCAGTTCCTTTCCGGCCACGGCCTTTTTAATGCGTACCTGCACAAAGTGCACATAAGGAGTAGCCCAAACTGCAACTATTGCATACACGGAAAGGGCGAAACAGGACTGACTCCTGTCTACGCAGGACTGGCTACTGCGTAGCCGGGTCGCGACCGCTCGAACATGACTCACTCCTGCGCAGTAACCAGTCCTGTCGAAGACAGGAACGCCATAGACAGCACCCACTACTGCGTACGCAGCACCCATTACTGCGTACGCAGTACTCTCTCCTCTCTATAGACAGCAGTATTTGACGATATATACAAATATAGGTTATAGGTTTCAGAGTTGAATGTATTGCAAAATTTAAAATAGCTGATCCAATAGGGCGGTTCAAAAGTAAAAATAATGTTTTTTACGGTCAGTTCTTTGCGGTATGTATAACGCAGAATTTACATTCGTGACGGCCTCACAATGTGAACACACTATTTCAAAGCTACTTTCATCAAGAAGAGAAGACTCTGATGTAGCACCACTCATCACTATTTACACACATACAATGCATTTTTTTAAAGCGAGGTTATGTTATGTGTCATGCATTTAAAAACATAACTTTTGCAATATACTTACTTCTTGGTTATTTCTTTTCCGTTTAATAATTATTAAACACAAAACGTGTCGGCTGACAAAATACTCGTATCACGCGCGCGCGCCGGAACTTTTCCTGTTTACACAGGAGAGAGAACTGCGTACGAAGGACTGAGTGCTGCGTACGCAGTACTGGGTGCTGTCTATGGCGTTCCTGTCTTCGACAGGACTGGTTACTGCGTACGCAGGACTCACTCCTGCGTACGCAGGAGTGAGTCATGTTCGAGCGGTCGCGACCCATCTACGCAGTAGCCAGTCCTGCGTAGACAGGAGTCACTCCTGTTTCGCCCTTTCCGTGTAGGTACAGTCGACAGTGTTGAACACACATTCTTCGAATGCCAAAGGTGGACAGAATGGAGGGAAACACTGACAGCTGACCATCAGGTCAAAATGACTCCTGAGGATATTGTGGACGAGATGCTGAACTCCGAGGACAAATGGACGGCAGTAGCAGCGTACGTAGAGAAGATTCTCCGACAGAAGAAACAAGAAGAGTAGTAAGAGCAGCAGAGGCTCCCTGCATATACTTGAGCCAATAAGTCTAGGGTGGCGGAAATAACATCGCCACTAGTCCTCCGGCCCTGAAGCCATAAATGCTAAAGTAGTACCGGGGCCGTGTAGGAAGGAGAAACGGAGGTGGAGGTTTAGTGGGTAGGCCTGCTTACAGGTGAGTCCCACACACGGGGGAGTCCCGATGGCTCCCTTATGGTGCGTAACGCATTCCTCCACCTCCCCGGAAAAAAAAACTACATCACCAAAAATAAAAATTCGATTCAGTGCGATACGGCGAACCGAAATTCACGATGTTGTATTATGAGTCTACCAACAGCAATTGCTCTGTGGTCGGCGCGACGCGCAGTCGCTCTTTCAAGTAAAGCATCCTGATTGGGGATCGCGACTTGAAAAGGTGACTGTTAAAATAAAAAAAACGAGCGTTGCGCCCGCTACGGCAAAGATAGCAGGCCGATTGCTGAGTGGGAGACACAGCTGCTTTAACATCAGAGGGTATACTCTGATGATAAAGTAGTTCGTCGACTGTATCTGTCTGGGTTTGCCGTAGTTTTCCCAGACCCCGTGCAAATGCGATACAGAGGGGTCAAGTCGCTCTACGAGGCGCAGTAATGGGGGGGCTGGCTCTGGGTGGGTGATCCTTGTGTTTGTCTAAAAGTATTGTCTTGTAATGTCTTTGAAAGTCTGTCCGACCAAGCCACCCGAGAGCCGACCCGCGAATAGGCTAAAAAAAATGTCATTAAAGCGGGGGATAATTCCTTTCCTTTGTCCTTATCCTTTAAATTATGAGTGCGATTTCCAAGAAAAATATAATACTGCATGACCTACGTCAACTTTTTGCCAAAAGGCCTCAAACAAAACTTATTGCCGCAAGACCGCTATCGTAATTTATTACAGTCTATAATATTTTTGTATACATAACTTATTCGAGCTTACTTCTAAAAATTTATCTCCCCCTCGTCTTCAAGATTTTCGTGGAAAACCGGGTCTCTCGAATATAAGCCACATGTGCGTTCCAGCGACGGCGTAAGAAATTTCAGTTTCTTGTTTCGACGTGCAAGTGGAGTGACACGTGCGCAACGTGGATACATATAACGGTCAGTGGAGTGTTGTGTAGGTAATTATTAATACACAATACGGAGGAAGTGGGATGTCGGCTCTACCATTTATTATTTATATCAAGAAACGAAAACTAATACATAGACGTTGAAAGGTCGCTGAACTGTGATCTACCTCAACTTTTCGCCAAAGGGACCCACGTACCTATATGTCTATCGCAAGGTCGTTATCATTATTTATTATCGTCTTTATTATTTGTTTATATAACAATTAACCACGAAGCACTCGTGTATCAGGTCGTTGAACCATGACCTACCTCACCGTCGTGCTAAATATGGCGCCATGGCGTTATTTACGATCATAAATTAATATTTATTTGACATTAATTGCCCTATTAACATTACTTATTGATATTTTTATTGCTTGTTTTGACATTAATTGGCCATTAATAACCATTATCACCTATTTATGAGGTCATTAACCCCTGACCTATCTCAAGGCGCGCGTGCCGTCTGGTGCTAGACCTACCTCAAGGTGGAGGAGTGGGGGGTGTTTACACCTGGCTATCGGTCACCTTATACTACTTACAATTATACGTAAAATATTTTCATACGAATTAAAAATAGCAAGGTTAGGTAATCGAAAAGTTAAAAGTTAAAAAATTGATTAATTTTAACATTACTTAATTACTTTTTAGATCGTTAACTGTTAACTTAACTTAATTAGGTTTAGTTTTAACTTCTCAACTTTTAACTTTTTAACTTTCTAACTTTTAACTTTCACTTTTAACTTTTAAGTTTTTAAATTTTCACTTTGTAACTTTTAACTTGTTTACTTCTTAATTTGTTAAAAGTACCCAGCAAACGAAAATGGATTATGGTGGATTTAAAATTGCAATACATTTAAATTAATATAAATTCCATATCTTAATCCGTGACAATGAATAAAAATGAATTAAAGGTTATACAAGAATAGAAATGTATTGAAAATTTAAATACAATTTAATTAATTCTTATTCCAAGATAAGACGTGTGTTACAACTGAAGAAATTTAAAACAAACAAGTAAAATTGGGTAGTTTCATTATGATTGATTTTCATTGTAAAAATAATATCGAAAAAATAGTGTTTCACGCAATTTCAAACTTATTGTGAGATATCACTAGATGTCACTAGATTGGCAACCGTGCTCAATGTAGATGCCAAGGTTGGTATAAGCAGACGGAGCCGCTGCGCCCTCACCCCTTCCTTGCGAACCTCTCTCTTAACCGCCACGCGCAAAAACGATAAGTAATTAGTATCCTCTTATGTATGCAGAATTCTTTGTAATAAACATATTTCCAGCGGATTTAAGATTCAGTAAGTCACCCGGCCCTTACGACATTACACTTATAAAATTCAATATTGTAGTATTTCTTGGTATACGGTCACTATATGTAAATTAAAATAGAATTAAAAGCAATAAGATCTTCATATGTGCTTTCTTCACGAAGCCACGAAAACGGAAGGAAATTTGTGCATACTCGCTATTTTTGCTATGACAGTACCGAAACTAAATTTAACACAGATCGGAAATTTCAAACTTATACTTTTATTGTTAATCACTTCCGATTCAAAAAATAATTAACAAAACTATTAAAATTAACTTTTTAACTTTCAATTTTAACTTTCTAATTTTTAACTTTTAACTTATTAACTTTTTAACTTTTTTACTTCTGAATGTTTAACTTGTAACTTTAACTTTTACTAGTAACTTATTAACTTTTTAATTTTTAACTTTAACTTTTAACTTTTTAACTTTTAATTTTAACTTTTATTTTTTTCTACTACTTAACTTAACTTGTATTTCAATTAATTATATAACATGTTATCTTTTAACTAAACTTAGTTACTTTTTTATAAAGTTAACTTTAACTAAACGAAGCTAAAAAAAGTTAACTTACCAAACCCTGAAAAATAGTAAAATAGGATAACAGATTTATAATGCATATTGCAGTTGTGAAAGAAAACTAATTTTAAGGGCGGTAAAAGGAATTTTCATAATAATATGAAATGTATAGAAATATCGGTAGTTATAATGTCACCGATGGGAACGTGCGTATTTGAAATTATGTTTTTAAATAATTTTACACGTCAATCATTTTAACTAATTAATTCTAATTAGAATAAGGAATTCGATGATCAAGTTCGATAAACAACATTAGAAATTCAATTGTCTCGTTAGCTCAGTTGGTACGACGTTGGACTTGTAGACGAAAGGTTGCATGTTCGTATCCACCAAAATTTTTTTTATATGTTTTATCTATTGAACCAATGAATTTAAACAATTAAATTTAATGGCATTCAATATTTAATCAATTTTTAATTGAATCGTTAAATTCATTTTAAAAAATATATGGCAAGGTAATACGTAACCAAGATATATGTACAGTCGGGAGAAATATTTAACAACTTATCTAAGAATATAGTGTTTGTTATTAATGATATTGATAATGAGAGAAAGCACTATTGCTTTTAAAAAAAATTGAAACGCGCAAAAACAATTTGTTAAACATCTTTTGTTAATGACTTAATTTTTCTTCTTTTGGCCTCTCATACCATGTTTACAAATAAATGGACTTTCACGTATGATGGATTTTTTTTTTTTTTAAAGATTGTCTACAACTTCACTGAACGAATTTTTTCAGTGTGTGAAGCTTTAGTTCAATATCTTTAATTGTTTAAGAAAAAATCTATTCATTTTTACAATTTCTGAATAATCTATGTGTTTAGGCAAAACAATTTGAAAAAATTTGTTCGGTGAAGTTCCAGATAATCTTTTTCTTTAACAAAGCTGTAAAAATGTAAATTTTAGTAAAAAACAATAGTTTTCTCGTTAGTTAAGAAAAATTAGCAATGTAAGCGAAATCGTTTTTAAAAAAATATATTCCATTTATTAATGATAATAATAAAAATAATAATAAGAATAAATATAATTATATCCTTTGTGTAATTATTAATTTAAGACAACAAGGTAAGCACATAATATTACGTAATCTCTTCAGACGCTTTTCATCCCATTCAAAGTTCATAGGAAGACATCGTATCTCCTCTTCCGTATTATGAGTAATTTCCAAGAAAAATGTAATACTGCATGACCTACCTCAACTTTTTGCCAAAGGGCCCCGAACAAAACTGATTGTCGCAAGACCGCTATCGTAATTTATTACAGTCTATAATATTTTTTTATACATAACTTATTCTATTGATAAATATAAATATATTACGAATTTATTATTCGACCGTTCGAAAATGTAATAATGTAATGATATAATTGTTCGTGTTCGTTACAGTCTTATGGACAAAAGTAAAAATGAAAAAAACTAATAATATAAATAGTGGGACTCTGATGCGAGTCACCAAATATGAGAAAGGAAATTTGTATGAACGAGATTTTGTAGTTTTGTCAGCTACAGAATCTTCGATTTAGGGACTTGACTAATAATGGATTCTGTGTTCCTCTAGTGACAAAATAAATAACTAATGCCTATTGTAAATACACGTTTCGTCCCAGGTTGTCGCGTGGACTCGTCAGAAAGGAATCCTCATATAAACATACTGTGTAGCGACATCCCGTTACCGGTTAGTATGTTTGTATTTGTTAATAAATTAAACATTCCTCCTCTGTTTTGTTTATTTAAAATTTCGTAGTAGACCAAACCATCACGTTAAAGGCAGGGGTTTCGCGATCGCCCTCTTCCCCTTCTTCCCACCCTACCACACCGCCACTATCTTCACCCTTTATTTTTGTCCCGTTGATATAATTCCTATGTGAATCCAATTAACTATTTGGCAAAATGTAACAAATATTCAATAAATCCCACTTAATAAGCAATCAAATCTACCAAATATTTAGTAAAATGTAACAAATATTTATTAAATTCCACTCAATAAGTAATAAAATGGACTAAATATTTTTTACATTCTACGAAATATTGTATCGAATAGACTGTTTTCACTTCTTGAATAGACTAATTTTTTTGTCGAAACAACTAAATGTTTAATGTAATTAATAAAATATATATAATTGATCTAATAAGTCCTTTAGCCAACCGAATATTTAGTCCATATTACTAAATTTTTCTCTCAGGTACGCATTTCAAGAACTATCAGTTTATGAAATTTTCAAGAAAGGATATTTATATGCTACTGAAGGAAGACGTATTATTTTGAAGTAAGACAACCCGTAATTCAATTCTAAAAAAGATTTTTACATCTAAACATTTAGATAGGAAGACAAGAATCTCACAGTAATCAAATACCCCAAGTGGACCGGATTTCGGCTACGTCCACGTCGTGGACTCTGGATGATGCCAAGCGCAGAATCAATCGTAAGTAGAGAGCATAAATATACTCATCACCAATTCCTTCATTTTTGGTTTTTAGCTCGACGTTTCGATATTTAAAGTTCGCGGTGATAATGCTTAATCATTTTATGAGTACTTATGCATTCTTATGTAATGCTTCATTATATTGAAGAATTCTACAATTCAATTTGTTAATTTCGACTTCAATATCGGAATAGATGACTTCTAAAACCACCTGTGCCGAGTTTTATTCGAAACAGGAGATATTTCTGCTTTTCGATCGGATTAATTAGATCATCCATTTTAACATTTTCAATTTTACATTTCAAATGTCAAATTTCTAGTTCAAATGAGAAACGGAGTTTGCTATCTGTATTTAATGCAGTAGGCTTTGTTTTGGGCCTTTGTTATTATACCGATATTAACGGGTATGGTCACTTGGGGTTCAAGATAACAGTGCAGGGTTCGATTGAGCCAGTTTTCAATTATAGTTTCGACAAGACGCAACAACAAAATATCGTAAAGGCGAAATTCATATGATGTAGAGGAACGGCTCTAAAATTGAGAAAACATCGTTGGATAGTATCTTTAAACCAATTAATTGGTCTGATTATTCCGCGCACAAAAGTATTAAGGTTATGATTACTGAAAACTAAATAATATTTTACAAGATATTCTACATTTTGTGTCAAAAAATTGTTAACTTCAAACCTTTATAACTCAAAAAGTACTTAATAAAAAAATATTTTATTATAGTGTTTTGGAAAGCTCTCGAGATAAGCTATAAGAATATGCAATAAAATGTAGGGGATTCTATTTAAAAAAATAAGATTGACCTTGAAATGACCTTGAAGGACATGGTCAAGGTCAAAGCCAGGTCATCATCTTACTCCCCGCTTGAAACCATACAACTTTGCTATTGGACATTTTCTCCTACGTGCATTCTAACTGAAGATATTAGGGAGGTCCGATACTTTTCGATGACCCTGTATATTTAAAAACATCCCTTCATTTCGACTATTTTCAGGAAAAAAATATTCTCCAAAGAAACTACTTGAATAGTTCAAAAATTAATGGTTTGGAAGTTGCTGAAGAAATAACATTTCCTAAACATATATCCTCTTAACTCCCTGCCACACAATTAACTATTTTGTCGTATATAAGCAAAATCTTTGGCCATTTGACTTTCAAAAATCAGTGAAAACCATTAAAATACTTTCGTAATAACATTTTAAACTGAAGCTACTTTTTAATTTCCGTTCAAAGTTAAAATTTTCACTTCCGTTAGAAAATTATATTCTCCTATATTCATTGTGGGTTTATTTATTTTCCACCATTATGTTAGCAGCTCCACCTTTGAAGTACAGGCACATACAGAATGTACACGACTGAAGCAATATAGTAGGGATCAGATTGCCCCCGTACTTCACAATTTCATTTCGTCATCTATAGCCAATAAGAGACGGAACGAATGAACGAATAGACGGATGGATAAAGGAAGCACACGAATTCAGTAGGTATGAGAATAGGTAGCTAACGGCTTGCAGTATGTTGATGCTCGTAGAATCCGTCAGTCTATCAGCAACTCTTGCCAATATCACATCGTTATGTTCGTATCATTTCCGATCGTGGTCATGCACCCATGAGTAGACGAAGGAACAGATCCACGAGCATGCACACACACACGCAGGCTCGCACACACGCACTCTCTCATTCACTCACTCAGTCACTCACTCACTCACTCGCTCATTCAATCGCTCATTCACTCACTCACTCATGCACTCACTCACTCATTCACTCACTCACTCACTCACTCACTCGCTCACTCACTCACTCACTCACTCACTCACTCACTCACTCACTCACTCACTCACTCACTCACTCACTCACTCACTCACTCACTCACTCACTCACTCACTCACTCACTCACTCACTCACTCACTCACTCACTCACTCACCCACTCACTCACTCACTCACTCACTCACGCACGCATACACGTCGACGCACGTTCGAACGCACTCACGCTTGCGCGTAGACGCAGGTTCGCACGCACTCACGCATACATGCACACAGGCGCATGCACGCACGCAAGCACACACGCGCATGCACGCACGCAAGCACACACGCACACGCACGCATACAACCTCACGCTCGCACGCGTGCCCACCCCTCACCGCTTCCCCACACTCACATACTCGGGCGTATGTACACGAATTATATATTTTTACAGTAGCCTTATATTTTTACAGTAGCATTATATTTTCGTCCTTAGTATGATTTGGTTTATAAACCGAAGAATCGCAATATAAATTCTTCGATTCAATCTGGATGTTGTGCCATTATTATTTTGATACATCGAATTGCCCTCAGTTCAATGAATGTCTTACTTTGGCTTAATCACATGACGAACAATCAATGATCGCAGTGCCGTAACAAATCTTTCAAAATTAGTGTTTTGATAAATGAAACTGGTGCTAGAAAATACATTTTTCCAACAGTGTCTTATCGGGATTATTGTAACGTGCCAGTCCAAAAGTGTCTTACAGTGTCTCGAGGTTAGTAGTGTACAAAGTGCGTTCTCAGTTTTTGTGTCAAATTATGAAAGGATTACAATATCTTATTATTCATCCACGTAATAGAAGCGTGTAGCCTTACATCCTATTTTACTAGAAAACGGGTATATTTCGTTGCTGACGCCTTTATTTCTCTCTTTCTTTCATGCTAGTTCGCTTGCTTTTTCACTTATCGATTACTCGCGGAAATAGACGCGTGGGAACACACCTGGCTGGCGCTGCTTCACCACGATATCGTGGCAGGTGCAGTCACAACGGCTGTGACAAAGACTTAAATATACTTCGTGGACATGCAGCGGATATTTTTCTTTGATTTTTTAAAATAATTCTTCAATTAAAACAAGCAAAGGTTAATAAGAGTTGCAGATATCATACCGAATCGGTAACTATTGTTTCGTACATAAGTGATAGAAAAGACAGTAAAGCAGACAGTTTATTTATTATTACGTATTAATACGAAAGAAGTGAAAAGTCAGTGGTAACTACGAACAGGGCAAAGTGAGAGCTGGTGGTTGCAGAGCACGGAAGCGGAGAGAAAATAGGACGGAAGACGTGCAAATGTGAGGTAGTGCTGACGCCGGAAGTCTGCGTGCTTGAGTGATCAGTTACGCGCCGCTGAAGGTGCAGCGGAACTTGACGAATCTGTTTTGAGTATTCGAAGACGTCCTGGAGTCATCCGTCGTCTTCGCTGTCAGTCCCATCATAACGCCACCCGCGTTGAAGCGCCCGAGACGGGACACGGTGGATTCATCCCCGCCCCCCGCTCGCACGCTAGGAACTAACGTAACATCTGTCACTAATACTGACGGAAAAACTGCCGGTGAACTGCCTTTTGTTGCAGCCTCAGCCTGCATTATGGATGCACCACTGTCTCAAAGTATGGATTCCGTCAATACGGTAGCTACTTGTGAAGATGAGGTGAGGAGTTATCTATTTTGTTTCTAGAAATTCATTGCGACTGAAATTAATTTATAGCTCTATGTATTTTATCGTTCGTAATAGATTATTTCAAAACTTCAGGGTTTAATAACTAATTATAACATGAGCCCGTATGTTGTTCTATGTGTATGTATTCTCAAAATTTCAAAATAAAATGTTCTCTACAGCCGCATTTTTAAACATCTCATGCTAAACTTTTATCAATATATTTATTCTGCTTTAATTCGACACGAATGCCGAGATTTTATAGTAAAAATTAAAGATTGTGTACACTATTCAAGTCAATGATAAATACGTATAAATTGATTAATTTTCAATCTTACCAATAAAAGTTATAAAAATAAGTATTGGGTAGTGCCTTATGACAATGTAACATAATAAGAAATATTTTAAAGTAACAAGTAAAGTAACAATTAAAGGAACAATATACCTTAAAGTTAATAAAATGCTCATGCAGTTTCATTAAGTCATATTTACCAATGATTTTAATATATACATATATATATATTTAATTTCTAATTTAGACACGATCGTTCTCTTATGGTTGTAGTTCTCTATATTTCCAAATGTTATTATATTACGTTAGTTAAATATTGAAATATTATCGTAATGATTATTTTTCGTATTAATTATAAATCGCCAATTTTTTATGTAGATACTAATTGTAAAAGCTAAACTTAATGCTCATATAAAAAAATAGATTAATTAACATGCGGTTTGCAATGTGATCATAGTTTCGCATATTAAATACTCACTCTCTATTTTCGGCAATTTGAACACAATTAGGAGCAAAATTATAATAATACTTTCAATCTAAGGTGGCGAAAAAATGATACTTGTTGTGGAATTAAATATTTACTTTTCGAAATGCTTAAAAATGGCTTCATCACCAATTTTTCATCGATTTTGATAAACCTTTTTTTTGTAAATTCCACATCTCTGCTCTTTCCATGATGTGGTATGAAACCATCGCCACATCACAAATATACAGAGGCGCATAATACCCATACGGGTGATATTACGCACGCATTTTTGTTCTAAACGAGATATACTAATAATTGTGTCACGACCTTACATTCAGTTTTATTCGTACTCCTGACACTTCCTGTAATAAGGCAATTTCGGCACCCGTAGAGTAATAAGGTCGGTCTTGAAGACCAAGAGGCATTTTAGAGGACTAAAAGTGCTTTAAAAGATCTGAAAAAAATTAAGTATCTTCTTCAATCCCTCAAGTTAAAATATTATAATATGACCCAAAACAAATTGTTTATATATTTTCATATAAAAATAGAACAACCTACACTACTTTGTCACTTTTGCATGGGTCTCAACGATGAACCTTATTACTCTAAGGGTTAACGTGACTGTATAGCTACATAGAAATGATATTGGGTGTAACTCATAGGTGGTGGTCAGTTCTCTGAAGTACTAAATGGTGATTACAAGGTGGTCATTTTGAAAAAAAAAATTGAAAACGTTAAGGAATTGTTACGCAAACAGTTCAACACTGGTCTTTATCGATTATCAATTTGCAACCAAAGTCGTTGATCTTTGTTTTCTTAAATCGTCACTAATTTCTCTATCGGAGGCAAAACACAGGGATACGATCATTACCACCGCCACTCACGGGTCCAATGTACCAAATATCAATTTATATGAAGTATTTGAAAAAGTTATAATTTTTCGAAATTATTGTCGGTATTTAAAATTTCTCATAATATATTTTTCTGTAGTAAATACGACTCGTAATAATTTTGACCGTAACATTTAGACGGTTACCAAAATTCTAGTGATATTCGTTAAAATTCGACATTTTCTCAAATTGAATATCTGAAATATTTGTTATAACAAAAGGTTCATGGTGTATATGCTCACGATGTGTAACCTAAATTTATACCTCCCCCCATGAGCAGTTTAAGATCAAATATAAACAAAAATCGACTGCAACCTTTTGAAAAAACGGGTTTTATTTTAATGTTAACTTAACGAAGCAAAGTTATAACATCTGGATTTTTATATTATTGTATATGTATTTTTCATTTTCAGGCTTACATTTTAAAAACTGTAAAATCTCAAGTTAAGATTACTATACGCCAATTACTTACCTATTAAGTTGAGCCACGTGGATGACATTATTGTGCTTCACTATTAAAATAGCAAAATTTCTACTAGGATTGTATTAAATTCAATAAATTCTCAATTGGGTAAAAATAGGCGGTGTAATACATATATTTATATTTACGAGGCTTTTAATCTTTTATATAACGAATATATTTAAACACGTAGACCGTTAGATTCGCACACACCTTTAAGTGAATGAGACGAATATTCAGGGTGATGTGAGCAGGCGTAAAATGTCCATATCGCGACCCATTTATTTAATAGAGATTTTGTTTAGTCGTCATTGGTAAAACTGGCCAATTTCCACACCTACAGTGATTCCTTGTTCCTCGAGCCTGTTTTGCGCCGAAAATTACTATTATATTTCTGCCGTAGAACTCTTAAAGTCAAAATGTTACTTTTTGTACTTTTTGAAAAATCCTAAGCCTTTTATGTTCTTCAAACGTAAACCTTTTACGTGAAAAAATACTGTGTGAACTTTTGGTGTTACTGGAATTTTTAAATCTAAATAACTTCTTAAAATTAGCTATAGAATGTATGAACTCAGAATCGCGATTGGTATGTTCTGTACTATTTGCTAAAACAGTGATGAACAATTGATTTGAAATCATGAAACGCTTTGACTTATTTTAAACAGTCGAAACTTAGGATTTTACAACGAGTATGTAACCAAACATGATTTTACGAAAAGTACTGTTGAGTTATGTATATGGCCCATTTCATTTAAAATGTCATATTCAGCTTCCACAAAATTCAATCTGACAGGTTACAATTCTAAGGTTCGAAATACTACATTTGTATAGTTAAATATGTTAAATATATGAAATTAATAGTGATCAAACTAGAGTCTTAAATTTCTCATGTCAGGACGGATTTCGGCAGAAATCGTCGATTTTTTATTAATTTCTCTTTGCATACATTCCAGGAACTTATGATTCATTTCATTGTAATCATGAATTAATTTATTACTTTTTCATTCCTTCATCTTAATGGAAGCTAAATTTCATTATTGCGGCTTGTTTGATGCAATTATTTTTCTTTAATTGAGAAAAAACGCAGAAAAAAATTACTTAAAATCTGCGCTTCAGTTCTCGTCATGATACGAACGGATATTATTAGTAAATACTATTGTATGTTATATGACCATTGAACAGTTAAAGTAGTGGTAAAGTAACAAAATAATTTACTATGTATTTGTTTCTTTTTTCAGCTGTGTTCAAAGATGAAATCTAAACGAGATTTTGGGGACACTTATAAAATAATTAATTGAGGGGAAAAAATGTTAACTTAAAATTGGAATAATTTTTATTTTAGAATAAATGATAATTACATTGCAATAATTAAAGTAGCAAGGAGCATATACCATATAATTTATAAATTTTAAATTACTAGTGTAATCAGTAATGACACGAATACTGTAAAATTACAACAATGAGTGATCTGCATGCTGAACACGTTACTGGAATGTATAGTTACATTGGCTATTTGATTGATCCATATAACCATTGACAATTTAAGAAACATTATTAAATTTTAACAGTAATAAAGACAAAAGTAAACAAAGTGGAATGCGATCAAATGCATTTGTGGTGAAGAATAGTCAAACGGAAGGTTGTTACAAATGTGAAAAAGTCGGACATTTTGCAAGAGAATCTTAAGATGGCGGTAATTTTATTGAAAACGGCAACACATAGTGAGGAGCAACAGGTGGACGCAGTCGTAGAAGAGGTCATTATGTCAAGGGAAGAGGAAATCATAGAAAAGGGTGCTATAACTTCCGGAATGTTCAACATGATCAACATGGATCCAGCACGATTCAACAGAGCGATGGCATATCGGCAGTGGGGACGCGCACATACAATAAATAATGACAATTAGAAAACATAAAACATTATCGACTACCAACGACGAACTGGCCAATAAAAGAGCGTGCAAATCGTTTTATTGTACTAAGGGTACATAGAAATATATAGTAAACAGCGCGGTAAATTCAAAATCAAATATTTAATCAGCAAAAATAGGGTTGAAACTTGATTGGGTACATAAGTCAATGGTAGGATTTAAATGAGAAAAATATTTTGTTTATTTTATAGACGATTAGAATTACAACAGCTAAGATTTATTGCTCGAAATCGAAAGAAGTTTTTTATTATTTTGTTCAGTATAGAAACCCAAGCGAAAATGTAAATGAAAAAATAATAAAAATATTAATTTGATAATGTATCAAAATATGTCTCACGTAGCGTCTAAGTTTACAGTTACATGGCAGAAATGTTTTATATACATTGAGAATAAAATGTAGTAGTTTTAATGAAATTTTATTTGATTGAAGTAAAGACTCAAAAATACACAATATTTATTCGGAAAAATATTCACCGTTACTTGAAAAAAATAAATAATTCCATGACTAAAATTAATAATTACTTAATTCTACAAAATATTTTTTTTTTCAATTAGAAATTCTACAAGAAAATCAATTCTTTGTTTCATTTTTTACGTTTAATAAACATTTACATTAAAGAAATTGGTATTTTCTTCAACGTATTAAATAATTTTTTCCTCCGACTTGATATTAAGTAAATATTTATTTAATTACAGACAATGTTTCATTGCTTCAAGTGAATAATTGCTAGAAAAAGATAAATATTTATTTTAAAAAATTTAGAATTAAAAAATTATTGTATCATATTACGATATTACTACTTGTTCGGTAGTTTTTTCCTACATTTATACGTACTTATTTACCACTCATACCTATACATGACATAAATACAGAGGAGGAATTAGGTAGACATATATTTATTTGTTATAGCTAAACTTTACAGTCGCTTTCACCATCATTCGCCTTCGCTCTCACTTAAACGCAAGTTTTTCTAATTTACCGATAAACGATCCTAAACGCATCACTTATAGACTGTATTATGCATTCCGTATAGAATACGCATTTCTCTTATAACACGCTTACCGTCGAAACTAAAATGTAGGCTTTTATATAAAATAAAAATCGATTTCTCGAATTATGAATATACAGAATAATTTATTCGCCACCTGTTGACAATAACCTGAAACGAGCATGCAGATGCCGAAGCCAAACGAACCGCAGATTTGAAATAATTAAATTTCTTAAATCAACGAAATATTTCTTGAAATTAAATAAATATTTGGAACATTGAGGAACATTTTGCGCCGAAATTCGAAATATTTGAAGCATGAGAACATTTTTAAAAATGCAATTGTTTATTTAATTATGATATATAAATAGGTAAATAAATTTTCGAATATTATTTTTTCCATATGAAAATATAAACTTCTAAGAATCTCCCATAAAATTGTCATAACATTTCATTGAAAAGTGTCCGAGTAATTAATTTTTTAATTAAAAGTCATTAAAATTTTTAAACATCCGTATAAACAATAAAAATTTAAATTTTGCTAAATAATTTGCGGCAATGTTCAGTATTGGTATAAGCATTCCTTTGCTCCATGTTTCATAAAAATCGACGACCTAGTGGTACTTGGGGTTAATCGATTGACGTATTTTGACCCATTAATAATGGCTGCAACCGTAAAGAATTCTACAATGCATACGATTTTAGCTAATTATACTTAGACGAATCAATCGGCATGATTAGGTGTAGGTGTTCAACAGCTAATATCGTTGATTATACGATAGCCTATGAGTTTTCAAATTATTTTGGAAATTTTGTTCTTCTATCTATTAAAATCTTGTTTTTCAAGTTTGTCTATGATACTTATCAATTAAAAATCAACCTTTCTCTCTCGATATTAAAATATATTGTTCATTATTAAATTACGAACGCCATTTTCAGGCCGGGGAACAAAGTTTCGAAAATCAAAACCCCGAAAGGCTAAAATTTCGATATTGCATGAGTCCAAGGTATTTAAATTTCCTTTCTTTTTGCCAGATTTTCAACACAAAGTGAAGCAAATCACGCTGGAGCCATGCTATATCGAAATTTTGGCCTTTGGGGGTGTGTTGATTTTCGGAACTTTATTCCCCGGCCCCGTTTCCTTTGCAAAAACGCTTAAAAAGATCTGGTTTATTCACCGTACCTATTTCAAGGTGCGATTTGTACAACAAAACGAAGAAGGCGGAAACGTGTTCAAATTATGCCAATCCATTAAAGTGTAAAAGTAAAAAAAGTTCCGGAGATAGATTTTCAAGTGATATAAAAGAGTATTACTTTATTACGAAATATTATATAAATATTTATAATATTAACAGATACATAATTAGATACATATTTATAGCAATAAATTTATTATTAATATATAAATAATTGGTGATTATTTCAAAACTTATTTATAAGCAATTAGTCATAATTACTGAGACAAATATACACGGAGATCACATTAACTTTGATTAATTAATCAGGTTTTAATTGAATGTAGTGGATTTACTTATGTATATTTGGCCACATTGATACTATTAATAACATTTTTAATTAATAAGAACCATTAAATAAATACTAGCTCCTAGTATAAATTCAATTATTAAACTAGATGCCTTCGACCCGGGTGCCTACAATTTTGGCTAAATTCGTATTGTAGTTCCCTGACGAAAGGCTGATGCTTCCGGGAATATTCCCATTTTAACACTGCCAGGAAAGAAGGCGGCAGAGGGTAGTTCTAGCATCGTTAGGTTCCAGTAGTTTCTATACATATATTGTAACAATATCTTGTTCCTTAAATAGGGTGAATATGCCAGTGAATGGACGGTTAAGCATTTTTCACACTTTGATCGATGGTAACTTTTGAATTCTTTTATGAAAATTTAATTGTGATACCACATTAGAATCGTTAGACTCTGCTCTTTATGACCGTGTAGTTCAACCTTTGGTTTTATTTAATTATTAACCTCGTCTTCATACGTTTGTAAAAAAATCCGCTAAACCCCAATGAATAGACGGGTTAAATCAAATGGGACGTTTTCAGTACCAGTTTTGGATGGCTTTAAAACTTTGCGTTGATTTAAAAATATAATAAACACTGGAAGATCAATAGTACTGTAAATATTGTTTTCAATGTTCAAACAACATAAAAATATGTATTTTGTTGCATGTTGTGCATCATACATTTATAAGAAATAGAAATATGTAGAAAATCGTCCATTCATTGTTAGTCGTCCATTCATTGGCATATTCACCCTATATTAAAATTTAAAATGAGCATTTTCAAAACTTCGACCCCGACCGCAGGTCAGCCGAAGCACTGATAAATGAGCACGTCTTGTTCACACTGATGCTTAAAAAAAACGCGGTTTAGTCGCGTTTTTGACAGGTCGGGTTGCAGGATATAAATTTTTTTATATGTGGGATACTTCGGTTTCCGTTTTTTACGGCATTATCGTTGATTTTACGAAGAAATAAATACAACCTTTTTTGTAGGGAATTCGATGTTCTATATTTTTTGTTTGAAACATATTTTTGTACGATTTGTATTTTTTGTTAAAAAATGGAAAAAACGTGTTTTTTGAGCATTTTTTCTTAAACCTCCCTAAACCTTAATCAGATCTAAGTTTGGCCAAGAGAAACCCAAATCCGTTTGTACTTTTTAAATTCGTCCTGCCAGTCGCGAGATATCGCGTATACAAAATTTTGCCCACCGACGAACGGACGGACGTACAACCTAACGGACACCAATTTTTTTATTGTTGCTTTGGGTTCCTTAGGGCTTGAAACGTCGACATTTGATGAAAAACTATAGGGTAATTTTTTGGCGAGAACTGACCAAATTCAATACTTCGCCAGACCTATGGTCTGGGTCGAAGTAATAAATATTAAAAACGGAGTATCCAGAAATAACACAGCCCGAAAAAAAATTCTGCCATCCAGTGTTTAAGGTCACTGAATTCGAATCCGGGGTCAGTCTGGCCTCAATATAAATTGGGATCTGACATGAATCATGCGATACCTGAAGGCCTATAGCGAAAACTCTGCAAGCCCAAAGTTTGTATTGCTAAGCATAGCAGGAAATATTATTTTTTATCTAAAAATTATTTATTTTGGTAGTTCTTGTTGGTAGTTCTCCGCGTTCTGTAAGCTCAAATACAGATCCCTGCATAGTAAAAGATAACTACAGTAGAGCAGAAACGGATCTACAACTCCGATTTCATCCCATCCCAAAGGCAAAGAAAGGTTTTGTTTTGATTCAAAATATATTATGGAGAAAACGAGAAAGTGGACAAATTAAAAGTGTTGACAATTGATTTAAAAGTGACAAATGTAAAGCGACAAAGTTTTATTCATTGCATTTTAAGAAAAATGATTATGTACTGAAAGGTTAATAAGGTTAACTTGTGACATATATGTGTATATATATATATATATATATATATATATATATATACCTATAAATGTTAAATTTTATGATCATTAAATTCAATGCAGCTTTACATGTACATGCACAAGAAGTAATCTCTCCCTTATTCGATGCTGGCCCATTCATTTCATGAGGCTTTCCTTTCTATGGCGATGTTTGCAAACAAAACGCAGTGAAGCTATAAGTGTAATTTCCGATATTTACATTTTTCCCGCGCTTAATAATACGAACAGCGTTTAAAACTCTCACCCTTCAACAAATTTTCGTTCTGCTGGGTTTGTGCCACTCCTATTGCAAATATTTTGTAATGTAACTATCATAATTCACAAAATTTGTGTATCCTCCAATATACTCAACACAATACTTGGGCTTATCGCCGTCATATTGAAAAATGTTAATTTAACCACGCCCCCATGTCAGATCCCAATAGAAAAAATTATATAATCGCCCTGACACACTATGAAAATAAAATTATACAAACATTGAATAGCTAAAACTACTGCGCTATACAAATATATGGTCGCTGAATCAGAACCTGAGATTATTTTCATCTTTTCTGGTGAGGATTAGGGTATAAAGAATTTACAGACAAATTTCTAAACGCATATTTTTTACAGGTTTCTCAAACTTTATTTTCGGGTTTTTGGGAGTTACTTTGTTTTATGGTATCTAACCTGCTTGTCCTTAAAAGATGTAACAAGGGGTTTCCTTTTTCGTTTTATTCTGTTTTTAACACTTTCTCTTTTCAATGACCAGCAGTAATCAACCATCATATTTACATCCCATTGGCCTTGGTATCTCATTTCCGTTCTTTTTTGGTCTTGATGGAATCTCTCCGCTTGCTCCTCACTAAAATTGCCTCGATTAATTCCGAAGTAATCTATATGCGAGTGTAAGTACTACAATTTGAGGTTCTTCAAATACTCCTGTTTTTTACTATTCGCTACCATTTGATCGACATTTTTTTCATAATTTTTACTTTTACGAGAATATTTTATTATTTTTTACCGAAATAGATTAGAAAACTTCAAAAACACTTTTTGCGATGAAAGAAGAACCCTTATTAGTGTATTGCTATGACAAGTATGACTATACTCTCTTAATTGTAAACAATTAGAGTAGTGGTACACGACGTTTCTATGGTTTTTTGAAGTATGACCTGGACTTGCCCTTGATCCTGACCTTATGGAGACAAACTGACCACGGATTCAGTTTCAGCGACACCCGAAACATCTTAATATAGTGTTTCAGGACGATACTATGCTTCTTTTTGTTTATGACCTTGATATTTTGCCCGTCACCCTAGCATGATGAGGAAAACTAATCCTGGATGGGTTACCAAATTAGAAAACCTAAAAAAAAAATGCAGTACCACAAAAAAAAGAACCCACACGGAGAAAATTTTCTACGTTTTATAGCACGACAGTTTCTGCTTTTAATACATCAGATATTGTGATGGTATATTTTCAAGGATAAGTTCCTACCTAAGTTTGAATTCAGTGATTGAAATGCACTGACGTACTTATGAAAAGAAAGACTAGTGTGCATGATAATACAGCAAGTTTAAGTGCTTTCGAAGAAACGACGGCATGAAAATACAACATGTAACGATTATATGAAATAGTTTCAATGGTTATTCGTGCTATTACAGGATATAAAACTGTACGTACCACAGTCCACTGCATTCCTTAATTTCCTCGTTCCTATTTCTGATGTTCCGTCGATTCAATTCTACAATCTCTGTACACTGTAAGAAATCGTAAGAACACAACCCTAGCGATAGCAGAATGAATGCAGGAATGACGGTTTTGGTACGACCTATTTTATCTCCTGTAAAAGCATGAACCCGAGATATATTAGGTAGCTGAGGTATCATCCATTATAAGCGTACCGTACATGATATTAAAGGTTGAAATTGTAGAAATTATGTCACAGGCGTGGTACTCGTTTTTCATCGAGTTACCTCATGACCAAAAGTTTAGAACTACATGATCTAATATAGTGGTGCACGACGAGACGGGAACAGCACTGCTCTCGCTCGACTTCATGTAACTCTCGGGAACTCTCATTTCTCAAAAAAACAAAATGTCATTTGTTTATTTCTCGACATTTCTCGATCTCGTAACCCTCTTTGGATGACAATTTGACATGTTGATTACCTTTTGTCCCTACACCTCTTGTATCACTCATGTCGGGATTCTCGATGAAATTCTACTTATATTTATGTTCCCATATGTTCATAAACATATGCCGAATAAAGAATGGAAAACGCTTCACTTATTTTCTTATGAAGAATGGGAAGACTGATTTCTATATCGTTTATAGATTTCTGGATAAATGAAACTTGGATGAACAGGATTTCGGAAACCTCAAATTGAACAAATTTTGAATATAATTACATTTATCCAAAAAAAGCTATGACTGTATTAAAATGTTATAAATCGAATTACATATGTGCTTCTTTTACAACACTTGAGATATAAAAAATTAGCACCGATGTATTACAGAAAAATTCATGCAAATCTCAGTTCATTTATCAATGTGGCATTTTCTTTACAATACATAACTAGTTTTATGCAAGTTCACTGGATTTGAAAAATTTTATTTGTACATAGTTTTGATTATTGAGTATCACATTAAACCATTCATCAAGAATTATTTAAAAAGAATACTCATATTACAAAAAAAATCGCATACTCTTACATTACAGATATAAAAACTCATACGCGTGGTAAATTGCAGCATTTATAACGTAAAATCTTAATTCTTTTTTTAGCTTTACATTTTTTTAAACATAACACTGTAATTTGTACATAGTTTTGATTCTTGAGTATCACATTAAACCATTCATCAAGAATTATTTAAAAAGATTACTCACATTACAAGAAAAATCACATACTCTTACATTACAGATATAAAAACTCATACGCGTGGTAAATTGCAGCATTTATAACGTAAAATCTTAATTCTTTTTTTAGCTTTACATTTTTTTAAACATAACACTGTACTGCATATATTACAATAATACATACGTACAAAATACAAAAAAAAAACACTCTCTCAAGGCGTAATCGGGATTGATTTCGAATTGCTGGATGTCCATGATGTAATCCATGTAGAAGTGACGCAAAGTGGTCCGACATTTTTTCACAAAGTGGAGGACAGATGGCCCGTGGAGGAATCGCTGAGTGATCCTCACCTAAAAAAATATTTACGAGGTGGAATTACGGAAACGTATTACGTACGTACTGGTTAAGAAGGACTTACACTGTCCGCTAAAAAGAAATTACAATGAGGTGTAATGGAAACCAATACGGAATAGGGCACTAATAGTGGTATCCAAGTATGGGTGCAAGACTTACTTATTGTGTCTTATGGTGTCTATAGAGCGGTCTTTAGCATTCTAATTCACAAAAACGAGTTCACAATGGGTTCCTAACGATTCTTGCCAAAAGCATCGCTGCCTTTCGAAATAAGTTATCTCAAGAAGTCGTCCTTCAAACTCAACGTGTTAATAATGAGAGTTATCAGATGGACAATCAGATGGACAATCTCACTTTGGAACGCTAAGGTCTTATTCTCACCATATTACAGTCCTTCTAGCATCTCGTTATCTGTACATGTAAAGAATTATAATAACTGACATGCGAACATATCGAAGGCTAAGTATTTCTGATAGAAAATAACATTAATTATCTCGACAACAAAATATGTGCAGTAGAAACCAATACAAAATTGACCGATAATGGCGATATCGTCACCTACATGTAGAGCTTCCGTTTCAGACATGACGATTGTTCTAAAACTGTTGACTGTATTGACCTTTGACATTCCAACACCATTATGAATCATTTGCCTTAGAATCCAATTTCGACGGTCAGCTAACGAATCATAAAAATTCTTTTCACAAACATCTCTGCCGATGGAAATAAGTTTCCTCGAGTCCATGTTCGCAATAAATATGTTGATCAGAGATAACAGCCGGGTAATCTCACCTTCAAACGCGTAGAGCTTAAACTCAACAGATGACATTTCTTCTGGCATATTGTTTTCTGTAGTTGTTAGAAAATTGAATATCAGAGAACTGAAAATGTTCAGAGTAAAGTAATTGTGCTAGAAGAAGTAATTACTTCTTTACACTAGAAGGTCTGCAGAGTAGAATGCAATACTCACTGAACAAATATTAGAGGCTTCGGCATTCTTACACCAGTATAGAACATAGTCAGTTTATTTGCGATGATTTTAATTTCCATATCTAACTTAGAATTCAATTTTGACGAGCCGGCAATGAATGATAAAAATCTTGTTATGAGCATCTTTGCTGTTGGAAGTAAGTGTCCTAAAGTTCACATAAGATATGTTCATGAGGATGAGGGACATCAGCTGGGCAATCTCACGTTAAAACGTGAAGGTCCAAACCTCAATAGATTACGTTTCTTCAGGCAGCTCGTTATTTGTACTTGTTAAAAATTAAAATAACGTACAACTAAACGTTTTCAATAAAAATAATTGTGCTCGAAGATGATCATTATCGATCAACTAGCTTCGATCCTGAATAATCTCATCAAGTAAATAATTCATAAAAACATTAAAAAATTAAGTTCTTATTCAATTTTAAGTATCTTGCTCAGTACAGGACGCAATGTTTTCCATTCTTTCTGCAATTTTGTTGCGTAATCTGCTGTTAACCCAGGAGTTCAAACAAAGCAACATACGGCTTGATACAGCATTAAGTCTATTTCTGTGTTTTCGTATCACTAACGCAGCACGGGAAAAAAGTCGTTCCGATGGAACGGAAGTCGCAGGAGTTGCCAGAAAGTCTCTAGCCATCCGTGATAAATTAGGATACGTACTTTTGTGAAGCTTCCACCATTGCAAGATGTCTTCAACGTGTTGTATTCGAGGACTTCGGAGGTAGTTGCTAATTTCTTGTTGCTGATCTCGCATCACATTCCCAGTATTATTGCATACAGGTTTCAAAAATAGTGAGTCGAAGTTTATCTCATCGTCACTACTATTTTCTGCTTCTTCGGTACTGAAGTCATTCACGTTCTCTTCTGTGTTCAAATAATTATTCTTGTATGTTTCTATGAATGTTTTTTTCGATTCGGACTCCATTTCGCGTCCCCATGTTGTTTTTTGAAAGGTAGCCATTTTTTGCCTAGGGTCCAAAATGACAACAACGCAGTATATCCAGTTGCATTTCCGGTAGTGTTTCACTAGTTTATCTCGTGCGGTCAATATAGCTTCTCGTATTTTAATGTCGACGTTACTGGTAATTTCCTTTTTTTCTAAATTGCTTGCTATAAGCTCAATTTTGTCAACGAGCATATTGAAACCTACTATGACTAGTGGTAGCGTTACGTAACTGTCGCCAGAAAACAAAGTAGTGAGCTTCTTAAAATGTTTTAAAATTTTCGTGACCTCGGACAACATTTCCCACTCAGTATCAGTAATCCTAAGACTTTGCAGCTCCTCATTATTGTCACATAAGAGATTTAAAGCCTGCTTCATCGTCAAAGCTGCATTCATCATGTCGTATGATGAATGCCACCTAGTTGATACATCCAGAACTAGGGTTAATGGTTTCAAGTTAGCCGTCTCACAGCAGAATTTTAATTTCAATGCAAGTTTTTCCGAAAATTTGATCTTTTTGCACAATGTTCTTAGTTTGCTAATAATGTACTCATCATTACAAACATCAGGATGTTCGTTTTCTTGGCTGCCGTTTTCATCATCATCCTCATTATCAATGTCTCCAATTTCCAAGTCGTCTGTTTCGCGGTAGTCTGCTTTAACGACCTTCATAAGGTCCTGCGCCCCTAAATTCAGGACATGACCGAAACATCGAAAGTGGCAATTAACAGGGTCAAAAACCACATCATCGGGCATCAATTTTGATAACTCGTACATGAATGTAGTGTTAGCTGCTACGTTGTCTACGGTGATCGCTTGTACCTTCGTTATAAGATTGTAATCATCTAACATTGCTTTAAAGGTAGTCGCAATATCACGTCCTGAATGTTGTCCATTTGCTGGGATAAAATCAATTGCGAGAGACTGCAACTCCCAATTTTCGTCTATAAAATGGCCTGTAATGCCATAATATGATCTATTCCCAACTGATGTCCACCCGTCTATGGTAAACGAAATCTTAGACTCGTTTTCTTGCAGGATTCTCTTTACGGTTTTTTTCATGTTTTCGTATCTGTTAGAAACTTTTGATTTAAGCCCATTCCTTTGTGGTACAATTACATTTTTATTCAAATAGCGAAAAATATCCTGGGTATCGCTATCATCAAATAAACCGAAAGGCAGGTATTTTTTGGCCACCCAATCAACGAGTTTATTCTCAAAAACATCTTGGCGAAACGGCATCTAAGATGAAATGCATACATTAGCCGAAAAAACTAGACAGACGAAGTATGGCATACTATATAATTTATCCCTGAATGACCAGAGTGAAAATCAAGCAACTTTTTGAAGAGTGAAAATTTTCACCCTTTGGAGAAATTAAGCTTAAGAAACTCAAAAAGGGGTCATTCGTAAACTGCGCAACCTGATTGAGGTAAGAGGTATTGGTAAAATATTAAGGTAGACTACATGGTGGTGAGAGGGGTCTGGGCTTGAGCAACGTTGCTTTATATTGTATTTCTATATAAATATCATTCTGAAATAAAGCGGGCAGTTTAAAGTCAATTCGAGAAAAACTAATCAAACCTTAGCTAAATTGCATAGTAATCTTGAAGAGAAAATCATTTATGAAAAAATTTTGATAAATTGAAACCAAATTTCATACATTTGTTCTTGCAAATTCTCTTTCATTATTGTTTTAATCGTTTACTCATTATATAAATAAATAATGTAGTGCGGCACTGAAAAATTGTCTTAAAATAGTTTTTCAGTGTGAATTCTCCCTGCATTATATCTTTTTTAATACAAATACGATGTCGGTAATGCAGGAATCTGGAAAAACCCAAATGTGTTGTTTTTGATGACTTTAGCCGCCCCATAAGTGCTTCAACTAACGTCAAGATGCAAACGACCCAGGTCGGTACAACGAAGGTGCCGAAAAAACGTCGGTTCACGGAGGGTTAAATGAGCACTTAATTTTGGCTGAAACACCTATTCCGAATTTCCCAGAAGTTAAATTAAATGTGGAAAAGTATTTTTGAAAGTTTAGTAGATTTTAATGAAGTACTCTTCCAGTTAAAAGTGAAAAGTAAAGTTGACGGAATCACTCAGGATTTACACATTTATTAGCAAATACGCTCAAATCATTAATGCTTTGTCATTGAAAACGATGCAAGATACAACAAAATGTATATAACTTTTTTTGATACAGCATTTTCTTATAGCTCGTAAAAATAAATCGGATTCTACTGAAATGAGTTAAATTTCGAAGTATATATAATCATTCTTTATTATTAATTGCGCAGAAACGTTCACAATTTAAAATAATTTGGAACAAAGTAATACAGAATTTTGAGCAATGGCAAATCAGCGCTATTTATCGTAAAAAACATACACTTCGTGTTTGCAGGACTTACATTGAAATGTGCTGTCGTTAAATTTCGACATACTAAAATATACTATGTTTAAATAAGTCTGTTCATAATTAGTTATATTTTTATATACCTTCATAGAGAAAAAATTTGAAAATTAATATTGAAAACCGAAACCACGAGGAGAAAGAGGGTTGATGAAATATGACTAATTATACAATTGTTTCAAACTAACATCAATATTGAACTAATTTTCTGTAAATATTTATGATAATGTTATTTCCATCATATCTATACTAATTCATAATGATAATAAAGTAAATATTTTTAAATTTAATCATTTTTACTACATAATTCTGATTTCAAAGTGAATAATTAGTTATCAAAGCATCCTACGGACTAGAAAAGTGACATTAGGAATTACGAAAATGTTGGTGGTGATCAATTTGTCCTATGCATTCTGAAGAATATATACCATATACATAATAAGAATAATTATAACGCTTTATTGTGAAAATTGAAGGCGAGGCTTATGAAATAAGCATCCGATCTGTTCATTCTTAAGTAGGAATTCACACTATAAAAAACATCAAAATAAAAAATGACCGGATCGATTTTTCAAAATGCAGGCCTGTTTCGACGCCCCGCCGCTGAAGTGGTTAAGGGGAAGCTAAAGTAGTCAGCCGATAAGGTAGCAATCTACCACGAAAAATATACATTTAAAATGATTGAATCAATTTTTCAAAATTCAAGTAACGTTGCTCGCACTTCTAATCACTACATATAGTTCTCTAAAAATGACAATATATAATATATAAAAAAAACCTGTTTATTGGATGTGGCTGCTGTTGAACCATAAATTTCTTTGCATTTATCAATATGGCAGTGTTCCAAATGCCTCTTTAGACCAGTTGTATTACTATACTTCATTTTTCTTTTTTTAGAGCATAATTTACAAATTCTTACTTTTTCGTCGTTTTCTGTCGTAATATCAAATACATTGCGCAGTTTTGTAGATTTATTATTGGAACCATCCGTTCCATCTGAATGTCTATGTAATGAAAAATAAGGTTCATAATTACATTTTTACGATAATGACATTCTTAAATTTATAATGACGAATGATTAAAACTTAACCCTTAAAATCCCGACATTTTTTGGACCCTTTCAACTACCGATCTAAATCATTTTCGTCCTGAAGTTTTCAAATAGTGTAAAAGTGTAAACAAAAAATTCGAAAAATTCATGAAGTTATCTCAAACCTCTATTTTGAGATCCAGATCATGAAATTATAAAAAATTTAATTTGGTCATATATTAAATCATTACTTCGTCCAAGACCGCAGTATTATTTATTTAAAAATGTGGCGCAAGTAGGGTTAATTTTGATTAATAACATTTTCGAATGGACGAAAAGGACCCAGGTCGGTGGTTTAATGGTTAAAGTTTATATTTTTCGGAAAGAAGAAGGACTTGAAACTTTACTGAGTCTGAAGCATTCGAGTCGTTTGTATCACTTTAGATGTAGATGTAGTACAAGTAGGTGGCATTTCCAATACATCCACGTCTTCAACATCCGCCTCTTCAGATGAAATTCCTAAATTTATTTGCATTCATCATAAATACTTTAATTTATGCATTTAATATGTAATTGTTGAAGAACGAAAATTACGTATTACATTATTTTTGGTAACATGATAATACTTCTGTCAGGAACAAGTGCAAAGAATACAGGTTATAGTTGAGTTTATACCAGTAAAGGGCCCAGAAATATTTTCTGGAGTAGAATGTGAAAGTCAAGTTACTCTTTAATCGAGTATACAATTTTCACTTCACACTGCATTAAGTGAAAAAATTGGACATATTCATTTATTACTTCACTGAATTGCTGGGCCCAATGGTCCTTTCCTCAACGAGAATCAGTGCATATTGCTGTACTACACTGCTTTGCAGTAATTTTCGCAGTTTTAAATTGAGAGTGTAAGAATACATTTTAACTATTAGTGGAGATGATTCAATTACAAAAAGAGTGAGTTCTTTGCTTGGCGTTTATACTTTCTTAGTCTATGAAATTAAAAAAATAATATTAAAAAATATAAAAAAATTTAAAAAAAAAGAAAATTGTATATTCCTTTTTTTTATCGACTGCCACAGTTTCGGAATAAAAAAATAGCACGATAATTTCAAAAATAACTGTAAAACATGTATTAAACTGTCATTTCTTTTAACAAAGAAATGAGAAAATGCAATCGATATGAAGAAATAAATTGCGTAAATAAAATTATTGAAAGAAACGACGAAATCAGTTTAATGAGATAAATTTTCTGAAATAAATATGAAGAAAATGTATTTCTTCAATTTAAATTTTCTTGAGTATTAAATTAAGCTTTAAATACTAAAAATACACTACACAGTTTCTAATTTCTAAGACAGTAACCAGTAGATTATGCTCCAGAAAACAAATTTTATTAGAAATAAATAAATGAACAATACTTTACAATTGATAAGATTCATAGAAAAAAATATGAACTAGACGGAATACCTGCTCAGTTCAAAATTTTAGAGCCATCGGTAAAGAAGAACACTTCAAGCAAAAGAAAAAAAATTAAATGAAGATTAATATAAAGTAAAGTTCTTTCAAAAACCCATATATATTTATAATATTCATCGCAGATCAAATGTTCTTATAGATGAATTGTAGGGCTTAAAATAAGCTTCAAAATTATCATTGAAATAACTTCAAAACAAGCCGAATTATTGCAAAAAAACGAATTTTCTTTTCTAATCTTCAATAGCGCGTCACTCAAATTCTGAGCCTCAGATCTAATTTTGCTACAGGACTTTTTTGTTCGACATATCACGGAGAATCACCTGCAATATCGTTAACCAACTCTGTGATGCCCTGTAAAATAAAGGGGGCGAGATGGTTACGACGGCTAATTATCCAGTTAAAGTTAAGGGAAAAAACGGCCTAACCCAAAAGAAATCGCAACAAAGACAATTCTTTCGGGAATCTGTTCCAAAAATTGTTGTGAAAAACATATCCAAAATCCGCCAAAATCCGCTTCCAGGAGTTTTTTTAATTCATTGTTTAGTGTAAGATTTTATAAACAAATGCGATTTTCTCGAAAACGAAGGGGAAATCGAAAAAATTGCAAGAGTAAAAAATTGTTAATTAAACAAAAATACATTTAAATAAATTTTCATTTGTTCGTTTTATTGTTTATAACAATTTTTTTTAATAACGATTTTTTTCACAATTCATATCGCCAATCGATTGTACGGGAAAAATAACATGCAAATGATATAAGACAAAATTATTAAACAAGTATTATTTATTGTATAAAGAATTAGAAAAATAAATAATTAAAATAAAGGTCGATTTAGTCCACGACTGAACGAATAAAAATAATGTAAAACTCATCTTAAAACAGAAAGTACAACAAATTTTATCCGAAAAATATGGCCAAAATATTACTATTTCTGAATGCAATGGGAAAAAAATTATAATTATATTTCCAAAAACATCAAAACGTATACCTCGAGATTCATTTAGTACGTCAAAAAAAGAAGGCGACGAGCAAAACAAAAATGAACTCATAAAGAAAGTAGGACAATTAATACAAAACGGAAACAGATTGGAACATATATATTTTTTTTTATATATTATTTTCCGTCGACTTTTGTGAACCCTCATGGGACTAAATCGCGACGGGACCTACAGTTTATGACGAGAACCACCGGAGCTTTGGCGTTATTAGTTATTAGTACACTTATAAACAAATACAGAGGTGTCCCAATGATTGGAAAATATGGGGCATTCCACGCCAACTCACCCAATTTTAAAATCGATCATCACCAATTTTGTCCGTAATTTTTGTATAGATGCATTTCGGTGAAATAAGACTGGTCAAATTTTTTCAGATTTTTAAAATCACTCGTTAACGTGTGAGAATTTTTCAAAATTTTGAAATTTTAGAAAATTGAACATTTTTAAATTTCCATAACTCGGTTGCTACTTATCGTACAGTAACATATAAAAAATGGAATTGTTTGTCTTGAAATGTATTTTTCTATGGGTATAATGAAAATTTAACTGGAATTTATTGACATGTGTATTTTTACGTGTTAAGTACAAAATTCAAAATTTTTCCAAAATGGACATTTTTAATTTTTTTAAATTAAATTCACAAAACAAAACTACTAAAAATAACGAACAATTTGCGGGGTCGTACAAGATGGCAAGTTGTTTCGTTAATTTTTTACAGACTTTTACATTCTTTTATACAATTTAATTTTTTGCTCAAATCTCGAGATTTAGTTTATTGAATTCACAATTCACTGTTTTTCACTTTTTTTTGTGTATTTTGGATTTTCCGTCTTTCAGGAAAATCAATTCTAGAAATCTATTTGAAAAATCTTATTTGATTCATGACTTCGAGACTCGCTAAATGATTTTTATCATTACATTGATTTCTTTCCCCCGTTTGAAAGTTGGGGTCGCCAGTTTCAGAGCCTTCTTGAGTTGATTCCTCTATTTCGGGATCTATTTCTTCTATTATTTCGTGTGTTTCATGATCTACTTCTTCATATGTATTTCCCGCTATATTCGTGACTTCATTTTCAGATTTCAGTAAGGATAATTTCTGAATCTCATTTCTATATGTACTACAAATTTTTACATTTTTCGGCAATTCAGGAAATAGTAACATTTGCGCAGCCGATAAATGTCTCAAATTAGTTTTTTTAACATGTTTTGGTATTTGAAAAGGATTTACACATCTATCACTGAATGTATGATATAAGGACATGACTCTTATAGGGAACAAAAAACAGGGAAATAAACTTTGACAGTAATGTAGAACCTGCACGGATGATGGCTATATTAATGTAATTGGGGAACGCTTTAATTGTGAGTAATTCGACACCTAGCGGTAATCGCGAGAAGATGCCCCAATATATTTAAGAGCTTTTGCGTAAGAACAAGATACACATAAAAGTATGATACAGCGAAAAATGTACGGCGAAAATATAATGTCATTATAATACTAGAAATTCGGAAGGCAATATTTACGATATCAGCCAATAATTGTAATGACAAATTCCTTATTGCTTATGTCAATGATTTTGTACGCGACATGGAAATATAAGCGACATGTTACAAAAGTAAGAGCCTTGAGTTTGAAGAAGAAACATGTATAATTCTTAAACCCTTGACACACAGATTTATTTAAAACAAAAAGAAAGGGCTGTTTCAAATAATATTAACGAAATTTGCATAATCAATTTAAAAACTTCTAATTTTTTCAATGTCTGCATTGAATCACGGAAAATCGAAAACACACAAAAAAGAAGTGAAAAACAGTGAATTGTGAATTCAATATTCGTTACTGTACGATAAGAAGCAACCGAGTTATGGAAATTTAAAAATATAAATTTTCTAAAATTTCAGAATTTTGAAAAATTCTCACACATTAACGAGTGATTTTAAAAATCTAAAAAAATTTGACCAGTCTTATTTGCCCGAAATGCATCTATAAAAAAATTACGAACAAAATTAGTGATGGTCGATTTTAAAATTGGGTGAGTTGGCGTGGAATGCCCCATATATATGCTCCAAATAGCGTTAAATATATATTGAGTGGCAAAGCAGTTTCTCGGGCAATTCGAGCTCATATTATTATGGATAGAGTTCTTCATATACTTCTTTTATTTAAGACCTGCCTATGAAAATAAGTCAACATCGTCGGAAGGTTTTGAGAGCCACAATGAAATCAAACAAGTCCGGAATATGTATGACCGATTAATTAATGATACGTCGATGATGGAAGAGGTATCATCTTGTGAGGTATTGAACAAGGCAAATGAGCAAATTCAACAAGAAAGAGAAAGGTTAAAAAACAATAGAACTTCAAGTTTATGATTCCAGTATACTGATATGATTTCAGTATTAAGACACTGCTTAATGGCAGAAAGAACTGGTGACTGGCATTTACATCTCGCGATACTTACACAAATGTTACCGAACTTTACTGCAGAAGGACACCATAATTACGCTAAATCAGCGCAAATACATCTACGGAATATGATTGATCTGCAAAATGCTAATCCCACACTATACAAGTTATTTGAAAGTGGTTGAAGAAGGTTATTTTGTAATTCGACGGACTGATCGTTTTTGGGCTATCACCAAATTTAGTAATTGAACAGGCGCTTAGATATTATAATGATGGAAATATGATAAATAATAAACTTTTTATGGTGTTGAAATAGTCTTTGACCTACGATAAGTTTTCAACCCTTACAAACTACCCTTTACGAATTTAAATGCGAAAAATAGGTATGTAAGTAATTGATATAATCGAATCGTGTAAACATGTTTACGGCAAATTTGTATGTACAATTAAAAATATTTGTATGATGTGTCACAATAATACAACCCTTAATAACTACCCCTTATAACAAATAAAAATAAAAAATATATTTGAATACTTTATACACGTTTTGAACATGACAAATAAATGTTTCTATGTATCGTGGTTGTAAGTTTTGTTATGCAACATTAAAAACTATTTACAAAATATTTGTTACTAATTCTTCTCATCTGAACTGTGGTCATTATCGCCATCTTAATCGATGATTGGAGGAGAATTGTTGCATGTGTTTCGGGAACAAGAGCCACATGTTGGGTTACAGAATAGTCCAACTTTTCTGCAACCACAAGTAGCACCGCATCCGTTTTTGTAGTTGCAGAAGATCATTTGTAAAAGTTCATCTGATGCAGGCTTGTGGTGCATCTTGACCGGTTACAATTCATCATCGTTGACTATCCACCCCCAATCCGATGGTATCGTTGATTCATTGCCAAGCCACAATTGAATTTGTAAGAAAACTCGGCTAATGTGTTCATTCAATGAATTGACTATGGGCACTGGAGACACTTCACCGCTGAACTCTGCTTTACAGTTGTAACATGTTAATCGAGTGCGAGCGTACGATTATGATATTTGAATTAGCGCGTTGAGCAAGGCAGCAAGAAGGGGAAGAGAGAGATATGAAAAAAGAAGAAAAGAGAACGACAAAGGAGGCGAGAGAGAAAGTGTGTAAGAAAAGCGGGAGGACCGAATGAAGAGGCGTGGAAAGAGTTCGGCAAGGAACGGAAAAGGTCGGCGCGGTTCGGCGCACACGAAGGTGTTATAAAACTGGCCGAGAAAGTATTCGACGCTAATCGCCAAAATTCGACTGTCGTCGAGTGGCGATGTGCGTATCAAACGCGTTGTGATAGGACCACGAGACAATTCGTGTCTTTTCGGTGATCTTCGGACGAGTTTGGCGCGTGTCGGAGGAGTTCGGCGGCGAAGAGAAGACGGCCGTATACTGGAGGAGCAGACGTGATCGAACCAAAGCGGGCAGAGCCTCGCTGTTCCGTTCCAAAAAAGCTGAATAGTTCTTCATTTAATTAAGTGTTCGTTTGCAGATCGCTCAATCGGCCATCCAGCTCCAATAAATCGTTGTGGTTCGGCCCGTGCTTATTTCTTGGATTCAATCGCCACGCACGCGAGAAACAGTCCGAAGAAGTCTGATCCTGCCATTGACCCCGCTTTTTTTCATCGGTAGCAGCCATTTTGAATGCCACGTGGGTCAGAGCTTTTTCACCTGGTGTTTGCTGGACAAGAAGTGAAACCAATTCGACTTCAACGCATTTAAGTATTTTCTTTGAAAATTTATTACCACTTTCTTTCTTCCCCGAAGTTTCTCATCAAAGCAAAAGACAAGTTATAAGCAAGATTATTGACTTTTAAATTATGAGTTCTTTTCCGCTATATTGTGAATTCGAGTGACATAGATTATTGCGAGCTAAAGTATACGAAATCTAGAGTTCGGTTTAATTTTGACGATCTATTTTTTTTATATTGTTTTCTTGATCCTAGATATGATCTAATGTATATTTTTTGTGATCCGACGAAACGAATAAAGACGGTATCTCTGGATGTGTGATATTATCTAATTTACTGACTTTGTCACATTTATTTGCAATATGCCTTTCATGTGATAATTCAGCTACCTAGCAAATTTCTAGCTTGTTTCCATAAAACTTGGCTAAAATTAAATCAGTGAATATACCCTAAGATTAAAGATTTTTCTGAGATTAATATCTTGCAAGATAGATATAGATATGAATGTTACACAGTACTCCAGATGGAAGAATCGTATAGCATCTGCTCAAGATATATTGAAAAATCGTCGATCTCTTTCATTTTATTCAATGTTACACCTTTGACAGCGCCGTATAGTAAGATTGTACAGTAACTTCTAAAATATATTTCAGTGTTGAGATTCTGCCATAAAATGTACTAATATATAATAAAAATATTAATAAGGGTTCGGCTTTGTCCTACAAAGTTGGTTGCTGTTGATTTTCCTCGTCGTTTCGAACGACTTGCGTTCATTTTCAAGAGGTTACTGTGGAGCGTCCTGTTATGTTGCCGCTTTTTATATGTTTCCTTAGTAATAATAATGTACTAATATAATTTCGTATATCTAGCCGTCGTTCTACTAGATCGAAAAAATTGTTTTCCCTTTGTTATAGAAGGCCGATGTAGTATCACATTCAGTGAAGCTGTGTAAATAAGGATTGAATTTATTCAAAATTCGCTCAAAATGGCATTTTGTACAGTTTTCCAAGCACTATAACTCCTGTGAATTTTATCTTTTTACATCCCTTCCAATTGTAGTTACACAAGTTTAAAGGGGTCGAGAAAGAGACTTTCCGTGCGTTTTTTGACCTTCTAACGGCTATAACTCAGCCGTTTTTCATCGTACAGTAAAAATAAAACAAGGCATTTTTTTAGGATAAAAAATCTACATTTTTATACTATTGCATTTTTTCCTCAACTTTCATAGTTTTTAAGATATCTTACAAAATAGCTCGTTTTTTATGAAATTCCATTTCTTTTTTAAAAAGTATATCGAACATTTTTCGGCCTGGCGGCTTCTAAAACTGGTCAAACTTCTAGAACCTACTGTTGGTACCCAAGTCAAGATAATTGCACAAGGATAGCGCTCAATTTCACATTGGGTCATCAGGGCATTGCTTTTATTGCTGATTTTTTTTTTTTTCAAAAATTCGAGCAAAAACTGTCTCACTTTTCGGACGTGTTGGGCGACATGAGCAACCAATGTTGTTGTTAAAGTTATAATAATAAAAATAACAACAACAATGACAATAATAATAGGACACAATATTAAATATAAAAATTTTCACAATTTTTCTACGACTTTTCATATTTTTTCAAAATTTTGCCATTTTGAAAATAAAGAATAGTGTTTTAAAAATTCTGAAAAAATTTGAGCGTATTCTTTGATCAATTCTAAGAACTTTTTGTTCAGCGATATTTTTTCCGAAAGCCTATCATTTTCGAATAAAAAATTCAGGAGCTTTTCGTCGTTCTTTTCGTGTTTAAGCCTGGAGTGTATGCATGACCGATTGTTCCTCGAAACAGCTTGCGACGTGATTAATCGAACGGAGGATCCCCTGATGATGCTAGTACATCAGCATGAAATTCAGGGGACGGGGGCGTTTTTGTACAACGCGGCGGAACGAGCGGCGCGAAACCTCGGTCTGGTTTTCAACGTGGGACGTAATGGTGCACAGGAGGCTGAATCAGTCAACAATCTGTGCCCAGTGCGTCTCAGGGCTAACATACAGAAGGAACAACTCCGTATGTTGGAGGGAAGGCATATCGACAAGCCGTTGCATGGACAATTCTTTCGAAATGTCCAACAACTTGGCTTGTCGGCAGAGATGACCTTCTCCTTCTTAAGATCAGCCGGCTTGAAATCCGAGACCGAGGGTTTTATCTTCGCATGCCAGGATGGGGTCATCAATACCTTAGCGTATCGCCAGAACATCTTACACCAGGCGGTACAGAGTACGCTTTGTAGATTGTGTAGATGTCATGCTGAGACACTAATGCATCTTTTGGCAACATGCCCAATGTATGCAGTTTCAGCATACATCCAACGTCACAATGCGGCTCTTCGAGTGCTGTATTACCATCTTCGCAGCACTTATGGTATTGATGCAACCCCAGTTTTGCCGTACGTCCCCACTGATATTGAATCCGTTGTCGGGAATGAGTCGTGCCGAATGTACTGGAATTACTCATTCCCGACGAGCAGGCAAATATCAGCCAATAAGCCTGACATCGTCCTTGTTGACTTCGATGACAAATCCATCTTTGTCATCGAGTTTTCTGCACCAGCAGAAACAAACATAGTCAGCAAGAGGACGAAAAACGGATGAAATATCAGGAACTCCTGTTCGAGATTCGCAAGCTGTATCGAGGATTCAAAATCAAGCTCGTCGTGCTGATAATTGGAGTGCTGGGAGGAATGAGACCAACTTTCCTCCAAAACATCAAAAGCATTCCGGCCTGTCGAGAACATGCAAATTCCATCGCAGGCCGAATGCAAAAAGCAGTGCTACTGGGATCTCTCCGTCTACTGAGGTCACACGAGATCCTGTAACCACTTACCCAATGGTAGAGGGAGTGGTTACAGTTGCAAACGAAATGGCCCGGTGCAGTCTGCAGCGGAGGAGATGGATATCGGAGCAACTTTTCTGCTGCAGACTGCACACGTGGATTCTGGAGGGCCAAGGGAGGTTACGGTTTTATTCGGTAAACCTTGCCGTTAACATGAAAGGTGAGGGAGTCCGACACAGGGGGGGTTACACAACATCTTCAACCCCCTAACGCATTTCCCCCCTCCGGGAACACAATATTAAATGGCAGAATTTTCACAATTTTTCTACGACTTTTCAGATTTTTTCAAAATTTTGCGATTTTGAAAATAAAGAATAATGTTTTAAAAATTCTGAAAAAATTTGAGCGTATTCTTTGATCAATTCTAAGAACTTTTTGTTCAGCGATATTTTTTCCGAAAGCCTATCATTTTCGAATAAAAAATTCAGGAGCTTTTCGTCGTTCTTTTCGTGTTTCAGCCGCCATTTTGACAGTTTCTAACTTTATTTTCAAAATGCTATCATGCACATTTCAAAGTTAACGGTTCGAGGACACGATATTTCCACCGATCAGTGATCTCCCTAACCGTTTCCAATGTAAAAATGCCGATTAAAAAATATTTATCAGTTTAAAAATCTGATTTTTTTGTGAAAAACTAAGCATAACTTTTTCGGAATGGACTCGATTGATTTGTTAACGGCAGATTTTTTAATTGAATTTCAATGTCCAGAAATATTCCGAAAATCTTGGTG